>CM069239.1:4313474-4913507 GCA_035582765.1 Acer negundo | reverse complement strand
AATTTTCCATTCATGGAATTAATTTAAGGAAAACACTCAAGTACCGGCCGGTTTTTCCATGTAGCTCAATTGTGAAAAATACAAAGTATAAATGTAAAAAGTTAAGATAAAAAAACCACCTGACAACACCCATTTGATAGGGTCAGTACCCAAGGTATTGACCAGTCAATACCCAATCAATTTCCTTAATTTAATTATATTATCTGCTGTAGAGATTAGATAGCAATTTAAGGAAGGCTCATTATTGGGGTCCAATTGAGGACAAAATATGTGAATATGAAACGCGCTGTCTTACGTTTGCATGTTGTTAACAAAAAATGACACGGTCCAAGTAAATTACAAATTTGGGTTTAAGGAGATCACGGCCGTTGGATTTTTCGACACCTTGATGATCATTTACTGGAGGAGTTGTTCAACAATGGAGAGCAAATTAAAAATATAAAAAAGAGAAACAAAAAGATGACGGTGACGGCGTTTGGAAAAAGTAGTTAGCGGATGTTAACGGTAGTCTGTGGGCAAGTCAAATAAAGAAAGACGTATGGTATGATCTGAAACGTGGTGGGCGCTGATGATTGACGACTTTTTTTTTTTTTTTTTTAAAGAATGATTGACGTTGATTAACTCTCTAATCTATATTTGGCATGCCATATCTAATAATTTATTGTCTTTTGAAAAAAAAAATGATAGAAAATTTAGGTTCACTGATAATCGGGTTTTTGGGTTTTAATAGTCCATCCCAGCTTATACAGCTGTAGGTGTGAATATTTTATTATAAAAAATAAAAAATTCTCATATCTATCAAGTAAAGGTTTCTCAATAACTACAAATATGATTTTAATTCCTAAATACAACTACTAATTGGCTCTTCTCAAACTTTGAGTATTTAATAGGTAAACCACTTTACTAGGAGTGATTGTACGGTGTGAAAATTGTTTAAGTTGGATAGTCGTAATTAATTCTTTTGTTTTTATAAAGTAACAAATAAAATTAAACTATTTATTATTTTTTTGTGAGAGCTTATCTACCGATTAATATAGCTTTTTTAAATAAAAAAGTTCTTTTCAAATTTTTTTTTTATTATATCGTTTGGTTGTCACTTTGTAGAGCTTTTAAAACTTTTCCAAATAGATCTTTTGGAGTTTTTTTTAATAAAACTAAAATTTCTAATATAACCCTATAATTTAATATTTGGTAAAGTATTTAGGTAATTCTTTCATTAAAAAAACTCTCTTTTAATTATCAACCAAACGAACAACGACTTTTATTTAAAAGTTCTAACTCTAAAAAATCTACTACAAAAAGATCTACTTGAGCTCTTCTAAACGTACTCTTACTATATTTTAAATAAAAGGAAATCTTTTGTTTTTATAAAGTAACTTTAAACGTAACTTAAAGATAAAATTAAACCATTTAAAATATTTTAAATAAAATAAATATACAGAAAAAAACACAAAGATAAATAATTTATGTTTATCTTCTAAATTATAAGATACAATATTAATTAACCGGTGAATAAATGTTAAAGACAAATTGATTGTCATGTTATTTGGATTGAATTTTCAATTTCTTTAAAATGTAACATGACTATTTATATAAACAATAATACTAAATATTTCATCTAAAATCTCATCTTTTTTATCCCACTACATGTGGTATGCGAGGTGTCAAATTGTGAGTGGATATACATTAATGATGATTTATATCAGCTACCATTTGTATCCACTTACCATTTGACGACTCACATGCCGCATGTAGTGGGATGAAAATGTGAGATTTGAGATGAGATGTGTAGTATTAATGTTATATAAAATGTTGCGAGGTTTAATTAATTATAAAAAAAAAAAATTAAAAAAAAAAAAAAAAAAACAGATATTAATGAGGCAATTTATACAATTGATAACTTCCTCCTAGAGCTTGGTGCATTTGAGCCTTCGAGGCTGGTCCAGAGGATATCAAGGTATAGAGATAGACACGATCACATAATTCTTGTGGCCATATATAAGGGCATTAATTCATGAAATATATTTACTATAGTTGGAATATTAATCAATGTCACAACTGATTTGATATTATATTTGTCTTTATTACATCACTAAATAATTGGTGCATAAAAATATATTATTAACCTTTCAAAATTTATTGATATTAAGATAGGTAGATAAATTCACTTTATTTAGGCAATTAAAACTTCAAAATAATGGCCCCACTCAAGACTCGTGTCCAATTTACAAGAGGAATTTATCTCTTTGTATTTTGTACTTGTTCACATTAAATTGTTGGAATATTGATTTTTGGAATTCACAATTCCGAATTAAAAGGTCGTAGAACATACGCAGAGAGTTGAACCAGGATGACCACAAGAATTAAAACGACAGATTCCATATAGAAATCAAAGGAAAAATAAATAAGTCAATTAATTAGGTCATTATGCGATTGCGACAACACAACTTGGTCATGTAAACATTTGTGGGAAAAAAAAAATTTGTATAGATGACACTAGTAAAGTTCTACATAATTACAATACATTAGAGTCTTTTTTTTTATTTATAAAAAATAATAATAATAATAATAATTACACAAGAGAGTAAGTTTTTGTTTATATATTAGAATTTAGAACCTCACAAGAAGGCTAACGAAACCATTATGTTGACAATAGTTGACTTATATAATATGTATATAAGTTTTAAGGTGCGGGATAACAATTAGCATTAGTGTTAAATGTATATTTATTCATTTTACATCTATATTTGAAATCCTAATGGAAGGGGTAAATCTTTGAATAATTTGATTTTCAGGGGGAAAGCTGCCCATATTTGAAATAGGAGGGGGAAAAGTTACGAATATGATAAACTTCATGGGGGAATAATAATATCCCTTTTTTGGAAGTAACACAATTACAATATTGCCCTTGGTGTTTCACAGTCGAACACCTATTTAACGACAATCTTAACGGCATTAGGTAAATCTTTGAATAATTTGGTTTTTATGAGAAAAACTGGCCTTTAAAACTAGAGGGGGCAAAGTTACGAATATAACAAACCTTAATGAGGAAAATAATAATATCACTAAGTTTAAAGGTGCGGGATAGCAATTAGCATTAGTGTAAAATGTATATTTATTTATGAGTAATACTAATTTACCTTAAATTTGGTGTCCAAATGATGTGGTAACACTTTAGTCCATTCATTTAAATCATACAAATCTAATAAAATTTGGATACCAGATTTGGATACCAAATTTGGACAAAGTAACATTACTATTTATTGATTTCATTTTACATCCGTTGACAGCGGAGGACAGGGGCCCACAAGTTTCATGGTCCCTTCCGTTTGTATATATTTTTAGAACTCTTTATAAATTTATATACTTAACTCTAAATTTCATTGCCTTTTGATTTGGTGCCTCCTATACTTTTATTTTAATACATTGGCCTCTCCAGATAAAGAATTATGGTTCTTCTCTTAATATGGATGTAACTAATTGAGATATTGCACGAAAAAAACGTGCATCATTCCCATATATATCTAGTAATTTTTTTTCGTATATATAAACATATATTATTTGATTGTTATTTTATATACTTTAGAAATTATTATTAATTGATTTGTCATTGAAAATGTCTAAAATATTCTTTTAAAGTATATATACAAATTGCTCTTTAGTTAGTCAAATTTGTAAAGATACCTATGTTAATTAGAGTTGTATGTTAATTAGAGTTGTATTAGATTTGTATTATCTTTGTATTTATCTCTTAGGTTAAATCGTTGTAATTATCTCTAGAATAGTTCTCCTAGCATTAGGAATCATAGGTTTACTTAAACTAGGCTTCTTGAGCAATTTTATAAATATGTAACTTAATATTATTCTTGAAGTAATATACATAAATATATTCAACTTCTATATGGTATCAGAGCTCCAATAAACTCAACGAGTCTACAAATGATCCAAAACAATGACCACCATTACTTCTTCTCCTTCATCCCCCTCACCGTCAGTGACAATCATCTCATCGACTTCCTCAAGTCATGACATAAACACGTCCGGAAACACCATTATTTCCATCAATATCGCTGCTCAGGCACCTCTGAAACTCACTGTAACAAACTATTGCTCATGGAAACTTCAATTCCATACCCTCCAGATCAGTTTTGATCTCATGGGGTTTATTGACGGAAAACGCCTATGTCTGCCGGAAACCATCACAACTGGTGAAACCACCGCACCAAATCCCGCACACCATATATGGATTAGACAAGATCAATTGTTGCTAAACGCAATACTTGGATCTATAACTTCGTCCATCATTCCATTTATCGCTTCCGCCAAAACTACTCATGATGAATGGATTGCTCTTGCCAACACCTATGCTAAACTCTCAAAACGACACATCATGCACCTAAAAGGAGTACTCAGCAATATCAACAAAGGAACCCAATCGATCATTGAATATATGCAACATGCAAAAAGTGTCGCTGATGAACTAGTCATGCTTGATGCTTCGAAAAACCCTGAAGATCTGACAGTAAAAAATTTAAACGGTTTAAGTGAAGTTTTCAAGGACATATCATTTGATGTACGTGCCCGTGACTCAGAAATCACCTTTGAAAAATTACATGAGAAACTTCTCAACTCTGAAGCCCTCATGAAACAAGAATCCGTAAGGACCTAGAGACTTCCTGTCACAGCAAACTTTTTTGCCAAACCTTCTCCTAGTGGCCACCAATCCAATAACCACCGAAATTTCAGCAACAACATGTCGAATGCACAACCAACACAACCCAATAAGCTAGCTATCGTAACCTTTCAGACTAGGAACTCTCCATCTCCGGCGAACCAAGGCCCTATCGTGGCTTTTGTCAGTTGTGCGGCGACCAAGGGCACATAGCCAAGAGATGTTCGACCTACAACTTCTCTCCGGTCAGCGCAAATCAACATTAGCATGTGACTGAATCTCGCGCACAATGGCAACCGCGAGCATACTTTGTGGCACCAAACCCTACCACACCAGAATGGTTACTTGACTCAGGTGCCTTGCACCACGTCACTTCTGACCTAAACAACCTTTCATTGCACTCTTCATATGATGGCTCAGATGACATAATGATTGGTGATGACTCAGGTTTATTTATCACTCACTCTGGCTCTCTCCATTTTCCCACTAAAAATTCATCATTCTTATTGTCTAATGTTTTATGTGTGCCCAATATGAAACAAAATCTCATTTCAGTCTCTAAATTTTGCACATCTAACCAAGCTGTTGTTGAATTTTCTCTTTTTTTCTTTTGTTGTGAAGGACCTTCGTACGGGGGCACAGGTGTGCAACTTCTGTGAGGACAAATTAGGAACGGTATCTACGAGTGGCCGTCTTATACTAAGCATAAATCATCTCCTATCATCGCCTTTTCAAGTGTTACGGCCTCTTTTCCTGACTGGCACCATCGTCTAGGTCACCCGTCATCAAAAATAATTTCGAGTCTAGTAGGTTCCCAAGCATTGTCAGTTATTTCGCATAGTAGTTCTAGCAAACCATGTAGTGCATATCTCTGCAATAAAATGCATAAACTGCCTTTTTCAATTTCAAATATTCTTAGTTCTAAATCCCTTGAGGTTATTTAGTCTAAAGTTTGGAGTTCTCCAATTTTATCCAATGATGGTTTTAAGTACTATGTGTTGTTTGTTGATCACTTTACAAAATTTTTGTGGCTGTACCCTTTAAAGCCCAAATCTGATGTATATGCAATTTTTATTCGCTTCAAAACTTTAGTGGAATTTTTTTTCAAAAATCCCATCATATCACTTTATAGTGACAATGGTGGCGAGTACATAGTCTTAAGGCAAACCCTTGCGCAACATGGCATATCTCACTTCACCATACTACCCCACACGTCGAAACACAATGGTGTTTCCGAGCGTCGTTATCGTCATATTGTTGAGACGGAATTATCTCTTCTCACTCACGTATCTCTACCTCTCACTTTTTAGTCATATGAGTTCACTACAGCTGTTTATCTGATCAATAGGATGCCTATACATCTATTAGACATGTTATCTCAGTTTGAAAAAAAAAAAATTGGTTCACGCCTATCCTATGAAAAATTGCACGTATTTGGGTGCCTCTGTTATTTATGGATCAAGTCGTATAATAGTCACAAACTTGAGTCTCGGTCTAAAGCATGCATCTTTATAGGATATTCCCTGACATAGAGTGTGTATCATTGTCTGGATCAAATTACTGATCATATATTCGTATCCAGACACGTTAATTTCGTTGAGTTTGTCTTCCTATACACCACGATTCAAACCTATCATCTTAGGTCTAGCTTCACCACGTGCACGTCCTGGCTGTCATATGAGTCCCTATCTATACCGGTTCCAGTTTCACATGCTCACTCTTCTATAGGTTTTTGCTTCGTATGAAACTCATTGTTAGAACTCGCTCCATAACTCTCAAGCTCTTGTTACGGACCCGCGATTCTCACCACCTCAAAATGCCCACCCACCGGCCGAACCAAACAGCACCACACCAGATCTAATTGAACCAACCAACACCATACCTGTTCCGGCCACCCCTGTCGCACCACAGCCACAAAGCCACACTGCTGCCTCCCCATGCTGCTGCCGCACCTGATTTGGGTGTCCCGATCGCACCCCAACCTAACCCGTCCCAGCCCGTCGAACCAGCTCCATGTCTAACCATCCCGACGGCAACACATGCAGCTCCCACACCTGCCACCACTAGTCACCCCATGCTCACACGCTCAAAGAATAACATTCACAAACCCATCAACAAGCTATCATTCACTAGTGTCATATCCTCTCCTCAGACTGAACCTACATGGCTACATGTGTCTTTCAAGCAATGAAAATTCCGGAATAGAGGCGTGCAATGTCGGATGAGTTTGATGCTCTTATTCAAAAAGGAACATGGTCTCTAGTTCCCCCTAATCCTTCGCACAATGTTGTTGGCTGCAAGTGAGTGTTCCGTATAAAAAGATCTTCTGATGGGTCCATCGCTCGATACAAAGCTCGCTTAGTGGCAAAGGGATTTCATCAACGGTCGAGTTTGGATTACAATGAAACATTCAGTCCGGTGGTTAAAACTATAACAATCAGGGTCCTGCTAAGTATTGATGTTACAAAAGGATGGTCTCTTCGCCAATTGGATGTGAACAATGCGTTTCTTCAGGGTCATCTCACTGAGGATGTATTCATGACACAATCACCAGGTTTTGTGGATCCGGCCTCTCCGTCACATGTGTATTGCCTTAAAAAGGTCATCTATGGCCTGAAACAGGCACCTATGGCGTGTTACAATGAACTTCGACAATTTCTTGTCCAAAATGGGTTTGTCAACTCTCACTCAGACACTTCTCTATTCATATTCAATGCTAATGGTTGTTTGATGTTTTTACTGGTATATGCTGATGACATTATTGTCACCGGTAGCAATGGAGACCTTGTTGACAAATTCATTAAATTACTTGCCTGATGGTTCTCAATCAAAGATCTTAATGCTTTATCCTACTTCCTTGGGGTTGAGGTTATACCATGCTCGACCGGTCTGTTTCTTTCTCAGCAAAAATATGTGACCGAACTTCTCACTCGGACAAAGATGCTTAACTCTAAACTAGTCTCAACACCGTTTCCTACTGATCATGATCTCAAGCTTCTTGATGGCACCTCCCTCACAGATGAAACTGAGTTTCGTCAGGTAATTGGTGCCTTACAGTACTTATCATTCACTCGCCCTAACATCGCTTTTGCCGTAAACAAGCTTGCCCAATTCATGCATCTCTCAACGACTGGACACTGGTCTCGAAATGACTCATGCGCTATTTATGTGGCACAGTCGGCCGTGGCCTATTGATTTGCCACAACTTTTCTCTCTCCCTACATGCATTTTTCGATGTCGATTGGGCAGGCAATCATGATGATCGCACGTCCACCAGTGCATATGTGGTATTCCTTGGGTCAAATGCTATCTCTTGGTGCTCTCGCAAACAACGTTCAGTTGCCAGATCCTCCACTGAAGTTGAATACAGAGTTGTTGCGGCTACTGCCTCTGAGGTAATCTGGCTTAATTCTCTCTTGCAGGAGATGCACGTCTCCACCCCAAATCCGCCAACCATCTTCTGTGACAAGATTGGTGCCACAAACCTATGTTCCAATCCCGTCTTCCATTCGCGAATGAAACACGTTGTCATTGACTTCCATTTTGTTCGCGAAAAGGTTCAAAGTAAACAACTCTGGATCTCGTATGTGTCTTCTTCAGATCAGTTAGATGATTCTCTCACCAAACCACTCTCCAGAACAAGGTTTTTCCTATTACGGTCCAAGATCAGTGTCTCTGAAATGCCCACTGTCTTGCGGGGGCGTGTAAAGGATAACTATATTAATTAAAGTTGTATTAGATTTGTATTATCCTTGTAATTATCTCTAGAATAGTTCTCCTAGCTTTAGGAATCATAGGTTTACTTAAACTAGGCTTCTTGAGCAATCTTATAAATATGTAACTCAATATTATTCTTGAAGTAATATACAGAAATATATTCAATTTCTATAAAATTTTGGAGGTTTCAATGTATATTTTGCCCACAAGCCTTGAGCAAGTTTCGAAGGACAACATAAGGAAGTTTCAATGGTGGCCAAGTTTTATCTGCATCATATTGGTTTGACTCAGTACTGCATAGCAACTTCACTTTTAATTTATTTAACGAACATATAAAAAAGGCAAATTGGCAGTCCTGAATTATATATATATATAAAATTGAGTGACATGTAAAAAGTTTGGTTGACCGGTAATATATATGAGATGCCATTAAAATATAAATATATGCTATAAATTAAAGTAACAGAGAGAGATCTCACCGAGATTTTTCTTACGCAACAGAGCATCATGCACTTGCTAAATTTCGCAGCCATGACTCCTATCCCAGTTCCCACCTGTCATAACATGCATCACAGAAAATGAGAAGATAAATGTGAATTTTAATTTCTATTTTATTGGGCCAAAATGATTTCTTTAACTTTGTGAAAGTGATAACTACATTATTATGGGTCCGTGATAACATCAATCATGCATATATATAACTAAAAAAGTTTGTTGGAGCTTACTAAACTAAGCATATCTCTATATAAACTAATCTCTCACTCTCTGACATCTGTTCTTGAAATAGGGTGCATGACTGCAACCAAGAGCCAGGAAACATAGCTATATATATATATATATATATATATATATGGGGGCCAGCCAGTGACTCTTGCAAATGATGGTGGGACAAAACCAAATTAACAACTTAATTATAAATAAGCTCAAAAGCTAGCTAGGGCAGGAAATGACTTTGAAGAATTCAAACTACTACAACTTCGATCTACACAATATGGAATTGATCAATGAAAGAGAGAGTGAGAGAGAAGAAAGGATACCAAGGTGATGAAGAGCCAAAATTGCCGAAAAATGACTAATGAGAAATATGTGGAATGGTGCTGTGAGTGAGGCAGCAAAATGAAATGGTGGTGGCCATCCAAACCAAAGGAATAGAGTGGATATATGTGTATAGGCATACATCATCCGATATTAGGATAAGCCGATAAAGAAAGCGAAAGGTGTCTCAACAAGGGCTTTTAACTTGTTGATTGGAATCCCTTGTTGGATACATGCATCACCTTCTATTCTATCCAACTTGGTAATTATTTGTTATTGGCAATTATAAAATAAACAAGTAAATGTTGCACGATTGAAAAAATTAATCCAAAAATTAAGTACACCTTACTATTGATTCAGTGGTGTACACTTCTCTCTTCCATTTGTGACGAGGGTTCAAGTCTCTTACAATGTGTTCGGTAGAGAGAAAAAAAAAATAGAAAGATTTGGAGAGATAGAAAACATGAGGGAAAGAAAGAAGAGATTTTTCCTTTCCATTGTTTTGTATTGTTGAGGAAAAGACAAAAGATAGAAAATTATCTTTATCAATTTTACTATTTTAGTCTGGACAACACTTGGGTACTAACCAGTTAGTACCCAATGTACTGACCAACCAATAGGGTTTTACTATATGACCCATTTATGAAAAATACAAGGAGATAAATGTAAAAAGTTAAGAGAAAAAAAACCATGTGGCAACATCTCATTGGTGGGGTCAGTACCCAAGCAATTTCCTTTTACTCTTAGAGCATCCACAATGGTAAATAAAAAAGACCCATTTTTACTAGACCCATTTTTATTTTGATTCACTTGTGCCACAATGGTAAGAAAATGGACCCAAAAAAAGAGACACAAAAGTGGGCTCTACCCAACTAGACCCAAATTGGGTTCCAAATTTAGAACTCCATTTGGGTCTTGCCCAATGATTGGAGTTAGGTTCCCAAAACCTCCTAATCATTGGGTTGGACTTATTTATATATATATATATATAATTTAAATTAAAATATATAATTATTAATTTCAATAATTATATATATAATGAAAAATATAAATAAATTTAATATATATATTTCAATTATTTAAATTTAAATATATTATTATTAATTTCAATAATTATATATATAATGAAAAATATAAATAAATTTAATATATATATTTCAATTATTTAAATTTAAATATATTATTATTAATTTCAATAATTATATATATAATGAAAAATATAAATAAATTTAATATATATATTTCAATTATTTAAATTTAAATATATTATTATTAATTTCAATAATTATATATGTAATGACAAAATATAAATAAATTCAATATATATATATATATAAATTATTATAATTTAAATATATTATTATTAATTTCAATACTTATAATTTAAATATATTATTATTAATTTCAATAATTATATATATAATAAAAATATAAAAATAATTTTAATTTCAATTATAAAATCGTTGGAACCGGAACTGAACCGATGGAACTGACGAAACCAACGAAACTGTTGGAACCGTAACTGGAACTGAATCATCGAAAACCGGACCAAAACTAAAACCTAACCTTCAAAACTGGAATCGGAACCGGTTTTGAAGGTTCGGAACCGCAGAACCGAAACTGGAACCGCCGAACCGAATCGAAACCGGTGCCATGTCTAATTGTATATAATATTTTGTTTTAAATATTTATTTTTATTGTTGATGTAATTCGGTTGTGATAATTTTAAATTAATAAAAAATATATATTTTAAATTAATTAGAATTTGTTAAATAATTATTGATAGCATTGATATTTAAAATATATCATATAATATATTTATTAATATATATATATATATATATATATAATATTTTAAAGAAAAGTAATGATTGTTTGGAAAAAAGTTAAAAAAAGTGGATCCACTTTTACTTTTTCAATTTAGTCCTATTATGGGGAAAATAGACCCAAATTAAGTGGATCCAAATGACAAGACCCATTTTTAAAAAGAAGACTCATTTTTGATGATGTTACAACAAATGGGTCTTGTTTTTAGGTCCAACCATTGTGGATGTTCTTACATTATAATGAGTGGATTAAAAAAGATGGACACATTTGTAATTTCAATTAAATCCAAAAACCATTCACTTTTTTCCTCTTTATTTTCCATCCACTTTTGAAGGATTAAAATTAGTAGGTCCAACCCATAAAATTTTCCTCCCCTTTTTCTATTTCTTCCATTATTTTTCTCATACCAAATAGCCCACTTCCCCATTTTCTTCTCCCTTTTCCCTCATCCCTTTTCTTTCCTCTCCCTTTTCATCCCTACCAAACACACTATTAATGTGTAAAGTGACGGGGGATTTTCCTTGTTGCCATCATAATAGATATCTTTATTATAACCGGTAGGAATTTCGTTATCTCCTCACATGAGCTCTTCCTCACTTTTCAATGATCTCATGACACATAAGCATTATATGAATGATTGGTTATAACTTGGCATTATTACTTTAATCATTAGTAGTAGATATCCTAGCCTAATGGGTGTGAGATTTGTTCATTTTTAAAAATAAAAAATAAAAAAAGCATTCGAGAACATTCTTGGGCCTAAAGAGCCTCTAACTAATTGAAAACGAGAAAACAAGCAGGCCGCATTCTGGTAGCCCATTATTCAGCCCACATTTGAATCAATAATTAAGCTTTTACTTTCCGGATTTACATCTTCTTTCACGTGATGATCGCTTCTTTCCTCGTTGATCTGTCTCCGATTTTCGTTTGCTTTTGGTACAAAAGCATGCGTTTGTTTGATCGAAAAATATTACTGCGATAAAGGTGGTTATTATGGGGATCGAATCCACGGCTCCTTCAAAATTTTCAGACGACGAGAAACCAAATACTCCACGTAAGTTTTTAATTCGCTTAATATATTCCATAATTTTTATCTGTATCAATGTTTTTTACATACCGAGAATTCGTTTACTGTCATGGATGGATCGTATTCTAACACTGTTTTCCTCTGTTTTCTGTTATTGTTGATGAAATTTGTTGAAGTTTCGTTATTGTCTTGTAATGTTGTCATGTCAAATAGTTATCAAATCATTCTCACAAGTCATAAGCATCTGATTTTTTTATTTTTATTTTTTATTTTTTATTTATTTTATTTTTTAATTTTACTGCAATATTCAGCTTCTTAGCTTGTTGCATATGTTTTTCATGTTGGCGCTGAACAATGTGACTGAATTTTGAATTTGTTATATTACAACTTTATAAGAATTTTACATGTTTCGTTGATTTGTTTTTCGGTGATATATGGCAGTAAAAAGTGTCATTGAGAGAATTCAATCTTTACTTATTAATTTCACTGTACAATAGAATTGAATGATAAATTGTTTCAATCTTATTTACAACAAAATTTGTAAATAAAATTTACAAATTTAAAAATTGTTTACAGAACATGTAATTGAGAATCCTGAACCAATGCGGGAGGAGCTAGTGCAAATGGCTGTGAAGTTTCTATCGCATGCTACGGTTAGAAACTCTCCAATCGACTCTAGGCGTTCCTTTCTTGAGAAAAAGGGACTTACAACCGAGGAGATAGATGAAGCCTTTCGCCGTGTCCCTGTAAGTCTATCATTTTCTTTTTCTTTCTAGATTTTTCACTTAAACATAAACTCAAAAGAACACATCAAACATTTTAACCTGAAAAGCTATGTTTTTTCTCATATTTTTACTGGGTGCAAATTTCAGGATTCGCCTCCAAATGTCATAGTTGGACAGAGTCATACAGCAAATCAAGGTGAGAAATTAACATCTTTCATCTCTTGAATGATTAATGGTGTCTTTAATTCACATTGATGTTCTAGTTGCTGCATCCACAGAGCCATGGACTTAACTGCAGCCTTTTACCGAAGTAGTTTGTAGTCACACACAGTCGAAACTTAAAATTGATAATCCTTTTTTTTTCTTTGCCATTGTAACATCCTTGTATATCTCTATATAATCAAAAACAGATGTACAGTCAAAGGAACATCCACCAACCGCTTCTCTTATTGGAGTCATTTCCACATTAGCAACATCTCCACCATCCCGGTTTTACTGGTCACATGCTTTTTTTGTTGTGGGTTTGCTTACTGCTTCATTTGCTGGAACTGCCATACTCCTAAAGGTACTTAAAAAATATTTCTTATCGCTCAGTTATGTAAAAAGATGCCTTGCATGTTTCATGTTCGCCCAACAATATTAATATTGTTTTCTATTCATTGGTGTATGCTTTGTTTTAGAAATTCTTTTTGCCCAGGTTGAAGTCTTGGATTCGTAAGGTTGTTTTAGAAGAACATGATGGCTCTGCAAGAAAGTCAAAATCAAGTTTGTTTGAAGAAGTGACCGCAGCTGCCAAGACAGCAAGCATTGCAGCCACCAATGCAGCAAAATCAAGCATGGAAATGTTGAACTCAAAATATGAAGGTATATTTATTTGAAAAGTTTTAAATTGGAAATCTAGCATATCTGTCTTCTATAATTTTCTATAACTTTTTCTTGAATCGTTTTTAGATTGCTTCATGCAGTTTATGTATTTTAACATTTATTTATTTTCACTTTATTCTTTTTCAGAGAGGCAGTACTTTGAGGCCTTGATTAAAAGTATGAATTTCCAAGTAGCAGAAATGAGGTCAATGAGTAAAGCAATCAAGAACCTGGAAGGCACAGGGGAGGCTGCTCCATCATCATACAAACAGCTAGACAAATATATTCAGCATTTATCTAGGAATGGTGGGTTGTTATGTTGTTTAATGACATGTAGTGCTGTTGAATCATTGCCTTGCTCTGTATTTCTTCATATTTTTTGCTGGATCTTATTTGACTTCATATGCCCACTTAATATGAGCTATTGAATTTTTCCTAGCATGACTGACAGATTTTTAAAATAATTGATCCAAAAGTTGCTAATTTCCCCTTTCTGGTTTTCACCCTCAAGGACAAGTCAGAAATGCCTAAAAAAATCATTGTTTCTTATTTACTCAATTTTGTAGTTATTATTTTCATGCTATCTTAAAAATTATTCACGTCTCCTATATAAGATTATGCTATAAATAGAATCCATTGTCGCTACTGTCAACATCATTTATAGAACCAAATCTCAACTTAATTGATATGGATGCAATTCTTACTCTACCTTCCAGGATAACAACTATAGTTTGAGGTCATCTTCTCTGTCTTATAATTCAGGTGCCATTCAAATGGCATTGATTAGAGTTTTTGATGTCTACTAATGATAAATCAAGAACTTAGTTAGATGGAGCTTCAATGCCCCTCATCATCAGCGTCTAGAATGTGCCAATGCCATATATTTTATAACCTAATAGTTAGTTTGCTTTCTTTTTGAAGTCCCCATCTTCTGAGCAACAGGTGTGAGGAGACCTGGTTATTTATTTTCCTTCCCTTCCCTTTGCATCTTTGAGGCTGCAGCTGCAGCCAGTGAGGTTTTAGGGTTTTTCTTTTTCTCTCTCTTTAATTCAATTCTTTTGAAATATGGAGTGAACTTAGTTCCCCTGTTGAACTACTTTTAACTGTGATGGAGATTGATGTCCTTAATTACTCGTGTGGCTTAATTTTACAGCAATTGCAGAGTTCTCAGCTGCTCCTTCTTGCTGTCGTAGGTGTTTGACATTGTATTGAACATTTTCTGTGACTTTTTTGTTTTTGTGAAATCAGGACCAAATAACACACCACGAGAAAGCACTTTATTTGACTGTGAAGATCCCATAAGCTATCTTGAAAATTCGATGGTAAATTAAGAACTGTTACACTTACTAAGTTCCCTAACTGATCTATGCTTTGAGTGTTTCAGTTTCTCATGACTTAAGTTCTTTCTTTTTCATTCAGAAAGTTAAAGCGAATGATGTGTCAAAGTTTGGTAGCTCAGGTATTCATTCAGAGCTTTTGTTTTGCTTTCTATTTTTATTTTTTGTAAATTTTCTGTTCCACCTGGGTGTTTATTCTGACAATTGGAATCACTTCTACAGTGAGACCTTCATCAGCGCCTGCATCTACAAGGCCTGTTGGTCAACATCCAAAGTCTTATATGGAGGTATTAGCTTTCAATAGTACTGGATGTTGTTCAGTGGTGATTCACTGCATTCTCTTCTGCAGAGTCTTCACGTCGCATTATGTTCTTTTCACCGACCATAAACCGATAAACATGAAGCTTGCTTCCTGAAAATGGATGAATGGATATACGGCTAGAGCCAGCTCGAACTGTTTTTTATTATAAATGATGCATGATCTCCTTTTTGGCTAGCTTTGGATCATAGTAAGTTAGAACCTACAAATGGAGCACGAGAGAAGGATTAGTTAATATGTGATTATTACATGTTCATACAAATGCATTTGTAAAAGATGCTGAGTAATAGGCGCTTAAATCTTGGGCACCTTCATCAACTTTAGGATGTCACAGCTAATTAATATCAATAATGCTAAACATCCCACCTACAATCCCACCATTTTCATCCCAACACATGTGGCAGCTGAGGCGAGGTGTCACTTAGTGAGTGAATAAACATTAATTGGTGAGTGAGTACATAGGTAAGAGAGATAAGTATCAATTAATGTGTATCCACTCACCAAGTGACATATCAGCTGCCACATGTGTTGGGATGAAAATGGTGAGATTATAGGTGGGATGTGTAGTATTACTGAATTAATATTTATGCGTGTTACATAGCTAAGTAAGTGTCATTAGGTAGTTGTCCATATTTGTAAATTAAATCTATGGATGGCCTGTTGAAGGAGGAAATTTTATTTGCATGCATTGTAGGAATAGCATGCTGCTGCTAGACGTATGTATATTTTCCATTTTTCGTAACACTATTTTGAGTATTAAAGCCAGTTATTTTGCAGATTATGGCTATGATACAAAGAGGGGAGATACCTCCAGGGATAAAGGTAAGCTTTCTTGCTCTAGTTTTGGATTTTGAGCTTTTGACCATTTTGAGGGTTTACATTAATGCTATTTTCATTGGTGTTAAATTTTAGGAGATTGACGATTCACCACCGAACCCTGATCAACCTCTACCAAATCCCCACATGGCTCCTAGATCTAAGGTAAGCATTATTCATCTTTATAGATGACGTGTAAGACTTGTATGATTGTGCATGTTATTCGAAAGGGATTTAGAACATGTCAACATGGATGGATTAAAATCCCCTTATATAGTCTCACTAGATTGATATTCTTCTTCTTAGTTATATCTTTCTGAGTTCTATTTGTTTATTTGCTTGTTAAATAGCCTTGGGAGGTTGCTCAGCCCTATAATAATGGTACCCATGCACAGAACATCGGGACTACCTCTAAATTGAATGGTGACGCGGTGGTGCCATGGTGGCATCGTAAAAATGCCAGAACATTAGAGTCAGAACCTGCAAATGGAACGACGACATATATCAATGATGCAATGACTGATGAGCGGCAACCCCAACATCCATGGATGCATTCCCAGCCATCATCAATTTCCATGTCCAAAGCAGTTGATGTTGTCTGACATCCAAAACGTTTATTCTGTAGAGATCTGGCGATGAACAATTGAAGGGCTAAAGGGAAACCGATGAGTTAGCAAAACGTCAAAATCAGGTGATGAAATGGTTGGAGATTAACGATGACCATTTTGAATCTAATTAGTGTGGAATTGAACTTGATGATTGTGTGGTGTACATTAGTTCTGTAATTAAAAGAAATTTGAAATTTTGTTCAATGAAATATAGAATAGAAGAAACCTTCAAATTTGCAAAATATGAACAAAGTTATGATTTTTCCTGGCCATTTCAATTGAGATATTAATTATATCGAGATGATTTCCAGTTTCAAATATATATATATATATTTTTAGGCATAAAAAAATAATTAAAAAGAATATGATTTAGCAATAAGCCAATAAGGCAATAACTACCGTTAAAAAAAAAAAAAAAAAAAGGAAAAAAAAAAGTAAAGTTCCCTCAAAACATAAGAAGAAATTTCTATTATAATCTTTATGCTGGGCCTTCTTTGGGCCCAGTATCCCAAAAAGCCCAGAGTTAGCAATTGGGAAATGGGTTAGGTTGGTTTACGGGTCGAATTAGCGCCAACCCGGATAAGACCCGAAACAGAATGAAAACCTCAAAAAAACGAAATTCATTGTGTAAACTGAGAAGTAAAAAAGAGAAGAAACATGTGTTGCAGGACTAGGTAGAAGGAGGTACTCACAAGTCACACCCGATTCCCGCTCATATTATTCTGTACAAATTTTCCATTGTTGTCACAATCAACTTATAAAGTACCAATCAACGAAGGAAGAATCGTGTGTTTATCAACAAAACGATGATGTTCTCATCAGGAATCACAGTTCATCCTTATCAATAACAGATGTTTTAGGTGCAAAGTTTCTTCAACCTTATTTTGCTTTAATTCCTTTTAATCTTTTTAATTGGAAATTTTAATGAGGATATGTTGGCAGTCCAGATATTTTTATGCTTTTATGTTTTTATTATTATTTATTGTTTTTATCTGGATGGTGTTTTAGTTGAATTTTTCTTCTTCTCTTGTTTATGTGATCACCATATTCATCTTCATCATATGCTTGATGTGTTCTTGTCTTGTAGTAGGTTGTCTTTTTTGCTAAGCAGTTGAGCTTGTGCCAAATTATGTCACTAATTTTGGTTTAATTTAAGAGGTCAATTTTTTTTTTTTTTTTTCTATCTATAAAAATAAATGGAAATAGCAAATGAACCTACAAATGGCATCTGTTGCTTCTTTGGTAATCTTTGAATTCTGGCTTTCTTCTTGGCTTTTATGTGTTATTTTTGCTTCATTTACTTTAACTTTGTTGTTTTTCTTGTCAAGTTCAGGGCTCAATCACTTAATCAGTTCAACAAAAGAGAAAGCATCATTGTTTCAAGGTATAGAAACCCATGTAAACGTTCTATCTTTCAATATTAATTGTCAATAAATAAAAGATAGGAGAAATTAGGAGTTCAATAGCAAGCATGTTGAACAGCGAAAATGACATCTTGATGCACAAAAGTTGAGACGATAAGCACAGATATGAGATTTTTGAGTTGGGATTCAAGGAGGAAAAAAACTGCGGAAAAGAGGTCGTGTTAATTTTCACAAGTCATTGTCAGGCATGATCATGACTCATGAGCAGTTTTGACTTGGAAATTAGAATTTCTAGTGCTGGATTAATTTGCAATATAATGACTGATAGTTTGTATAAATTTTTGTTCATTACATCACAGGGTCCAACTTCAAGTTAATTTCTTTCTTTTTCTTATTTGATGAGTGCTTTAGAGAAATGGGACTACTAAAGTAATTTCAATTATACAATCTTTCTCAGATGTACCGGTTTGTTGAAGAAGAAGAAACATATAAACCTGGCCATGATTCAAGATCTCAAAAAGTCCGCAGCTCTTGTAATGTAAGTAAAAGAAAGATAAAAGTAAACTCTGTTGCTGTGTAAAAACTTTGAACGAACATTACTTGTGTTAATGGTGATGAATTTCTTTCTCCAACCTTCATTCAGACAATATGCAAATGTCAGCGTGTCATTGGTCATACTGTTACTCAATATCCTTCACCATCAAATTCGTATATAGTGAGTGCACCGCAAAATGCACAAGTTACACGTGTTACAGTAGCTGAATCAGATAAACAGGTGTACAGTGAGCCATCAACATCTAAGGTCTTGCAGGATGTACATATAGTAAGAACTCTTTAATCCTCGAATAGCTCTATTTTAGGGTTTCTAGATTTGTTTTTTGTTTTTTTTGAACTAATGGCTGATTAGTGAATGTCATGTTTTTTTCTCAGTCAGCTCGTTTAATGGAAGATTTTCTTGATCTTGCTAAAGAAAACACAGATAAGGATCTGGAAACCTGTGGGGTTCTTGGTGCCTTTCTTGTAAGATTCATTCTTTCTTTCATGCATTCTGGTACTGAAATGCATTGTTTTGTTTTACCAATGATGCAAAGAACTTTGTTATGTTTAATGCGGAGCTGGATTGGCTTTGGTGTAATGCAGATTCCTAGTAGTAGTTGACCAAACTTAGAACCTGCTGTTTTAATGATTCAAGTTATTGTACATGATCCTTCATCAGAGTAAGAAAACCACCTCTAGTATATGTAGTCTACAGTGATCTTATGGATATGATTTGTTTAATAATTTCAGTGTGTTACTACAACCACCAACATAACATGCCTTTTGGTTTGCAAGACTTAAGCTGGTGCTTATTGTCTCGGACCAGACATTTGGAACCATCCTAGAAAACTAGCCTATCCGGTGGTTTTTCATAGTCATGTATAGGCTCGGATTAAACTTATTTTTCTCCAATGTGGGATTGTGAAATTTTCTCCCACCCAATCACGTGACACCTCCATTGACCATCACATCTGGTCTCTACATTTGACCGAATTCTGCCTATTGATGGAATCCATTTATCTTGGATGTGAGGACCCATAGATGGGATAGAAAACTGGGCCTACTTTGGTGTACCATTCACTGGCCAGGTTCTGGCAACCGAAGCAAAAGACTAATTTGCTTGGTGGTTGAGTGGTTCTGCATATCCTCCCTTATAATCCCATTTTTCAGTCTGTTATTATTTGATGTGTGACGATATGTCTTTTGGTCCTTAAATTTCTTGTTGCATTGACGAACATGTACAAAGTGAAAGATGGGACAAATCATATGTAAGCCTGCAGCTTGCCGCTTTCCAAGAGCAATTTTTGTGTTCTTTACCTTATGCTTTACTCCTTTATTCTAATAATTTCAGAGGATTATTTTAAGCTCATACGCATTCCTTTCTTTCATCTAACAGGAGAACAATACTTTCTACGTGACCACTCTGATAATACCCAAACAAGATTCAACTTCCAGTTCGGTTAGTTTTTATGAGTCTTCTTACATGTCTAGATTGGGAATCTCTGAGTGCTTTTTAATTGCCAAATCTCTGAACTGCTAGCTGCTAACTTAATTCAACCAAATGACAGTGTCAAGCTATAAACGAGGAGGATGTTTTCACCATACAAAATGAACGATCTCTTTTCCCTGTGGGATGGATTCATGTATGCCACTTTTTTCATATTCTTTCTCATTTTTAAGTCTCTTGAACCTTTTAATCTCTCTCAAATGTAGCCTGGGAAGTCTTAACCTTCAAACTTGCGCCTTTGTTTTTTCCTTATAATTTTCAGACACATCCTTCACAAAGTTGTTTCATGTCATCAGTAGATCTGCATACTCACTTCTCGTATCAGGTAACTAACCAACTTGTGAATTGTCCATATGATTGGTTAAGGAATTTCGTTTCTTCATTGTATCTTTATCTTTTGTTTTTCTGATAATATATTATCTTGTAAACATATAACATGTCACATGTGTAATATATCAGCGAATTGAATGTCAATTTATTACAGAAAACTATTTGCTCTGTTTCTGAAAGGAGTATTAGTACCAATTAAAATGCGTTTGGGATTGCATTACTAGTTGTTATACAATGTAGCAATTCTTGGAATGGATCTCCACCATTTGGTTGGCTATAACCATTTGCAAATGACTTAATATTATATTGGAGAATCACATACCTACTTATTGAATGAATGATAACAATACATGCTACCTCCAAAAAGTTAGTCCAAATGGAATGCATTTGAAAAGTGAGTGGGAGTTGGAATTTTATGTTCCGATACTCCAAAGGGTACTTGCCAAGTTGCGTAACATCTATTCTGTTTAAGAGTCATGCCCCATTTCTGGATAAACTTGAAATTAAAGAGTTTCAACTGTCATTTTTTTTGTTTGCTTTATTATTTCATCTTTTTAATAATTTTACCTACACTTTGTTTTGTCAAAAATAACACATTGATTCTGATGCAAATAAAAGATAAAGAAGCTATAGTTGTTGGTTTGTTTTATTGTAAGTTAACAAGGTTAATGTGACAATTTCCCTTTATTTTTCGTTTTTATTGTTTTTTCATTTTGTTCATTCCAGGTAATGGTACCAGAGGCTTTTGCCATCGTAGTGGCTCCAACCGATTCTTCAAGGTGTGTAACTCTTACACTGCAGTTCAAGATTTTGAAATTGTTTGTACTTATTAAGGTCATGTTGACAATACCTGGGACCAAATATTTAAGATCAATCACGTCATTTATCAATCTTCTACTCCGTTTAAGCTATAATTATGAATTGTCATCAAGCGTCTTTTTTTTTTTATTTTTCCTTTATCCGTTTGACATATGTCGTATCTGTTCTTCCTGTTAACATTTTGATTGTTTAATTGATAATCATGTCACAACCTACTAATGTTATCATCTGACTCAAGAAGGATGTTTCTATCATTTTATAAATATAAGAGATTATAGATTATAGTCTTTAACACTCAAATGCACACAAATCTCCGTGAGGCAACAGCAGATTTTTTTTTTTTCTAGTATAGGTAAATCATTATCATGTTGATACTGAAATTTACATGTTCATTTCCCTCAGATCCAACGGAATATTTCGGCTAACTGATCCTGGTGGAATGAGCATACTTAAAGAGTGCCAAGAGACAGGATTCCATCCCCACAAAGAGACAGCAGATGGGAGCCCCATTTACGAGCACTGCTCTAATGTCTACAAAAACTCAAATCTGAGGTTTGAAATCTTTGACTTGCGCTGATTTGTCATCTATGTGAAAAGAATATTAATTGTGGTACAAGTGAACACGGATGTCTCCATTGTTGCACCTGAGTACCTGACTAGAGTGTTTCTGGGGCATTGTTGTGTTCCATAATGTTATCGTTAAAACTATAACTAAGAAATAAGAATACCGCTTTGTTCAAGTACATGTATATTACATTCGATCCTCGTAATAAAGAAGAGGATGCTCCTCAACCAATGTTCAACGATCTATGAGTAACGATTTCACTTGTGTTCGATGAATGTGCTTGAAATTTTGACTTCCTTCAGGTTCTCTTTCATTGCTAAGCCTTAACTGAGTTTACACTGTAATATAAGTGTATCGAGGAGTACCATACAATCAAGAGCTCTGAAACTCAATGTAAACATAGCAGCATTTTGTTAGAACAGTGTGAGCAACACTGCAAAGATGTGTGAATGTTGACATGTTTTTCTCACTGTTCCTTGCCTTGCACTGCTTAGGGCTTATGGGGATTTGAAAGGCATTAATTTTGAAATTCATTCCGTAAAATTTCTGATAGAAACAAAATTAATCTCATTAATTTAGAGTTTAAGAGGACGGAGATATCAGAATAGTAGGTTAAATATTCGATTAATTGTCCCCAAGGAACATGTGATTCTTCTTATTCGGTCAAATGTTGCCTTTGGTGTCTACTATCTACCATTAATCTATTATTAGAATGGGTCAATGTTAAGAGAATTCTATTTATTTATTTTTTTTATGTTAGAATCGGTCAACGTGGAGTTTCAAAACAAAAAATGGGTCAACGTAGAGTGTTCAAAACCTGTTAAGATCCAAAAATGTAGAAATTTGAGCGTAATGTAAATATACAGGATTTGTATATTAGTCACCGGAGTGAAAATTAGTTGGTGGATTTAAACCAAGGATACATGCAGCTAAACCCGAGATTTAATAGTGGAATTGAAGTGCACGACTGGCTCCGAACGCCTAGGCGGACAGAATTAGGTCACTAACTTGTGTAGGATATATCATAGCAACATCATCATTGTCTGTATCTCCCTTTTTAACTTTCTTTTTTGAGTTCATTTTTTGTTAGGGGTTAGCATTACCCTCTTATTTTATGTATCCGTTTCTTAATTATTAATTTATCTATTTATATTTGTAATAGTTAATTTTGTTAACCCTTAATTAACAAATGAACACGTATCAATACGTGGAGAGTGAGCGAGTAAAAATGAACTCTTCTTTTTTCCTTTATTTGTTTTCTTTTTATTTTTATCAACAATCTTATTATCTTATCACTTATCTGTCTTTATAAATTTGTGTTTTTTTGTTCTTCTAAGCATCTATATTTCAACACTCTCTCTCTCTATCTCTCAACATACTCTAATTTTTTTATTTTTTTTCTTTAATTTCTTTTGTTTTCTCTATAAATCTTTTTTCATTTTCATTTTCTTAGTTTCAACGACGACAGATCTACTTCCTTCTTCCCATCTCCAAGTTCTAATACCAGCTATCAGCATTAGACATGACGTCGTTTTAATGAAGAATTTTTTTTTATTAAAAAAACGCCTAGAACTCTTCAACGCAATGAAGCATAACCAAAATAGTAGTGTTTTACACCCCAAATGACACTGTTTTAATGAAAATAAAAAATATAAAAAAAAATAATAATAATAATTCAAAGGTGAGAGGAGGTCTTTAATTTTAACCAAAAAAAATAAACTAAACTAAACAACATATAGGTCAATTAATCGGCAATAAAAATTGGGCTAGACAGCCGACTAGCCAGATCCACCTAGTCTAATTTCTAGAACCATGATAATGATTAATACTTCTACTCGCGTCACTTTTGATCAATAATATTCGAGTCTAATTTCTAGAACCATGATAATGATTAATACTTCTACTCGCGTCACTTTTGATCAATAATATTCGTTAGTCAATTTAGTTCGACAATATATTAAATTTGAGCCACCAATTTAGTTCGATGACTTTTTAAATTTGAGTCGTCAATTTAATCCGACAATATCCTACACTATATCTTAAATCTGAGTCATAATATCTCTATCGCTCACCCCACCATAAGAAGTTTTGTGCTAAACAAATGATTTTGTAAAAGAAAAAAGAAAATAAAAACCTTAACGTCGCATTAATCTAACAGGGCTTTATTCAAAATCTTCATTGTCATTGGGAGCAGCAGCAAATAGAACTGTAAATCCCACAAAATCTTTTACTGCACACTTTCATACTTAAGAAAGTTTAACAATTTATATAACAAAAATATATATATATATATATATAGTTATAAACAATGGAAGAACCCAAAATTATCTCAAAAAGAGGAGGGAAAAAAAAAAAAAAAACATAGTATACAAAAAAAACAAAAAAATCTTATTACACAAATGGTTAAAACGGATGGACGTTTTTGCTCATGCCGTTAACGTTAGTGAAGAAGCCAAGGAGTTCTTGTCTGTACGGTGAATACGTTTTCCGTTTATCGCCTTCTCTCGATTCCCTGTTCTTCACGTAATGCCGTTCGTATGCAGACGACACCGTTTCAGCTTTCACCTTCTTTTCTTTAGTCATTTTGACATTTTCAACTTTTTCGCTGATCTTACTTGTCTTTTCATGTGTCGTCGTCTTTTCGTTCTTAATAATTTTCTCCGTCGACGTCGTCGTTTTGCCATTACCAATGTTTTCGCTGCTGTTGTTGTTCAAGAAAACGAACGCGTCTTTTCCATCGCTGTTGCTTCGTAAAGCGAATTCTCGAAACCTCCATAGCTTCGAGAACCCTGTCGAGTTGCTCTTCTTGCAAGTCTCCGGCGAAACTTCCTTCACGGATTTTCCCGACGTCCACTCGCAGTACGGCCCGGCCGGTTCCTCTTCATTTTTGGACCGTTCTTCAACGAAAAGTTTCCGCAGAGGAGGCCGGACCGACGAAGAGTTCAAACTCCGTTCTCCGTCGCCGTTCACGTTATCGTATAGCAGACTCTGATCGAATATCGGAAAAGTCGGACGGATCTGGCCGTTTAGAAAAATCGCGTCCGCAGAAATCGGAGATCCGTCCAGATTCGTGCAGGCGAAAGAGAAATCATCTTCGTTTTCCTCTTCTGCTTCGTTTTCACGATCAGGAGAACTCACCTGCAACTTCTCGGCGAAATCTTCCGATATTTTACCGGAGATTTCTCTATCGGAGGAAGATATTTGCATTGTTTCAGAGAGGGAACAAAACGATAACGTTTGTGGAAACTCTTTTTAACTGGTGGCTCTGTTCTGGTTTGATTTGAGAGAAACCAAAAAAAGCAGTGGAGAGATTTTGAAGCTTTGAAATAGAGTTGTACTAAATTTACTGCTTTTATAATTTATATATGCTGCTGTGAAAGAATGAGAAAGCGCGTCACAAGCCGATATCTTTGCAACAGGGGTTGATATTTTTTTTATAGGCACCTTTCAATCCTGTGGTGCTTGAATGACAAGGTACACGTGTTGATATGTGCGAGAGATGCTCTCTACGATTGACACGTGTACATGTTGGGTCCTTCTAGATAGATGGTCTCGTTCTTCTTCTCTCTTCTGGTGGGTGGGGTTGACTTTTTTCTTGAAAGTCTTCAGTCAAATCTGTTCATCCACTTCTTTATTTAAGTAATGTTTAGATTGTATTAATTTTTTTTTTTTTTGAAAGATAGTTTGTGTGGAATTGATTAAGGTAGTTGTTAATGTTTTTATACATCATGGGTGATGTAATGCCAGTTTTGGGCTGCAAGGAATTGACAATTTTGGTCAATTTAATGATTTGATTAAGATATTAAATGTGTGCTACAAGAATTTTAAGCATGTTGGTTATTGTTGTTAACTTGTTTTATAAAAGTGTTGTCTATTTCTCAAAATGAAAAATTATGAGTTTTCACTGTTTAATGATCTAATGAATATATTTATGGGAAATATTATCTACCTTTCACATTTATCTTTCTCACTCATTGTTTGACACATACATACTTTTTCATTTAATAAAAAGCTCTCACTTTTTGCTGTAAAGTTTGTTTACATCTTTACCCATGATGATTGATTCTATTATTTCATTAATACGGGGTGAAGACGTAAACAAACTTTACAGTAAAACGTGAAAGCTTTTTATTAAATGAAAAAGTATATACATATCAAACAATGAATGGGAAGAGTGGGAAAAGTAATTGAGAAAAGTAGATAACATTCCCCTATATTTAAAGCTCATAAGAATCTATATATAAGAATCAATATATAAATGATGTTTGGTAAAACTTCTAAAAGTGATTAATTGATAATCTGACAAGTTTTAACAGTGATTTTGAGAAGTAGGTAGGGGTTACTTTTTGAACTATTCCAGCATTTAATGCATGTTTTAAAATATCATTATTATCCTTATGAAATCAAATTAAAATCATTTATATACCTTATTTCATCTCAAAATTAAATATTCTATTTAAATATTGATTTGAATTATAAAATCTTTTAAAAACATTTTTATTGTTCTTATGGAATTTTTTTTTTCCAGTTTAATATATATAATTAATTAAAAAAATGAAATAGGATCCTAAACTTATGTATATTTTAGTCATGGTAACTAATCTCAGCACTTTTGCAATAAAATGACCAAACATATATATAAGTTTTTGAGTTATACAGTAATTTTAAAAATACAATTAACCAAACATCTGCTGATTAACTCCACAGTTGATTATTCTTTTAGCATAGCTAACAGTAATTATTATAAAAATTACAGTAATACCAAACTGGCCCATAGAATATAAGTTATTTAAAAATAACTTTATATATAAATAACAACTATAAATGCTAAACAAACAAGCTATATAATTTTGTCAATTTAAATATGTGTTTTAGAAAGATTATTTTGTTCCTTGAGCATGAAAAAAAGTATCATACAAACACATTTAAAATAAATCCCAAAAAATAAAAATAAAAATTGTTGTAATAGAAAAAAAAAAAAAAAATAGAATGTTTATTTAGTAGTATGAATCCTTATTTACAAATTATTTAAAAGGTATTTGTTTTTAAAATCAAACATGACAAATTAATATAAATAAAATAAACACGAGCATGGGTAATTGGTTCATGGGTTTGTGTATCATACAAGTAAAAACGGTTGACGGCCAACTAATAATTTTGGTGTTTTCAAATTCATTAAATGGAGTAACTGTGACTGTCGATAAGGATATGCTTGTATATAATAATTATGAGAACGAGAGTTTGGTAGCTGTTGTGTATTTATAAAACAACCTAATTAATTTACTCATATTTTTGCCGGACCAATCACTCCTCACTCAACACTTTTTTTGCCCTTTATGGTAGTTGCGCTGGAATAATGTCAAAATATATTGCTCTGCTGCTATTGGCTTGATACGTGTACGGCGGAGGAAACGGACGAGGTGTTGTGGTTGTGGGCACGGTGGCAATAAATCTGGGATAATAAAAAATAAAGATATCTGCCGTCCAATATGACTGGACGATAAATGGAGTTCATTCTAGCAAACACTGTTTACATGTGGTATATAAAGCTCGAGAAAAATTACATGGGACTGTCCAATTGAAATATAGCATTTTCAAGTTTAATAATATATTTTTATGTTTTTGATATAAAATTTACATTTTTATTGGACGTTTTCGCCACGTCCCACATAGGTTATTAAAACTGCAGGTATTTAAACAAAATTAAATAAATGACGGTACATTATAGTGATTCGATTAGTAAGTACTAAGGATCATAGCATGCATGAATATATATATATATATATATGTAAATTTTGTGTTGGTTCAAGGTCATGGCATGCATGAATATATATGTAAATTTTCATTGTCCCACCAATAGTGTTGGTGTTGTCCCACCAAAATGTGGATGCTCTTTCTCTGTTTGTGGAGGTTTAAAGCCCAATCTCGTCGGTCCCAGTAGTTATTGTATAATAAAAAATAAAAATAAAAATAAAAATAAAAATATTTTATCGATCCAATCGTTCAAATAGTGTTTGTTTTTTTAATAATAGGTTGAATAAAATCTTCTCCAAAACAAAATTTGAAATTTTTTATATAAACTATAGTTGACAAATCAACTATAGAATGGTGGCTTTTATGATCGGTGCAAAGCGTCAACATGAATGTAACTTAACTGGTAGATGGATGAACTTGGGACTTAGGTAAATGACCTTCAGATTAGCAGCTCGAATCCTACTAATAACAAAAGTTATCAAAAATAATACCGATCCAGAATTAATAAATATTGTCAAAAAAATAATAATAATCTTAATAATATTAAAACTAAAGAAGCCAATAAACAAGTTTCGAGGACGTCATTTAATAAATGATTAACAGGTAATTAATCTCCAAGCACTTAACAGTTAACACCAATAAATAAAAAATAAAAAAATATATATATTTAGGGATTGACTGAGTCAACTGTGTAATGTGGACGGAGAAGGAAGATCTTGAATGGAACTTTCAATGTAAGGTGGTTGAAAATCCAAAGCAGCGTGTGTGTTTGTGTAATTTTTTTAATAAGAAAGATGTGCTAGTGGTGGTTTGGTAGAAATTTCCAAGCGCACTGCGAGAAATTCAGCCCAGGCTTCGTGTTTTTTGGACTATTAGAAATCTAGAATAAGAATCCATCCATGCAATTGTAACGAATTTCAGTTTCGACAGTGCTTTTATTTTCTTTGTTTTGGTCGTAAAACAAACAAATCAATGGCAACAAATATGACCAAGAATGCTTCAACAGTTTTTGAATTTGAAGCTGCTTAATAACAAGCAGTAAAAAAGATTTCTGTTGACTTTGCACATTAACTATAGGTTATTAAGTTTTGCGAAATTGCTACATTTCTTATTTGACTCCTCACACGTTTATTGATTTATTTAATTAAGTTCTTTTTTAACAAGTTGACAATCAATATTACATTTAATTTAGACGACTGCTAGGACCAAGCGAGTGTAAGTTGATATATATCCACTTGAGTTGAATTTTTGAAGTTAAAAAAAAAAAAAAAAAAAAAAAAAGTTTAATTTGTAATAAAATTAAGGTTAAAGGAAACATGTCATGCTTACAATAAGCAAGTGTATATTTGTGAATAGATACTGCTTAGGTGTTGACCGATCAACAACAAGATATACTGACCAACCAATGGTGAATTGGTTACCACGTAACCAAAAGTAAGGAGAAAAATATAAAAAGTGAAAGAGTTTTGACCACGTGGCAACACCCCATTAGATGGTCAATATGCATGGGTACTGACCGGTCAGTATCCCAGCATTTTCCTTTGTGAATTACTCTAGTATTTTTGATTTCCCATAAATTTAACTTTTTACAGTTTTTCTTTGGTAGACACACAACTTATAGCATACTTATAACACAAGTGTTACATCATCACTTTTACCATGTGCGTACAGCCAGTTGTGATTGATAATTGGTTAAAAATTTAAAAAATGGATGATATGACAATTGTGATATAAATATATTATAAGTTGTACGCTTACCAGAGAAAATTAGTAACTTTATACCTTATAATCTAATAAATTAATAGGAAACATCTAAAAGTCAACTTGTCATGTAGCCATGTAGACTAATTTGAAAATATTTGGTGGGAATTGTTTTCGTTTAGACTAAAAACTTGAATGTTGTTTGTGCAAATGATGGTTCTCATCTTGTCAGATCCAGTGTTAAGCATCGATTGTAAAGTGGCATGGCTGCGCATGTGCATGTTTAGTTAACTGTTTTTTACGTCTACTCTCAATTTAATTGAAGGGATTAAATGGTCACGTGAATGATTACCTTTAGGATTACAAAGAGTGGCCACTTAACCTTAGCATCAATTAGTCTTTCCTCTGTTTTCCTCTGAAAACCTGAGTGGAAGTAAAGTGGTCTGTTCCTTAATCGTCTTGTTTAGGCGTTGATTGGTTGAAGTATTTTCAGGTTCCTTTCTCAGTGTTTTCCTTAGTCTTTTTCTTTGGTCTGTTCCTTAGTGGTCTTGCTTAGGCGTTGATTGGTTGAAGTATTTTCAGGTTCCTTTCTCAGTGTTTTCCTTGGTCTTCTTCTTTGGAGTGGGTTTTAGTGGTGTCTTTTTTCAGAAGGTTTTGATTGTGGTGGTGTTTGATTTATGGATTCTGAGGAAATTTCTCGGATGTGTGCCTCCTTGTCTCTTATTGAGCGAGAGGGTCCTGTTCGGATATTAGGGAATACCCTTAAGTTGGCTGCTATTCAACGTTTATCTGTGAGCTTAGTTGGAAAGATAATTACTAGGAAATTGATGAATAGAAAGGCTTTTATGCTGGTTATTAGTAGAATATGGCGTATTAAAGACGATGTAAAAAAATTAAGTGGAGTGTAAAAAGATATTTACTGGATTGTCAAAAGAAACTCTCGTACCTTTAATGAGTGACATTAGGTGAATTAAACACACAATATTACAATGCACCTTAGATCTAATCATGATCGGATCAAAGGGTTATGGAACAAATTCTTCATAATTACTTAGAATACTTATTGTTTCTATTAATTAGCATTATTCCCGTATTAAAATTTTGACAAGTTTATAATAAATTCTCAAATTAGTTGAATCGATGAATTCTCAAGTTGACCTAATTAGAACTCGTCCTTGACCTTTTGAATTAATCATCTTTTTTTTTTTTTTTTTTTTTTTTCTCCTTTGATAATCTAAGGCAAATTTTAAGATTCTTGGATGATATATCACACCAATCGAGAATTAGGTACAACAAATCATGTTTATGATTCAAAGTAATTGATGCCCCTTCAACATTATGTGGCATTGTAATTTAATGTGGTCGGCTTACATGCCACATATTGTGACATTAGGTGCATCAGTGCATGGTGCACATGTGTGCATAGGTTTTTTTCAATTTGGCTTTTGTTTTCAACAGCACTAGCATATAAAACTAAAAAAAAAAAGGCTTTTGTTTATCTGTATTGGACGGGTTTCCAATCCGATTGGATTTGAAATTTGAGATTGAATAATCCAATCACACCATAGATTGAATTGAATTAGACAAAATCAATATTATAAATATAATTAAAAAAACTCTAATCAAACACAGATGACAAAAAAATAAAAATAAAAAATAAAAAATCCAGACAGTGGGAGGCAAGTCCAGTAAAGAACCCAAATGCATGTGAAGGCTGACCATAACGGAATTTATCTCCGACCAAGTTAGCAACACTATCTGAATATGAGATATTCGAGATTTCAACGGATCATATCATGAACCCACGTTGGCGAACCTACTGATTTCTATGAATACTAAGCTCTTATTCATTGGAAGGGAAGAATTTTTTCACTCTCTTAAGCTCCAAAAATCACTCAAGCTATCTTGCTGCATTATTGTCTTCAATTTTGCTCGACGTAAGCCGTTCGACCAACATTTATTTTTCACAATTTTTCCCTAATTCACATAGACCAATGACTGCATTGCCTCGCCTCTTGCTAGTCTTTCGCCTCCACGTCTCATGTCATCCGGCGTATATTTATACGAACGATTTTCGTATTATCGCAATATAACGGTTTGATCGTTTATCTATTACTTTCATTTATTAATTTATCAATTTCTTATCAAATTCGACATTGACTTGAACGTCAGAGAATTCCCGATTGACACCACCTTAATTGCTCTACGATTGCTTTCTTTTACTTTTATTTTGCAGGTTGTCAGTAGATTTTTTGGGTCTACAACAGTAATTATAAATAATAAAAATCAAGGCAATTAAGTGGTAACACGCATCACTGATATTATGGAAGTGAGTTCAAGTCGTATTCTGATCTTCAAAATCTCAAATTTGTTTCCTAATATACTACTATAGTCGATCCATAGATTTTTTTTGGATTCCTTCGTCCTCAAATTATTGTATTAGAATTGATTATATGATATAATTAATTCATTTTAATTACGGATAACAACTCAAGGCCCAACCGCCCAAGGGTGGTAGATGAGATTAATCCAATATCGCTTAAAGGCACGTTGAAAAAGTAAAAGAACAAAAATTCTCTCTATACGGACTTCAATTTCTTTTGATTTACAATTTTTTTTTTTTTTTTTGATTGGTAAATTTACACCATTCCGTTTCTATGAACTGCATTGTTTTTCTTAGGTACAAGATCGAATTGAATTAAAAAGAAACCAATTTATCCTTAAACTCCACAACTTCAATAACTCTCCCTTCTTCTTCTTCTAATTGTCTCCTCTCTTCTACAGCTGCTGGTAGGCTTTTGGCTCGTGTAGCTTCACAATTCATAGCTAGTCATGACCACGAAGTTTGAGTAAAGTACTAAACAGCTTGCCCCCAGATACTTCTGCCACTTTCTGTTTAAATTCACTCAATTGAATCCTATTAGCCTATAATAAATCAAACACTTAACACAGATTAAAAATGAATCATCAATTCATCAAATGAAATTAAACAGGAAAAAAAAAAAAAATGAATATATGATAATTAATTTACTTATAATAACTTACTTGTATATCATTAAGGAATCCGTAAATGAGAGCCATTTTAAGAGGATCTACGAACATTGACAATATTTTTATTATAGTCGAAACCCTTAACAATGATGAGTTTGGCAGACTATTACTTGTAGAACCTGAACATTGAATATCAAAATCAAATATTAAGAAATTAGAAAAACCAATTTCAGAATCCATGACTTGGAAATTAAATTTGCTTTTACGTACCTTCATAGAAAGGGAACCTGAAACTGACAATGTGACTAATATAGATGTGGGAGTTCATAGAACAACTCCACACAATGTATCTATTAGGCACTGCAAGATTGTCGACACCAGAATCATAGTCCTTAACACTCGGTTGAAATTGTTGTGAACCAGCAGGAACCGTCTCCATCTTCCCCAATATCACACGACAGAGCAATACATGCCTCAACCCATCTCCATCCATCTCTGAAGCTAACACACTGTAACAAAAAAAAATTACTAGTTAAAAGGAAAAATAATTACCTGTTCATTTTTCTTTTACTTTCTCTCCAAGAAAAAGAAAATTACCTGTCCATAGAAAACTTGGCATCGGACAAATGGAGGCCATGGCCATAAGTTTCACCATTTCCAGCTGTCTTACCGAGGCGGCTGAACCCGTGACAGAGAATCTCACGAATCTCGTCTCTAGCGGCGCCGTACCAGACGTACCTGACATTGGCATCACCGTCGCCGCCGCATTTCCTGGTCATAGCGTCCTGGAAAATCTTGAAGGAAGTCAAACGAGCTTTGCCAGTCAAGCTAGAGCTCAAGTTCCTGTGAATACTCACGACTCTGGTTTCGTCTGCTAAGGATCTCATCCCGAAGAGGAAGCTATTCTTGACGGTGTTATAATCGTTTCTTGATTCGTCAGTTCTGACCATTCCATTGTCAGTGAAAAACCGAAATTGAGCATCCAAACCTGAGTTGCGCTCGTTGGTGATAGAATCGTCGGCTTCTGGAATTTCGTTGTAGTTGACATCTATTGTGACTTGATCTTCATTGTTACCTGGCTCCATGATCTGTTATTTCGATCAACAAAACAAAAATATCAAAATCATCTAAAAGGAAAAAAAATTAACGTCAAAAGAAACTTTTATAGCAAAAAGAACCTTAGCGAAGAAGAAAGCGAAGCTATATAAGAAGAAGAAGGAGACGCCTGAAATTAAAATATATACGGTGAAGTCGGTGGTTGTGAACAGTGTTGTGTTGTCACACACTCACACACATATATATATATATATATAAATAGTGGGGTCTGATTTCTGTAACCGTTTTTAGCGAGCTATTGTGGAGGTTTTTGAGCCAGAGCACGGACTTAGTACTAAACGGAGGAGGTGGTCCAACTTAATCTTGGTCGCGTCACGTTTGACGTTTGCATTGTAAAGCTTGGTTAGATGGTTTTAAAGGATTAATTTACTAAAATATCCACTATTGTTTGAGAAAGTAGGAGAATCTGAGTCTTATCTGACCAATAGATGGCAAACTCTTGCCGTTTTGTTGAAGGGTATTTTAGGAAATTAAATTCATGATTACTTTGGAAACAAGTTTTTTTTTTTTTTTTTGAAAAGACTTTGGAAACAAGTTAATGGTAAGTTGGTAACACCCATTTAGTATGACACTTGAGGGCATCATTAGTAATTTTCAAAGGTGCTTCTAATTTGTTTATACAGTTATAATCCATTTACTTAGCCTCACATGTCAAATGTATTATGATGCAAAAATTGAGCGTGGTTTTATTATGTTTCCTAACATTTTTAGGAATTAAGTTATGTAATCTCATACATAAATAAATTAAGAATTAAGTATTTGTTTGAAAAAAAACTTAATTTCTCTAACCAAACGAATTATCTACCTTTCCTATTTTTTTTTTTTTTTGGTGAAACTTAATTATTTCATTTTTCTTCATTACTCGTCTCACCTCACAAATTAAATCCCCTTCCGGATGTAAATGATAAGATCAGTATGGAACAAAACAAATACCTGACCAAGTGGAATAATCGAAGTTACCATTCCGCGATCACCCGGAGAGAACCCTCCACCATGAGATTACTAGGAATGATCTCATCCGTCACAAGACTATCGGGATTGATCCCATCTAGTTCCAAGTCTATACGAAATAGCACATCCGACTCTTAAAAGGGTTGGCACGTGGCAGACAAAAAAAAAATAACATTCACTTGGTCAGGTATGTATCAACGGTTGACGTGAATTAAGGGATATGCTATGGTCCTCACTGCAATAATGAGACCAGATGTCCAGAATACCCTAATTGTTCTCCAAGTCAGCCATGCCAGCTAACAAGGAGCGATCACATCTAGTTCCCAATTTCCAAGAATCAACACCTCCGAATCTTGAAAGAATTGCGAATTGGCACGTGGTAGACAAAAAATAGATTCCATGTATTTTCTCGGAAAATTGATTCGATTGATAGGATTTGATATGATATTTTGTGATCGATGAGATTTATATTCAAATTTTTCGTCCACATTAACTAACTATCAGACAAAAACTGTCAGGGGAACATATATATATATATATATATCCTCCAAATTAAATGTAAACAAGGGTCAACTTGAATTAAGGGATCTCCCGTCTTGTTTGATCACTTGAAGGTTGAGTGTTCCGATCAATACTTGATTGTTTTCCGACTACGTCGGATGAAGTGTTGAGCATTGATTATCAGGTTACATGGCTCCTAGTTAGCTGTCTTCATTGTCAAATCTCTCTTTTAAACATCTACGGTATGAATCGGGATTCTTTGCTATACATATTTTTTTTTCTGATCTAAAATATTTAAGAATATAACTTTATATGTAAATAAAATAAATAAATGACAGCCATTGATTACACATATCAATAGATTTATTTAGGATAAAACAAAAATCAGTTCAGTAAAACATCCAAATTCCTAACATACACTTGATTTAGGAGATTAGATGGTCACAAGAATGATTGCCTTTAATGAGTTAAATTAGATGACTTAAAGTCTTAAAACACACACAAATAGAATGCACATCAGGGATCTCATCAGTCATCATCATTCTCGAAGGGCTTGTGGGGACAATTAATTCTTCCCCATTTCAGTAATAACTCAAGGCCCAAGGGTGGTAGATGAGATTAATCCAATATCACTTAAAAGACACTTTGTAAAAGGACTCAAATTTCGTTGTCCCAATTTATATCCAACCAACTAAATTGGGACATGTGTGCACATTTATAGTACATTTATGGAAGAAGTTGAAAAAAACTCCATAAATGTAAACACATGTTCCAATTTGATTGGTTGAACACAAATTGAGACACCAAAATTCGACAGCTGATTTGAATCCTCTGTAAAAGTAATACAAAAAGATTCTCCTATTACGGACTTCAATTTCTTTTGATTTTTTTTTTTTAGGTATGTTTACACCATTCCCTTTCTATGAACTGCATTGTTTTTCACATGTACAAGAATAAGATCCAAGTAAAAAGAAAGCAATTTACACTTAAAATCCACCACTACAAATCTACAATAACTCTCCGATCCCTTCATCTTCTATCTGCCTCATGTAGCTGCACTACTCATAGCTAGTCATGACTCATGACCACGGAGTTTGAGTATAGAACTAAACAGCTTGCCTCCAGACACTTCCGCCACTTTTTGCTTAAATTCACTCCATGGAATTCTATTGGCCTATAATAAATCAAACACATTTCACTGATTAAAAATGAAGCATCAATTGAAATTAAACAGTAAATATATATATATATATATATATACTTATAATAACTTACTTGATGATCATTAACGAACTCATAAATGAGAGCCATTTTAGGAGGATCTAAAAACATTGACAGTATTTTTATTATAGTCGAAACCCTTAACAACGAGCTATGTACAGTACTACCGGTAGAACCTGAACATTGAATATCATTAGCAATGAAAATATGAGTTTGGTACACTACTTGTGGAAAATTGCTTTTACATTTGTACCTTCATAGCATGGGAACCTGAAACTGACAACGTGACTGAGAAAGATGTGTGAATTCATCGAACAACCCCACACTATGTATCTACGTGGCGCTGCAAGGTTGTCCACACCAGAATCATAGTCCTTGACACTCGGATGAAATTGATTGGAACCAGAAGGAACCATTTCCATTTTCCCCAATATGACGCGACACAGCAATATATGCCTCAATCCATTTTCATCCATCTCTGAAGATAACACGCTGTAAATAATAATTAAAAAAAAAATTACTGTTTCATTTTTCTTTTTTACTTTCTCTCCAAGAAATCAAACAAAGGTTAACAATAACTTACAAGAATGAAACACATGAGAAAGTTATTACCTGTCCATAGAGAACTTAGAATTAGACAAATGGACGCCGTGGCCATAAGTTTCGCCATTTCCAGCTGCCTTATCTAGGCGGCTGAACCCGTGACGGAGAATCTCACGAGCTTCATCCTTGGCAGCGCCGTACCAGGCGTACTTTACATTAGCGTCGCCGCATTTCCTGGCCATGGCTTCCTGGAAAATCTTGAAGGAATTCAAGCGAGCTTTTCCAGTCAAGCTAGAGCTCAAGTTCTTGTGCATGCACACAATTCTAGTTTGGTCTGCCAACGATCCCATCCCGAAGAGGAAGCTATTCTTGACGGCGTTATAATCGTTGCTTGCTTCGTCAATCTTGAACATTCCATTACCAGTGAAAAACCGAAATCGAACATCCAATTCGGAGTTGCACTCGTCGGCTCCCGGAATTTCATCGTAGTTGATATCAATTGTGACTTGTTCTCCACTGTTACCTGGATCCATCTAATACATTAAAAGGAAAAAAAAATAAAGTCAAAGAAACTTTTATAGCAATTAAAGGAACCTTAACGAAGAAGAAAGTGAAGCTATATATATATATATATAAGAAGCAGAAGGAGACACTTGAAAATATATACGGTGAAGTTGGGAGGTGTGAACAATGTGTGCTGTCACTGGTGCGTAAAAAATATTGCTCGGAGAAGGAAACAATGGACGATTGAAAAAAAGCTGGTGTATGAGTGTATATATATATATATATATGTAGAGGCGCATATGTGATTAAATTAAATGAAATCCTTGAACATTTAGGATCAAAATAAATTAAAAGTGAGCTGATTTTTGTAACCATTGTTAGTGAGCTTTTGTGTTTTTTAGCCAGAGAACGGAGTTAGCGTGCCACGGTTTCTAAACAGAGGAGGTGGTCAAACTTCAACGTGGTCGATGGTCGTGTCACGTTTGTATTGTGAATTTACGAAAATACCCAATATTGTTTGCGAAAGTAGGAGAATATTTATCTATATGACCTATGAAGGGTAGGCTGTTGACGTTTTGTTGAAGGGTGTTTTAAGAAATTTAATTCATGATTACTTGCTAACCAAGTTAAAGGAGGTGGCCCGCATATAGTATGATATTGATCTTTCTCGAAGGGGCTATGAGGATAAAGATGTCAATGGAAAGGGTTCAGGAGGGTTTTCCATTACCATTCTCAATCTGAATATGTATGAGAAATACTATTCCGGTGAATACACACTTTAAAATGAACGATGCGGGTATGAGAATTCCCCATTAGAGGACATTCTGTCTATATAAATCATATCAAAATTATTTAATAACATGAAAATAATACAAGTGATCAAGGGTCTCATTTTACCAAATCCCAATTTATATGAAAAATATTATTCCGGTGAACACCCACTTTAAAATAAACGGTGCAGGTATGGGGATTCCCCATTAGAGGACATTCTTGTCTATAGAAATCATATCGAAATTATTTAATAACATGAAAATATATAATACAAAGGATCAAGAGTCTCATTTTGCCACAAACAAAAAAAAAAGTTAAACTATCTGGAGGTTTCGGTGTATATATATATATATATGATAACGGGTACGGGGATTTAAAATGCCGTAACTGTCCCGAAAGTAAATTGGATATTGAAAAAAAAAATACAAGCCCTATACCATAATATAAATCGTAGGCACTAAATTCGCCTCTAATGGAGTGGGTTCCCACAGATCTTCGAACCAATGGATAATTTTAATATCTCTGTGTAGAGGGATTATGATTCTCACATGTTTTTTTTTTTTTTAATCTTTGCATTAAATGTTGACACCTAAGCATAAATGAAAATACAATAAAATAAAAATTAAAAAAAAAAAAGTTAATGATAGGATCCTAACTCCTATGTGGAGATAATTAATTCTTTGATATGGTTGGAAATATTTATTGTCTCTATTAATCGGCGTTAATCGCGTATCTCTAAAAATTGACATATCTACGTTAAATTCTTAGTTTGGTTGGGCACGTCTTCACCCTTTTCGATTAATTATCCGTATTTTCTTTGATCCTTTGAGACCAATTTTAATATTCCTAAATGATATATCATGCCAGTCGAGATTTAGATACAACAAAATGTTGATAGCTATTTATTCAGAGTACTTTATGCTTAGCCGTCAATATTACGTGGCATTGAAATTTGATTTTATATAATCGGCTCACATAATCACATGCATCGCCACATATCGTGACAAAAGGTGCATGGTGGTGGCGCACGTGTGCAGTCCTTATTTTCCAATTTGTCTCTACTCCAATCGCTGTTGCTGTTGGGTACCGTATGTTATATGTAAATGTAAGTACCTTGACTAGCTGCAGAGAACATCGTATTTTAGGTATGAGTCATGTTAGAAATCACAATTACTATCACAACTTTTCAATCACAACACATGTGGCAGCTGAGATATCAATTGGTGAGTGGATACATATTAATAATGATTTATCTCACTTACCCTTATATTCACTCATCAATTGACACCTCAGCTACCACATGTGTTATGATAGCGGTTGTGATGTCTAGTAGTACTCATTAGTTATATATATATATGAAAATTTTCAAATACAGAAAATCCTGCATAAAATCGTCGATAACCATTGATAGTTATTCAGTTGTTACCGGTAGTAATCGTAGCAATTGAATAACTATCGATAACTATTGGATTACTATCAATAACAATTGACAATTCCGTGCGGAATTTCCCCTATAAAAAAAGTTAAATATATATAACATCGCATTTTAAGTTAGAATTGCCAAAATAGTTTCTTGTAAAATCCGAACAATAAACCTGCAGCATATTTTAATTGCACTACTGGCATTGAGTTACGAATTAGGACACGTTTTTCTTTTTATTTCGGCTTTGGTCCATCATAAATATAAACTAAAACAGTCTTTTTGTTTTTTATAGGGCCAGAGGTCATTTGCTATTTGAAATGTATTTGGATGCCCTTATCATCTCATCTTGTGCTCACATTATTATCACTTAAATCAATGATTTTGATTAATTCTATCTTATATAGTATAAAGACATAAAAATTAATATAAATAATTCTGATCATATATTGATTTGATATATTAGACACGTATCAATAAATTATGGAGGTGATGAGAGGATCTAGATCCCCATCCAATCCCATTGGATTTAAAAGTTGAAATTGAATAATCCAATCAAATCATAAAATATGAATCAAGTTTAGATTGAATTGAATTGAGTGTGCATGATCCGATCCAATCCAACAAGATTTATTGTTTAGAAATCCAACAACATTGATCGGATCGGATCCAAAATTTAGAAATCCATTAAATCGAATGGGATCTCAGATTTTTGTATAAAAGTCCGCCAGATTCACATAAATATAAGACTTAATTTTGATAGGATCAATTTATTTTGCCTTATACATATAAATGAATATTGAACAAATTTTGGGTGTAATTGTATTTTCTTACAATAAATAATTATATTTTTATTTCAAAATTTTAGATGATTTTACGTATGTTTGTATATAGAACCTACATTTAGTTTATAATTTCTTAAACTTTTGAACTTTTAAAAGTACATTTATTTATTGCTTTTTATGAATTAATTATTGATTTTATTAATTTTAGAAATGTTTTAACTTTATTTATCAAGAATTGATTCATACGAATCCTATCCATTAGATTGGATCGAATTTAAGTATTTTGCAATTAGATCAGATCATATCCAATTGTATTAGATTGAGTCGGACCATATTGATCCGTTCTAAGATTGAATCCGATCGTATTGTAATTTTTCTGATATGCAACAGTACAATTAATAGCAAAACCCCTTTCTATGAACTGCATTGTTTTTCATGGGTATAAGATTGAAATAGTTTTAAAAAGCAATTTACACTTTAACTCCATCATTGCTATAACATAATCACCGGAACTAAAAGCATGAGCAAAATATGATATTTTTTTCATTTTTTCTTTTCTTTTTCTCTTGCCTCCTCTTAGCTGCCGCTGGTGGGTACGCTATTAACCAAGAAGTTTGAGTACAGTATTGAACAGCTTAACCCCAGCTACTTCCATCACTTTCTGTAAAAATTCATTCCATGGAATCCTCTGAGCCTATAAATCAAACACATTGCACTGATTATTAGTCTCGATCGATATTGAAGGTAAAAATGACGATACAATTGATGTAACTCGTAACTTACTTGAAGATCATTACGAAACCCGTAAATGAGAGTCATTTTTAGAGGATCTAAATACATTGAAAATATTTTTACAATAGTCGAAATCCTTAACAGTGGTGAGCTTGGTGGTGCAATGTTAGAAGTAGAAGCTGAACATTGAATATAAAAAAAATAAACTAAATCAGTATGAGCAAAGAAAATTTACAGAGGCCATGACTTGGAATTAAAATTGCTTTCACGTACCTTCTTCATAGCAGGGAAACTTGAAACTGACAATGTCAGTGAAATATATGTGGGAGTTCATAGAACAACTCCACACAATGTACCTACTAGGCAATGCAAGATTGTCTACACCAGAATCATAGTCCTTGACACTTGGATAAAATTGATTGGAGCCAGCAGGAACCGTCTCCACATTCCCCAATATAACACGACACAACAACACATGTCTCAACCCATTTGAATCCGTCTCTGACGATAACACACTGTTAAAAAAAATTGTTAGTTAAAAAGAAAAATTATTTCCTGTTCATTTTTCTTTTACTTTCTCTACAAGAAACCAAACAAAGGTCTACAATACCTGTCAATGGAGAAATTAGAATTAGATAGATGGAGGCCATGTCCATACTTTTCACCATTTCCAGCTGCCTTACCGATGCGGCTGAAGCCATGGCAGAGAATCTCTCGTATCTCGTCCTTGGCAACGCCGTACCAAGCGTACCTGACGTTGGCATCGCTGGCGGAGAATTTCCTGGCAATTGCTTCCTGGAATATTTGGAAGGAACTCAAACGAGCTTCTCCTGTCACAGTAGAACTCTTGTTCTTGTGAATTGCCACAATTAAAGTTTCTTCAGCTAACGTTCCCATCCCCAAGAGGAAGCTATCCTTGACCATGTTATAATTGTTGGTTGTTTCCTCACTCTTCATCATTCCATTATCAGTGAAAATCCGAAATCGAGCATCTGTCGGCTTGTTGGTGACAGAATCATCGTTGGCAGCTACTGGAATTTCATTGTAATCGATGTCTATTGTGACCTGTTCTTCATTGTTAACTGGCTCCATCTGTTACAGAAAAAGAAAATAAATTAACGTCAAAAGAAACTTTTATAGCAAAAAGAATCTTAACGAAGAAGGAAGTGAAGCTATATAAGAAGTAGAAGGACTGAAGGAGACGAATGAAATGAAAAAATTTACGGTGAATTAAGTTGGTGGGTGTGAAACTGTGAACAGTGTTGTGTTGTCACTGGTGAGTAAAATTGCTTTGAGAAGGAAATAAACGATGTACTACAATTGATGAAAAAATTAGTTGGTATATGCGTACATATTTATAAAGGCGTATATGTGATTATTGTAACCGTTGTTAGTGAACCTTTTTCCAGGTTTTGAGCCAGAGCACAGAGTTGGAGTGCCGCGGTTACAAAACAGAGGATGTGGTCAAACTTAATCTTGGTCGTGTCACGTTTGCATTGTGAAGCTTGGTTTTAAAAGATCAATTTACTAAAATACCCACTATTATTTGCCAAAGTAGGAGAATCTTTGTTTATCTGCCCCGTAGAGGGTAGACTGTTGACCTTTTGTTGAAGGGTGTTTTAGGAAATTAAATTAATTATGAGTTTAAAACCAAGTTAATGGTAAACACGTGAGGCATAATGATATATCACATGAGACATCATTTGTAAGTTTCAAAGGCGTTACTAATGCATATCACATTTTTAATCAATCTACTTGCCTCACATGTATAACCCCATTCCGCCCCAAACCTGCGGGTATCGATCTGTTTGTGTTTGTGATAGGTTTAGAGCATTTAAAATGGAGTTCGGGTCCAATATAGGTTAAACGTTGTTGACCCGTCTTATAACAAGGTTGGTTATATGTCAAATTACTATACCCTGATCCGTCCCAATATTTATAGAATTAGTTTTTAAAATATTAAAAATATAAAAGAAGAAAAAGAAAAAAAAAAGAACAATCACTTTATCTTATTGTATTTTATGTTTGAATTTAAGATTTATTTAATTTAAATGTTATATTCTATTAAATTAAACTTTATATATAAATTTAAAATGTATATTAAATTTTAAGTTTTAATATTTATTTGTAGTTTATATTTAAATGTAAGTGTAAGTTTAAATTTAAACATATCTTTCAACTGTATTTTTAAATTTGATTGATCGTTAAAATTTAAGTTTACTTCCTAAAATTCAATTGTACGGTAAAACTTGTATATTTATTATTTGAGTATTTCTTTTTGTTAAATGAAATCACCCTACCCTAAACAGATTCGGGTATGGGACGGAATTTCCACATCAACCAACTATCAGACAAAAACCGTTAAGGAGGTAAATATTCTCTAAAGTGTCAGCAAGGGTCAACGTGAATTAAGTGATCTATTATGGTCCCTAATATAAATTGGGCCACTTATGTAGAATACCCAAATGTCATGGGTTAATCTTGCCAGCTTACAAAGAGCAATCCCATCTTGTTCTCAATCTCCAGGAATCAGCACATCTAGCTCTCGAAAGGATTGGCATGTGGCAGGCAAAAAAAAAAAAAAAAAACATCCATGTAGTTTCATGAAAAAAGTGATCCAATTGATGAGATTTTGTATGATATTTATGAGATCGATGTGATTGATATTCAAATCTTTCGTCTAATCAATCAACTCTCGGACAAAAACAGTTAAGGGATTTAAAAAAATAAATAACACTCAAGTAGTTATTTTTGAAAAAGTGATCCGATTGATAGGATTTGGAAAGATACTTATGAGATCGATGATGTTGATGAGATTGAAATTCAAATCTTTAGTCCACATCAATTAACTATCATACAAAAACCGTTAGGGGAGCAAATATCCTCACAAGCGTCGGCAAGGGTTAATGTGAATTAATGGATTTATTATGGTCCTCACCGTAAATGAGTTCACTTGTCCAAAATACCCTAATTGTCCTCTAGGTTAGCCATGCCATCTAATAAGGAGCGATCCCATCAAGTTCCTAGTCTCTAGAAACCAACACATATGGCTCTTGAAATGATTGACATGTGATGAACAAAAAATAAAAAAACATTCTAAGTACTTTCTCGAAAAAAGTGATCCGATTAATGAGATTTGATATGATACTTATGAGATCAATGATATTGATATTCAAATTTCTACATCAACCAACTATTAGACAAAAATCATTCGGACAAAAATATCATCCAAAATATCAGAAACGGTCAACATGAATTATGTTATAGACCCCACTACAAATGAGGTCAACTTTCCAAAATGTCCTAATTGTCCTCCAGGAGCGATCCCATCTAGTTCCCAGTCTCCAGGAACCCTCGCATTTGGCTCTTGAAAGGAGTGGCATGTGGCAGACCAAAAAAAATAAAAATAAATTAAAGTAATTTCTTGAAAAAGTGTTTCGATTAATGGTATTTGGTATTATATATATTTATGAGATCGATATTCAAATCTTTCGTCTACCTCAACCAACGTCCATACTGCAAATAAGGTTAGATGTCCAACATACCCTACTTTTCCTCCAGGTCAATCATGCCAAATGACAAGGAGCAATCCCATATGGCCATATAGTTCACAATCTCTAAGAACCAACACATCATTTCTAGTGGTTACCATAACAAATCCATTAATTCATGTTGACGCTTGCTGACATTTTGGAGGCTATTTCTCTCTTAACTGTTTTTGTCTAATAGTTGGTTGATGTAGATGAAAGATTTGAATATAAAATCTCACTAATATCATCGATCTCATAGGTATCATACCAAATCCTCCAGGTGATCACAAAAGGATAACTTCGATTGGTCTTCACTTTGTCAAGTGTCTGCTTATGATCTTATCATTATCATTAAGAAGGGGACTTAATTTGTTTCGTGAGAGGAGTAATTAATGAAAATGAAAGAGAAATAAGTTTCACCGTAAAATAAATCATTAATGGAACTTAAATCGTTTGGTGAGAGGAGAATTAAGTTTCCTTCCAACATGTACTTAATTCTTAATTTGTTTGTGAGATTATGTAACTTGATTCCTAAATTTTTTTAGAAAACAAAATAATCACAAATAAGAAATTCAGTTACCTTTCTCTCATTATGTTTCCTGATCATTAACGAACTCTAATTGGCATACCCCATACCCAAAACCCGTTGGGACAAAGTTCTCAATACTCTTAAATTCAAACATAAAATATAGTTAGACAAAGAGATAAAATATTAGAGTTTTGTTTTTCATTTTATATTTTTAATATTTTTTAAATTAATTCTATATCGGGGCTGGTTGGGGGATAATGGTTTGAGACATACCCGATCCGAACCCCTTTTTAAGTGCTCCAAATCCATCCCAAACAAATTGGATCCCCACCAGTTTCGGACAGGTTGATGCCATCCCTGTGCATGAACATACATGTGAGGCAAGTAGATGGGTTAAAAATGTGATTATGAATTAGTAACGCCTTTGAAAATTACAAATGATGCCTCATCTGACATACTATATGCGTGTTTACCTTTAACTTGGTTTTAAACTAATAATTATTTTAATTTCCTGAAACACCCTTCAACAAAACATCAACGGTCTACCATCTATAGGTCAGATAGACAAAGATTATCCTACTTTCGCAAACTATAGCGGGTATTACAGTAAATTGATCTTTTAAAACCGAGCTTCACAATGCAAACGTGACACGACCAAGATTAAGTTTGGCTAACTCCTCTGATTTGTAACAGCGCCACGCTAAATCCATGCTCAGGATCAAAACCTGGAAAAAGTTCACAAACAACGGTTACGATAATCACATATACGCCTCTATAAATATATACGCATATACCATCTTTTTTTTTTTTTTTATCAATTGTAGTACATCATTTCCTTCTCAAAGCAATTTTCCTCACCAGTGACAACACAACACTGTTCACAAATCACACCCACCAACTTCACTGTAAATATAGCTTCTTGCGTCTCCTTCTGCTTCTTATATAGCTTCACTTTCTTCTTCGTTAAGATTCTTTTTGCTATAAGAGTTTCTTTTGACGTTAATTTTTTTTTTCTTTTTCTGTAACAGATGGAGCCAGTTAACAATGTAGAACAGGTCACAATAGACATCGATTACAATGAAATTCCAGAAGCCATCGACGACGATTCTGTCAACAACGAGGCCAACTCCAATTTGGATGTTCTATTTCGTTTTTTCACTGAAAATGGAATGGTCAAGAGTGAGGAAGCAAGCAACGAGTATAACGTGGTCAAGGATAGCTTCCTAGTGGGAACGAGTATAACGTGGGAACGATAGCTGAAGAAACTCAAATTGTGGTAATTCACAAGAACTTGAGTTCAAGCTTGACGGGCAAAGCTCATTTGAGTTCCTTCCAAATATTCCAGGAAGCAATGTCCAGGAAATGCGGCGGCGGCAATAACAATGTCAGGCCTGCCTGGTACGGCGCTGCCAAGGACGAGATTCGAGAGATTCTCTGTCATGGCTTCAGCCGCATCGCTGGAAATGGTGAAAAGTATGGACATGGCCTCCATCTATCTAATTCTAATTTCTCCATTGACAGGTATTGTAGACCTTTGTTTGGTTTCTTGTAGAGAAAGTAAAAGAAAAATGAACAGGAAATAATTTTTCTTTTTAACTAACAATTTTTTTTTAACAGTGTGTTGTCGTCAGAGACGGATTCAAATGGGTTGAGACATGTGTTGTTGTGTCGTGTTATATTGGGGAATGTAGAGACGGTTGCTGCTGGTTCCAATCAATTTCATACGAGTGCGAAGGTCTATGATTCTGGCGTCGACAATCTTGCAGCGCCTAGTAGGTACATTGTGAGGAGTTGTTCTATGAACTCTCACATATATTTCACTGAAATTGTCAGTTTCAAGTTCCCCTGTTATGAAGGTACGTGAAAGCAATTTTAATTCCAAGTCATGGATTCTTTAATTTTCTTTGTTCGTATTAATTTTTATTTTTTGGATATTCAATGTTCAGCTTCTACTTCTACCAGTGCACCACCAAGCTTCTAATTCTATATTGGTTTCTTTTTTCTTTTTCAATCCTGTACCTATGAAAAACAATGCAGTTTATAGAAAGGGAATGTTGAAGTTTACCTTTGATAATCAAAAGAAATTGAAGTTCGTAAAAGGAGAATCTATTGGATTAATCTTAATCTTATATACCACTAGGGGTGTTCGGCGGATCAAATTGTAATTCATTCGATGTAATCTTAGAACGAAATCCAATCTAATTATAATTAGATCTTATCCGATCTGATCTAATTACAAAATACTTAAATTCGATCCGATCTGATACAATGGATCGAATTCAAATTAAGCAATCCGATGGATTAGAATTAATTATTATCTCATATAATCAAATAATACAATAATTGGAGAACGGATGAATCCGAAAAAGATTTATAGACTATAGACTATAATTGTATACAAATTTGAGTTTTTGAAAAGGAAGATGCGACTTGAATCCGATGCCGGCCCGGAGTAAGTGCGATCGCTCTGAACCCAACATCAAAGGGGTCCATGTTTTTTTAATAAAAAACTTATTGTTATATTACATGATAAGGTTTAGAGTTCAATAAGATACCGAATGTTGATGTATTTACGGCTTCACACACACGTAACTATACAAATATGACATGTGTATCACTGTACAAATTAAAAAAAAATTCAAATTTCATAAACAAATATATTTTTTTAATAAATATATTTATTTATAAATAAATATAAATATATTTTCATAAATAAATAAATTGATTTGCTAATTATAAATGAAGCTTTACATTTTGGTAGATTTTCATGTGAAAATATAAGATCTAATTCAATCTAATAAATTTCAAAATTTATGATTTAATCCGATCCAATCATGTACTCAAATCCAGTCTAAACTAATGGATTGGATCGAATCAAATAGTCCTTATTGGATTGGATCTTGTATAATCCTAGATGAGATTCAAATCACACGCTACACTAACATGGAAAGAATTGTGCATTACCATATATGTTAAGAAATAATGTGCAGTCAAAATCATATTAATTACTTATAAATATACATAACTTTGGACTGTTCTCTTAATTTGTAGCTATTTTTTAAACAAATAAAAAATGGTTCCAAGTCGTTCACATGTTTTTTTTTTTTTTTCTTTTCTTTTTTGTTATAATTAAATCGTTTACAGTTGTTTGTATTTGTTAGAATTTTTATTTTTTATTTTTTATTTTTTTGAAGGGTTGTATTTGTTAGAGTTGATTATTAATTTGGGTTGAGAATTTTTTATGCATACAAATATACAAAACCAAGGACAGCTCACAGTGGCGCTTTAACAGAGATAAAATACCTAAAATCTGACGTGGCAAAACCGAATCGGGTTTTTTTGGTCACCCGAAAAGAGAAGCCCCTTCACATGGATGCGCGGTAACCCGAATTTTGAGGAGAGAGAGAGAGAGGAATTAAAAAAAAGTTGTTAATTAACGGAAATCGTGCCTACAAGTATAGTATAGAGGAAACGATGATAATAGAACACAGAAAGCGAGAGAGAGAGAGAGAGAGAGAAACCTCAAAAGGCAAAGATTTGAGAAATTTTAGGGCAGTTATCGTGGTTCCAAGTTAGTACCTCTTTGTTTCAGTTTTGTCTGAAATTGGGTCACAATCATTTCTTTGCCATTTCAGTCCCTCTGTTTTTATTTTTTATTTCTCTCTCAATCGAGGTTTCATTAGTTTCTTTTTTATCTGTTTGTATACCGGTGGAAATTTGGTATTTTTCTAGAAAAATTGGAATAATTTGTTTTTCTTTTTTCTGAGTTGGTTATAAATTTCAAAATTGGGAGAAATTGAATTGTGTTGGTGAGTTTGTATTTGGAAATATTGATTCATTAGATTACAAAGAGGAAAAAAAACAGAGGAGGGTTTGAAGGGAAAATTATAAGAAGGCAAACAATTAAACTAGAGAGGAGGAGATCGAAAAACGAGGAGGAGAAAAATGTCGGACTCGGCGGAGACGCCGGGTTCTGGATCAAATTCCACCACGACGGTAGGCACAAGTGGATCTGGAACGAAAAATTCAACTTTGTTGCCTGAGCTAGCCCAGAATAAAGCCCCTCCACCATCTGGTGACAATGCACCTCCCCCAACCTCAAACTCTCCACCATCACCACCGCCTTCAAATGGAAGTCCTCCTCCAGCATCACCGCCTCCTCAAAACTCACCACCACCATCATCATCACCCCCACCATCGTCCTCACCACCACCATCTTCACCACCTCCATCATCATCATCATCTCCACCACCATCGTCATCCTCATCACCACCACCTAGCTCCCCACCTCCATCCAATTCTGAAAAATCGCCGCCCCCTTCATCTGATAATAATAATAATGATGATAATCAGCCATCTCCATCTCCTCCTTCTCCGCCTCCGCCTGAGAAATCAAATTCAGCACCCTCAAATAACACAGAAAGCCCCCAAACATGGTCTCCACCACCACCACCACAATCTGCTGCTGCTGCTGCTTCTCCACCCCCACCAACAACTGGGACACAATCACCACCTGCCAATACAACATCAAGTGCACTTAGCCCTCCAACTCCTAAATCTTCGTCTCCTGGAAACACAACTGGCACAAGTCCAACAAAATCAAGTTCTTCTTCATCAACATCATCATCATCATCAAGTACAGCTCAAACCGCGACTATAGTTGGTGCAACTGCAGCAGGTGTTTTTCTCTTAGCATTCATTGCAATCTTGTTTGTGGTGAGAGGGAGAAGAAAGAAACGAGACGCCTATGCTGTGCATTACATGCCTCCACCGAATAACTATTCTGGTAATTCAAGTACTAATCGAGCCTTTTTCGAGATTCTTATTGATTTGCATCATATGTTCATTTTTTTTTTCCCTTTTGATCTTCGCGCATAGGAGGATTTTACTATAATCATAGTGGTCAACATCCAATAGGACATTCTGGTCCAGTTGATCCCTTCTTTGGTTCACAAGTGCATCCATCTCCTATGGGAAATAGCTATGGGAGTCAAAAAGTATATGGAGTACCAGATTCTGGCATTTCCAGTTCTAAAACACATTTTAGCTATGAAGAGATGATGGAAATAACCAATGGATTTTCTCGTGACAATGTTATCGGTGAGGGAGGCTTTGGATGCGTTTATAAGGGGACTATGTCAGATGGGAAAATAGCAGCTATCAAGCAGCTCAAGGCAGGTAGTGGACAAGGCGAGAGAGAATTCAGGGCTGAAGTTGATATTATCAGTCGCGTTCATCATCGACACTTGGTCTCTTTGTTTGGCTATTGCATTTCTGATCAACATAGATTGCTCATATATGAATTTGTTCCAAATAACACCCTGGAACATCATTTACATGGTAAGACAACTTCCTTTTATTTATTTTTTTGCCCATCATTTACATGGTAAGACAACATATTGTTGTTGTATGTTATCAGCTAAAGGATTGCCAGTGCTGGATTGGGCCAAAAGAGTCAAGATAGCTATAGGGTCTGCAAAGGGTTTGGCATATTTACACGAAGATTGTACGTATCTCTTCTTGCTTTTTCATTCAATATAGTACTGATTGAATTTCTTTTTGTTACATGATTTGTTTCTTGGTTGTAGATACATATTTATGAAGTAGTCCTCTAAAATTTTAAGTTCTAGTTAGCTGAGAATCACTAAATTTACTTTCTTCTTGTTATTTGTAGGTCATCCAAAAATTATTCATAGGGACATTAAGTCAGCAAACATTCTGTTGGATAATGATTTTGAAGCACAGGTTGGTGCTTGCTGATTTCTTTTTTGCAAATTCTTGTTGCTTAGAGTGCTGCTCAAGATGCCTCTTTTATTTGTTTGTGAATTGCATCAAATACAGGTTGCGGACTTTGGACTTGCCAGGCTAAACGACACTAGTCAGACTCATGTATCAACTAGAGTCATGGGGACATTCGGGTAGGTTTGAGTTGACATGTCCATTTCAGATTGTAGTTTTTTCCTTCTCCTCTGTTTTGAGGGTCTTCAAAAGTTATTAGGAGTTCTTTAACAACTAATCAATTTTCAATTTGGCTTCAAGCTACTTGGCACCAGAGTATGCATCAAGTGGAAAATTGACTGATCGGTCAGATGTATACTCATTCGGGGTTGTGCTCCTAGAGCTTATAACTGGGCGTAAACCAGTTGATGGAAGTCAGCCTTTGGGAGATGAGAGTTTGGTTGAATGGGTATGAATTCAAATAGTTAGCTTTGCTTCTTTTATCATCTGGAAATAATGCTTTGTATATCTATTCTTCTATGGTGTTCATGAACAACGTATTTTTTTCGTGATTTTGGCAGGCTCGTCCAGTCCTTAATCATGCCCTTGAAACGGGTGATATGAGCACGTTAGTTGACCCGCGACTTGAAAACCAATATGTAGAGAGTGAAATGTTTAGAATGGTTGAGGCAGCTGCTGCATGTGTTCGCCATTCTGGACCAAAGAGGCCTCGCATGGTTAAGGTGACATTGATAGTCTGCATTTTTCTTCAAGTTTCTAATACATAAAGAGTCGATGGCTCTAGAGAGTTTTTCGAACAACGAATTTTTATCTTGTCTATCCTGTTGTATTGTAGGTGGTGAGAGCATTGGACAGTGAAGGAGAAATGTCTGATCTCAGCAATGGAGTGAAATATGGTCAGAGCACCATTTATGATTCTGGTCAATACAATCAAGAAATTATGAAATTTAGGAGGATGGCACTTGGCATGGACGAAAGCTCTGAATTCAGTGGAGATTACACTTCCAGGGAAATGCCACAAGGACCTCCATCTGCACCGAAATCTCGAGAAGTTTCAAGTGATTTCACCAGTGGTGAATCAGAAACTCGAGCCATCAACCAAAGCCGCTTTAATCGCCAGTTTTAGCTGAAAGAATTTCCAGATGTTCTCCATCAGCAAGACTCTTCTTCACAATTATCCTACATTTACAGTACTGAGAAAGATTCATTTCTGATTGATCTCCATTGCTTGGCTTGATCCAGATTTAATTAGAGAGCGTAAATAAAAACCAAAACCAAATTTTATTTTTATGTGAAATTAGTGGATGGATTCTTTAGTCCCCTCAAGTGATTTAGCAGAACATCGGGGAAGTTTGTAAAGTGTGATCGAATTTTACTATTGTTTCTTTTTGGGTGATAAAATCTGTCTAAACATTAGACAGAAAATCATTCAGTTTTGAGTGAGTGCCTAGTTATAACAAATTTCTGATCATGATGTAAAGTTTGAACTTATAGCAAACTATGAGCCTATATCTATTATTTGTCATGAGTTACGAAACTTCAAGAATTGAAAATTGTAGCTCAGTGACACTAGAAATGGCTATTCATACATGTAACAAATTAGAAATTCTTGCCTCATATAATTAGAGCACTCATTGATAATTGACTTTTTTCAGATATAATATGAAAGCCAATTGTTGATGAAGGGAAAAAAAAACTCACCAAGTTGAGGAGTTAGTAATTTTCATGGTTTCGACCACGAAATGTTAAATTATATACAAACATCATGCAATGTGAAGAGAAATTGGATTGTAAAGAGGAGCCCTTCAACTATCTGATCGAGTTGATCCCTTTTTGTTATCTGAAATCAAAATACTCTCTCTCTCTCAGCTTCTTTCTAGGATATTTTATCTACTATCTGATTCTGTCTACTCTGTTAACGCGATCAATAAGTCCCTCAGGTTTTCTAGTTGAATGCCCTCCTTTTGTGACTGACTTACAGGAAAAAAATAAAATTAGAAAATCGATCCAATGAACTATCTTGTATAAAATGAAGAGTGTGCTAGCAACTTAGTATTGCTACCAATCTTACCTCAACCTTGAGACTGTTCAGGACCATGTCATTCAATGTGGTAACATTGGCTTCAACTGTCTGCATCCCTAAAGAATGTATAACCTCCATCAATCTTGAGAAACCACACCGCTTTTGCTCACAAACATACTTAATCAAGAAATCTCTTTCACCAATATGGTTCACCTCTACAAGAGCCTAGAAAAATGTTCATTTCAAATTGATTGATCAGTTAATTAAGTGTTTTAAAATTATAATTGAAAGTTGTAAGATCAGTGACAACTACTATATAAGAGCTACTGCTAGTGAATCTTTGTACCTCTGTCTTTCTTTCAGCAGAGTCGCTGGAACTTTTATTGTGCTCAGTAGGAGGCAAGTATCTTGTGCTTTCATGCAACCCATCTAATTTTGAAGACTTCAATTCTGCATTCTCTTTGCATTCCTGTTCTTCGATTTCCTTGAGCTCCTCATTAAGCTTCTTAAACTCCTGCTGCAACTCCCCTATATATTCAATTGCATCTCCAACGATGGAAGCTCTATCCATCTACAAGAATTCATTGACAACAGCATTTAGATACAATGATACAAGATAATAACTGATAAATCAAATTCCTATATCATAGTAATCAACACACAAATCATGTTAACCTTGGATATCTTGGGGACTAGAGCGCGTAAAGCATAGAGACCGTCTTTGATCCTGTTCCTCCTATTTCTTTCAGTGACAAGATTCTTGGATTGGTAGTTTCCTCTGCCTGGCCTCTGGACAGCTCTCTTATTTCTTGTCACAGCCTTATTGTTGCAACCCAAGACAAACTCTGTTTGTTCCTTCAACATGTTTTCGTTAACATACATTGGTTTTTCACAGCCAGAAGATCCAATAATTGATTGCTTCAGAGGCTCATTTTGAGTTGTAGTACCATAGCTATAATTTGAATCAAATGATATTGTATGTTCATTTGAAGGGTTGGAGCCACTGGAGGATCCTTCATAGCTAGGAAATTGGGTTAATGGGTGACGAATTTGGATAGCAGGAAGCAGAGTTAAAAGATGAATTGGAAGTGGATGATTTTGCAAGTTATCTTCAATCGAAAGATCGCACAAGTTGGCATAGCTTCGTTCTGTAGAAATATTACATTGATCTATAATAAAGTCTACGGTGTTCTGATCTTTTGGTTTCTGAAAAAAAAAAAAAAAAAAATTCTCATCAATCGAAGGAAAATAAGGATAATATTTCAATCAAACAGTTGAAATGCAATAAGCCAATAACAATGTAAACAAAATCTTACATGCTTTGAAGCAAAGAGCTCGATAAGACCACCGAAAACTGGGATAATAACTCGAGTTCCATTTGATTCCTGATTCAACAAAGTTAATACAAAGACATTTAGAAATATGTCAATATTTTCATTGTAAGAAAAGGTTGGAGAGATATCTGGAACAGAGAGTGCTCACATGTGGATGATTTGAGTCTAAGGCATTGGCATGTATGATCCACTTGGTTTGGTTTGTTATCGCCACCTCTCCATGAATCCTGGTTTCAAATCATCACTTTTAAGATCGAATGTCTAGAAACTGATCGAAGAAATGACAAAGTGAAAAAAATCTGAAAAAAAAAAAAAACCATGTACGTACCCAGAATAAAGAGCCATGAAAAATGGAAAACGTTGAAGAGCATCGCAAGCTTTGGTCCGTATAGTGTGCTTTGAGTGAGCATCTCTGCAAAGAGCCGACAACTGTTGTTCCTGATCTTCTCCGTTTTCTTCCTTGACCTTGGCATCTCCATAGACTCCACCACCTCCACTGCAACAGCAACCCATCCACTCTATAAACCTAAAAAAAAACAAAACCCAATTGTCAAACCAAATGAAAAAGTGAAACACAAATACAACATTGAGTAGCTCAAATATAAATATATGACCTTGAAGGATCATCACCCAACTTCCAGACAACACAGTAATCCCAAGCTTGCTGTTTTGAATCAACTAAAGGTCTAAGCCACTCCATTGCTCTATCCAAACCTGCCATGTCTCCTTTTCACAGAACAAACAAATTAACTACTGCTCTTCCTCTTCCCTCTATGTGTGGACTGTGGAGATCGAACTTTCTTCTAGACAAAGAAACCTTTAATGTCTTCCTTAATTTTGTTTAAAATCTGTTTGTATTGAAAACGAAAAGGCAGATGGCTGTACTGGTACAAGACAAGAGTAACCAACTTTGTTGATATATATATATATATATATATAGAGAGAGAGAGAGAGAGAGAGTATATCAAATTAATCAGTAGCAAATCTGCCACAGAAGACCACAGAGGAATCTGATCTGGTAACTGCACAGAGAGAGAGAGAGAGTGAGAAAGGGAGATCAGAGAAAGAAAAACAGTTTTGTTTTTTTGACTGACTACGTACTTGAAAGTTGAATCATGGTGCAGAGTGGAAAACCGCCATCGAATGGTTCAAAAAAGCTCCATTGATAGCTACCCGTAACTGCATACAATCAAACAGTCTCGTTGTTTTAGCTAAAAGGAATGTTGATATTTGTTACTCTCTTCTCCTTTGGAGTAAATACACGCTCCAGTCTCCACCAATTTGTTTGCGTGTGGTGCATTGTGAATTGGAAATTTGGAATGTGTACGAGTGATTTGGTAAAAATGAAAAAGAAAAAGGAAATTCTATTCAGAGAAAAATAATTTAATTATTGGTGTGTGATTATGGTATTTATTAAAAACACTTAGGAATCAATTTACACATAAATATAGATTAAATTCTCTTTGTTTATTCATTTTTAATGGAATTTGATTCGTTTTCCTTTACGATTAATAAATGACATTTTATAAAATCTTGTTGATAGTGACGAGTTATTGTTGTGTATACTTTTTTTTAAAGGGATTATTATATACTAATTGACAATTAGAGTTTATAAAATATTATGTTTTAGTACAAACTTGCTCGTTAAAAAAAAATATATATAATGGGAGAGATATAAAAAAAAAAGAGTTTCAATATAACAAATTTAACATTGAATATTGCGTTTATAGAAAATAAAACTTTGTTTTTATTGGTGGGATATTCTCACCATAGAACTTTCGTTTCGAATCGGATACAACACAAATTATTGTATGATTAGTTAGAGGTGATCCATGTGGTTTTTTTTTTTAATTATTAATTTTTGTTTTATAATTATTATTATTTTAATTTTTTTATTTTATAAACAACATTGTTACATTAACAAGACCCTTTAATAATTATCTTTACGAAAAATAGTTTTTAAAATGAAAATGAAAATTTTGAGATGTTTTTACTTTTTAATATACATTTTATAAATATTTTTAGCATGAAAATGAAAACGATTAGATGCATTTTTATATATTCATATGTCAAATTTTCCACCCACAGTTTGTTGTAGTGTGCACAAATTTTGTGTAATTTATAATCACCGTCCTCGTTTGAGCGTGTACCTATAAGAGAGGGATATCAACTATCAAGTATGGAAGGGAATATTGTACGTTCTCAGTTTTTCAGTGTACTCTGCTTTTTCAAAAGGATACTTCTTGGGTGCTTACCCCAGATATATTGACTAACCAATAGTTGGTTGTTACGTAACCCAAAGTAAGAAGAAAAATGTAAAAAGTAAAAGAGTTTGAACCACGTCGCAACAACTCATTGGATGGTCAATATACCTAGATACTGACTAGTCAATACCCAAACATTTTCCTTTTAAAAGCGGTGCAATGACACATGCCGGTAGAACTTCCCTCAAAAGGTCCTTAAATAAATTACAAGTAAATTTTGATTTTCTTTTATTTATTTATTTTTTTTTTGTTTTTGTTTTCATTTCATCTCTCTCGAGACCAAATTACAAGTAAATTTTGATAAAAAAAAATACATATTTATATAAATAAAAAAAATTAAAAAAAAAGATTAGTTGATTAAATCTCTTATTAATAAGATATTACATTTACTAATCAAATTTTCTTCACATCAATGTATATTAAAGTAATAGGTTATTATGTTCAATGAGGTGTCGTGTTTCTTTGTTTCATCTCCTAACAACATGTTGCTGTCACACTTGCTAAATTTGCACAAAATTCAGGAGAAAATAAATCAATAGAGTGTGGTTGGATGACAAGTGACAACTCCTGTATTTACCATATCTAATTTAAATTATATCGTCATATCACAAATTGAGATATAAAATTAAAATGTTTAGTATATTATTCGTTCATTTAATTTATATGCGGGTGTGAGGAGATGCGTATGCGTACATGTGCTTACCAAACGTTACACTTCAATTATGGCCTGGGCTTTAACAATTATAATAAGTCCAAAAATTTATAAAATGTGACATTCCACTTGAATTTACAACCTCATTTTTATATTATAGTGTAGGTTTTAGCTCATAGTTAATTAAAAAAGAAAGTGTTAGCTTATGGTGTATATTTTTTAAGTTTATTACGATATAATAAATTTCCTCAATGATTTTATAAACTAATTATTATTATTATTTTGATAATATCTATTAATTTAGGATCATGTAATTTTTTTATTTTGAAAACTTTTACTATTGACGAAATTCGAACCGTTAATTTAAAAATCATATGTCCAAGTCTCAAACTCGTCCATTTAGAGACTGAGCTACGCCTATATACACCTAATTATATACATTTGCTTTAATCATGTACAAATAATTATAATATAGGAAAGTGCACCGTGCACGAATCCCCAAACTCTCTTTAAACCAACTTCTAATCATTTTCTTTAATATTCTATTCTAAATCAAGTGGACAGATTTCGATTTGCCTTTTGTTTTTTGTTTTTTTGTTTTAGATTAAGACTTGTCTTTTGTTGGCCAGTGCATTTTCAACATCTATGCTGAACCGTTGATGTTAAAGTTTGGAATATAATATGTTTGATGGTGAAGATCTCGTAAACTTTTGGTTTTCATCACAGTCTTTTAGTTTTTACTCTATCTCATGATCAATAAGACAGAAACAATGTCAAGTTACATAGTACCATGTATAATTACATGATTGAGGTTGCAGATTTATAGGTTGAATAAATTCAAGAAACAGAGACGACCCAAAAAAAAAAAAATTAAAATCAAGGTAGAATAGTGATTTCTGATGATAGAAATGCAGAGGAGATCAACAAAAGAAAATATGAGATTGAGAGACAGATATATTGAAGTCTCCTTCATGCACTGGGCTTGGCCTCAGCAAAACTAACAAACTTAGGATCAAACTTGATGTCTCCTTTTTCAGACATCTTGAAGCCTCTTGGTTGTCCATTAACGACAGGCTTTGAAGCTGCAATGTTCTTGTCGAAACCGAATTCTATGTCTCTTTCTCTTTCTCTTGGACGGACGTTGTGGTTCATGTGGCTTTGCTTGTTGGGATCGAATTCCCTGTCTCTTTCTCTGCCCCTTTCCTTTTCTCTGCCTCTAGAGCCGTGGTGGCTTTGCTTTGAAGACCTCTGCTTGTGGAACCGTCGGTTGCAGAGTCGTCCAAGACAGCAAGATATGCCTGATATGACCACGATCACTGCTAAGACAATGAAAACTGTCCCGAACGATCCGTTCGAGTGGTGGGACGAAGACGAAGAAGAAGAAGGCGGTGGTATAGTGACAGTTGGGTAAGTCAGAGCTGGCTGCTGTGGTTGAGTCGACATGGACATGTTTTTTTTGGTTTGGTTTGGAGATGAGAAATGGAGGAGGTGGTGGTGGTGGTGGTGATGTTTGATTGGTTTTAGTAGGTGTCTGCAGCAGCTCTGGTGGTGCTTTGAGTGTAGACAAAGGGAGGCTTTGGAGAAAAACAACAAAAACTCATGAAACAAGCCAAGAACCAATGTGTTGCCTGCTTGAGAGGAAATTGAATTAAAGTGTTTATATTTATGTTGTTGTTGTTGTTGTTGTTGTTGTTTTGGTTTTTCAATTCAAAAAAGAAGGAAGTTCTTTAATAAAGATATTCCTTGTGTTTCTTTACTGTGCAGTGGAAGGAATTGGAGCACTTGCACTTGCTTTGTAAGGAGAGAAAGTAAGATTTTGGAGCCTTTAGACAAGCACACAAACAACCTCATGGCCCCTCCCAAGTCCTAACAACAAAAAAGCAACAATTAGGTACACATAACCAAGCATTTACAAATAACAATTTAATCATTGGATTGGGATTATCTTCTGTGCAATTCATGCATACAATCTACAAACAACCCTATATGCACTTATCTGTTATCACTTATCAATATAAGATCAAATCACAAATCTTAAATTCTCTTGTGGACTTTTTATTAACAGAATATGCTGATTGACAACACTTGCAAAATGATATGATTCTAGTGATTAATGATTAGAGAGTAGTAATGAATAATCTCTGTGGAGACACTCATGATATCTTTTAGGATTAATGGTCCAAGTTGTGGGCTTGCATGTGGAAAGAAAGATATTTAGGTTCAATTTTGGGATTTGAGTAACCAATATCATGCTTCATTTTCCCATGAAGAAGCTTATCTGCTTATTGGGGTCACCCTCCTTGCTTGATTGTCATCTTTATTCCTTTCTTTTTACAAAGAAGATTCTTTATAGAATGGAATGAGCTTTGATGATTAATGGAGAGAATTGATAATGCAAATAATATAATAATTAACATAAAAGAGTCCTAACATAATCTGAAAGCTTTAATCCAAAACCAGAGTGTTCACTGTTCAGGCCAAGTCATGGTGTGTACAGGTAATGCTATTACTTGACAGCAATTAGATTCTGCTATGCTAAAGTGCCAGTATAAAGCCATTCTTGTCACTTGTTTGCATGACATTTGGTCACCAATACATAATTTATGTTTGTGCTTTCTGTTGTTTAACATTTCAACTTTTCCATTATACATTACACACACCTACTGTATATGTTCATACTTGTTAAAGTTATACAGCAGTATCTGCATATCTGACTATAATATTTGTATTGGTTCCTTCAATTTTTGCAAGAAACAACATCTAAAGACAATTTCTATAATTCAGTAGCCTCTTTGTAGGATATGAATGATAAGGCAATGTCGGTTCGTGCTATATATATATATATATATATACACTCTTGGACATGGAACATGGTCATGTTGTGACCATTATATGGGATGTCTTAACTAATTCATTACACTGGAATTGCTCATGATGATCAGGTTTCATGGAATTTGTCTGTGAACTGTGATTAACATCAGTGCTAACCACTACTTAGCTAACTCTAGAGACTAATGTTTACCAATTGCACCTCATAATCAACTGAAGTTCAAGAAATACTAGTGGGCATGTTTGGCTATCCAAGTTAAGAAAGATTTCTAACTAAATGAATAGATTAGATCTCTATCTAAGAGCAAAAAGCAAAGCATGAGAGAGCATTGAAACCTAATTTAAACCAAAACAAAAGAACAACTTTAAAACTATAAATGTACCTGTTATTTACGATCCATTTCAACAACAATTATATAAAGTCGGGAAACAAAAAATCCCAAGTCAATCAACTAGTATTTTTGGTTCAATTGTTCATATATATTTTCAATGTTGATTTTTGCATTTCTTGCTTTCCTTCTTCCATCTTCAACAGGTATGATTTAAACTCTTTCATTCTATACACATTTTAATGTAAATAACCATTCTTGATCATTTCTCTAAACTGCAGTTGCTGCACCTATTGGTGTATGTTATGGCCACCTTGCCAACAACCTACCACCACCAGCTGATGTGATCAACCTTCTTCAATCCAATGGCATCTCAAATGTACGAATCTTCAATCCCGATCCATCCACTCTACAATCCTTCTCTGGCTCCGGAATCAAACTCATGATCGGTGTCCCTAACGAAATCCTCCCTTACCTTGCCAACGGGAACCCCACCTTATCCCTTCAATGGCTTCAATCCAACATCTTCTCTCACATTCCTCCCAACCAAATCCGATACATCGCTGTTGGTAATGAAATCCTTCTTCAAGAACCATATTACACTCCCTATGTAGTACCTGCCATAACAAACCTTTATCAAGCTCTACAAATCCTCAACCTAGCAGATTTTATCAAGTTATCTTCACCACAAGCAGCTTCAGTTCTCTCTGCCTCGTACCCTCCATCCTCCGGAACGTTTGATCCTTATATTAAATCTGCTATGCTGCCTCTCCTTCAATTCTTACATGATAGCAAATCACCTTTCATGGTCAATATATATCCATACCTCAGCTACACTAGGAACTCAATGTACATATCATTAGACTACACATTGTTCAGGAGCCAAAACGCGGTCCCAGATGGTGTTTCAATGTACAGTAATCTTTTTGATGCAAGCATTGATGCATTTGTGTATGCAATGGAAAAAGAAGGGTTTGGGGACATCCCGGTGGTGGTGACGGAGACAGGGTGGCCAACAAGTGGTGGTGTGGCGGCAAGCATTGAGAACGCAGTGGCTTATAATGGGAATGTGGCGAGAAGGGCTGCGAGTGGTGTCGGGACACCGAAGAGGCCTGGTGGGGAGGGTGTGGAGGTGTACTTGTTTGATCTATTTGATGAGAATAGGAAGGGTGGAGAGGAGTATGAGAAGCATTTTGGGATTTTTGGAGCTGATGGATTCAAATTATATGATATTAGCTTTAATTGAGAGGTTGGTTTGATGGTTTCATTTGAATTTGAATTACTATGTATTTGGCTTGGGCTTGATATAGTAATGTAGTTGACAGACTTGTATGTGCAATTTAGTTCTGATCAATTATTCAATTCTCATGGTGACTTGTAGCTATTTCATCAATTATATATGAAAATAAATCATTACCAGAGTTATTATTTTTAACTTTTGTTACAATAGTTACGAGTAAGTGAAGATATATGGTCAAGTTTACCGAGTTATTGACTGATTGAATTGAACATTCTACCACTCGAATTAAGGAATAAAATAGTGGTAGAATTTACATCAATAAGACTTACCTACAATTGTATTGAAAAAAAAAACCTGTAAAAAGGAATCTTTTATTGGTAGAAAAGAATCATTTTTTATCTAAAAAAGATTTAATATATGAAAAATTATCAAAAGAGTGGCGATAATGGCATCCCTTAAAAACCATATGTACACCCATTTTATAATCACACTCATCAAAATTTTAAAAAATTTTATAATTCATAAATAAACCTCACTTAATGTTAAAAATATCATTTATTTAATTATATTGTATTGTATTTTTATAAGTACACACCACCTACATTTATTATTATTATTATTTAAAATTTTGTTATTATCTTTAATTCTTTTATTCTATCATTTTTATTTTTATTTTTATTTAAATCTATCATTGTTCTTTCTCTTCCCTTATTTTTCTCTTCCATGTTTTCCTTACACAAAATTAAATTCCATTTTTTTTTCTATCAATAAAATCACTCCAATTTAAGGTTTTTTGGTTGAAGATCCATATTCTGCTTGTGAAAGTTATAGAGATGTAAGGTTTATATAATGTATTAATTGAATTGGAAGTAGAAAAGTGTTTAATGAAATTAAGAAAAAAAAATACAAATATTATAGAGAAAACAATTTATAATGATTTTGTTCTTCTAATAAAAATAATTTAAAACTTGTTTTTTTTTACAACCAACTTTAGAAAATTTTGATTCATTCTCTAATAGTCAATTCTTATTTCCTTAAAAGAAATTGAAAATAATTAAAATTATATTTTAAAAGAGAATCTATGGTTTAAGAAAATGGAAAGAATTTTTAATGATATATGATAATATCAAAATCAAATCATTAAAAGGAAACTATTTTTTTTTTCACAAAATATTAAAATTGGAAACTAATTAATAATTATTGATGGGAGTACTTACAAATAATTTAGTCTTATTGGTAATTTTACTAAAGGGTATTATTGGATTTTCAAAAACATACTAATTTAGGGTGGAGAGCTTCTCTTTACAATCCATAAATTATCTATTTACACTCCAATTTAATTTTTTTTTATTAATGACAATTTTAACCTGAATTAAAATTACTAAACAAGACAAAAAATTCTAAAGACATTCCAAACTAATTAAATTATTTATATATATAAAAAAAAATCTCTCTCATAAATTATTAGATTAAATACTAAATTATCTCTTATAAATCTGTTATTACCATATTAAATATTTTCTCCTAATCACTCTCTCTCTCTCTCTCCATTTTTCCCATACTTTCTCGATCAACCTCTGATTAATAGTTAAATAAAAAAATAAAAAATAAAAAAAACTTATGAATATTTTGATTCTAGATTCGATTAAATTCATAATTTCTAAGGCTAATGAAAGAATAAAGTTCTCTAGGCAATTACATATCTACAAAATTAACAAAAAACATTTCCATTTTTTGATTTTTTTTTTTTTAAAAAAAAAGGTACTTAGTCTTGTTTAATAAAGAATAGAGATAGAAAATTAGAGATATGTATTTGAGAAGAGAGAGTTTAATATGGCAAGTAAAAATTTATAAGAAATTGTTTGTTTTGTGTGTGTGTGTGTGTGTGTGTGTGTGTGTGTGGGGGGGGGGGGGGGGGGGGGGGGGGGGGGGGGGGGGGGTTTTAAAATATATATAATTGGTTTTCCAATTATATATATTTTAAAACGAATATTTAATTTTCAATCCGGAATCCGATCTTTGTTAAAATATTCGTTTTAAAATATATATAATTGGTTTTCCTATTCTATATATTTTAAAACGAATATTTAATTTTCAATCCGAAAATTAGAATTTAGAATTTGGAATCCGATCTTTGAACCTGTTAAAATATTCGTTTTAAAATATATATAATTGGTTTTCCAAAATAAATGCAATTCTTTATTTCTTTTCATTTTCAATTTTCAATCCGAAAATTAGAATTTGGAATTTGGAATCCGATCAATCCAATATCTTGTTTGAACCTGTTAAAATATACGTTTTAATATATATATAATTGGTTTTCCAAAATAAATGCAAATACTTCTAATAGAGTATTACACAATAAAAGTCAAAACAAATCAAATACTTATGTACTAAGTAACTACTAACTCAGGTTAATATTACAGTTCCCCCTCCCCCACCCCCAAACCTCATTTTCTCTATTTCTTTTAATTTTCAATTCTCAATCCGAAAATTGGAATTTGAAATTTGGAATCTGATCAATCCAATATCTAGTTTGACCTGTTAAAATATTCATTTAAAAATATATATAATTGGTTTTCTAAAATAAATGCAAATACTTCTAATAGAGTATTACATAATAAAAATCAAAACAAATTAAATACTCGTGTACTAAGTAACTACTAACTCAAGTTAATATTATAATATATTAGTTTTTTTTTTTTTTGACACCAGAATAAATGGAAGGGTAAGAGAGACATAAGTGAACGCTCAAAGATAAATACTCGCAATCAATGGAATCCACCAAAGAAATTGAGCAAAGATAACAAAAACAGTTGTTCTTAGAAAATTCTGTATTATCACTCAACTGTCTTTCTCTATACAAGCTTAAGACTTATATAGAGGGCATGGAACATCCCTCCAGCCTTAGGCACATGCATAATAATTAATAATGAACCTAGACAATAACAATTGACATAACAACCAAAATATACTAAGTTCAAAGATGGCTCTTGAAACTTACATTCTTTTAGCCATAAATACATGCATAATAATTAATAATGAACCTAGAAATTAAAAATAATAATTGACACAATAACCAAAATAGACTAGGTTCAAATATGACTCTGAAAACTTAAAAGGTCAGTCCATATACATCACCATATCAGTATTCATCCTTATCATTTTTAATTGTTAGACCTTTGGATATAAATAAAAATAATATATATATATATATATATATATATATTTATTTATATTTATATATGGGAGGTTCTTCCATTAGGTCGTCCTAAAATTATAATTTTAGAACAACTAACCACAGCCACATGTTTTAATAAATTCAAATATTTGTTAAAAAAAAAGTCAACTTTTTATTTAAACATGTGGTTGTTGTTGGTCGTCCTGATGGGAGAATCTCCCACATATATATATATATATATATATATATAGAGAGAGAGAGAGAGGAAATAGGAGAATGAGTTTTGGGGGTATCCCCCCACTATTTCCCTCATTTACTAATTGGGGGTCAAGTTTGCCCTCACCCCCACCCTAAAAACTCATTTGGAGATAAAATTTACCCCCAAAACCCCATGGGGGTTAGGGCCCTATAGGAAACGTTCATACCTACAATGGACATGCATATTTGGATTTATTAACATGTTTTATGGTTTCAAGTTTTTTTTTTTTTTTTTTTTTTTTTTTTTTAATAGTATATATTTATCTACCTATTTAGATCAGATATTTTTTTAAAGCTTTTATCATTGGTAGAATTCAAACCACTAACTTAAGAGTCATTTATTGGGGTTTTTGTCCTAAAACTTATAATATGTAAATGATGATTAATTATAAATAAAAGAAGTAGTCTTTTTCATTCCATTTATATGTCTCATACTTTTATTTTATTTTTAGTACATGTTTTCAAATTTCGTTGTAAATTCATATGAAAAAAAGCTAAAACGAGACATTGATTAGAGATTTTAACGAAAAATAAAACTAGTTCAACACATTATAGAAACAATTTTTTTTTTCCTTATTTGAATTTCACATATTCTCTTCCGTATAATCTATACAGTTGAATCATTAGAAGTAGTTCATCCAAAACAAAATAATTTCCTTGTAAAACGTTGATGACTTGATATCGATACAAAAACATATTGCAAATTAAATGGTGTAGTTGCATCATTGACTCATGGCCTAGTTGTTTTTTGCTCTGAAAACTTAAGAGTTAACTCTTACAACATTGCTGATTGTTTTTTAAGTGATTTAAGGTCTGAAAAATCATTAAAAACATCTGAAGAAAAAAAGTTGAAATTTCTAACTTTTATCTAAAGTCTTATTGGACTTCAATTCATTTATTTTTTTTTTCCGAAACTGTCCTCAACAAATCATCTTATTTCTCGATGTATCTTGCCCAAACTTCGGCGTCGTTATCCCTGGAAAATGCAAGAATTCAACAGAGACTTGAAGATTTTCTACACGAAATCCCCAAAATTTACAAAATTTCAAACAAAAAGTGGGCGATGAGAGGTGAGATCATCGGAGTCGTCGGTGTCGTTATCGATGGACTCGTCGTCGCTGTCGAAAGCATAGGCAGGCCCGGCGTCGTTGCCGTCGTCACCGCCGCTGTAGAAGTCGTTGTCCTCCGATTCCATTGCCGATTCAACTGGACAATCGATAATCAAAATCGAATCAAACGAAAACCAAGAAATGACGAATCAGAGAGAGATGTAGGGCAAACTTGTAAACATATAAAAATTGCAGGAGACGATTTGGTCGAAAACAGAGAGAAAAACGAAAATGAAATAGAGAGAAAGATAATTGTAAAGGCTGTTCAGAGTGATCGGCCGAGGAGAAATAAGATAACATATATATATTTTACATAATATTGTAAAGGCTGTTGAGATTGATTGGCCGAGGAGAAAGAAGATAATATTCTTTGATATTATTTTTTTAAATCTTTTAATAATTATTAATTATACTAGGGCCAATACCAATATAAGTAGATGTAAAATGATTGATACCTCAAGTGAGAGAGGTGTGGTAACCAAAAATAGCATAGCTCAAACGCCGAGGCCCAATTTTAGAAATCCAAGTGAACAGCCAAATAGTCTGCTGAAACAAACATGATCTGGCCCAAAGAAAGACAAGCCCAACGTAGGCCAAAAGCAGATCCAAACCTTTAACAAAGTCTATGAAAGACTAAGTCAGTTGTGCAATTCAAGGAACTGACTAAGTCAATACAGTTAAATCAGATTGATATCCCAAAAATCTCGGAGGATAAAAGCTACAACTTTATCCCATGATCTCAGGATCCTACAACCAGATCACTTGGGGAACACTTCTTATTCACTATAAATATCCAACACCCCTTTCATTTAAGAGGGTAGAGTTTTTCTCCTTGTTTTATTTAAAGCCATGCAAATCACGTGCATTCATGATCAACAAAACTGATCACTCCAAACTTGCTATCAACCATATCTGTTGTTTCCATACAATGATTAGACCATTCGACATCCACTTTCATCCCACTTGCCTCAACATAAGCCAAGCATCATTTATAAGCCAAGCATCATTTAATACTCTACATACATTTACTGTCAAGTGTCTACACCATCCTCCATTACATAGTTGTAGTCGCTCGACCAACACACACAATTCGACATCCACTTTAATCATACTTTAATTCATATACAATTGCTTTATCTGGCTCTTGCATGCATGAAGACCAACACTCAACTCAAGCCATATTCACAAGTTGAAGTCGTTCCACACACTCACAAGACCACCTACTATATTATAGCACCAGTTGAAGTCGTTCGACCAACACTCAAGTCATCTTTTATTAGATCACTCGTCCAACATATTATATTATTATGAGTTTTCCTAGCAATTTAAATTGCTAAACTCAACGCTCAGCCAAAGAGAACCTAAGGCTCTCCGAACGACACCACTCAGGATTCGACAGTTTCGTTTACGATTTGATTTAGATTTAATTCATTTTTATTATTTTATTTATTGATAAATTGTCTAACTCGAGCATCGAAGAGTCCCTAACGGGACACCCCCCACCTCTTGCTATGTTCTACCTTCTTATTTTTTATAGGATCTCATAGCGCACGACCTTCTATCTTTCGCTCTACCATTGTCAGTGCCCACCGACTTACGAAAAATTCAATTGGAGATTTTCGGGCTCTTCAAGAAGAGGGAAAAAATAATAATATCTCATAGTAATTTATATAATTTTATTTAACATAAAAATAATATCTTTTTTGGAATATAAATTAAAAGGAACTATAATTTTATTTAAATGGTGATATATTATTTTTGGATTAACAAGATATAAGTACATAATAAATAAATATAATGATATATACCAACCAATGATACAAGGGTATAAATGTCAAATTATAGGTTTTTAGATTTTTTATTTTAAAAAAACAAACAGCTTAACACTTAATTCAGACTTTAGAAAATAAAAAACAAACATACTGCTCAGACTTCAAACTCAATTCAACACTTTAAGTTTTCAGACCAAAAAACAAACGTCACCTTAAGCACAAAGCAAAATAAATCATATGAAAATCAAAGGAGGTGGCAAGTGGTGTTAAATCCGATATTTTATAACAATATATACAATATATTTTACTATATATATATATATATATATATATATATATATTTATGTGTGTGTGTATTAAACTCATTATTCATTAGATTGCATTCGAAAAATCAGTAAAGGAAGATCAGCGATCGGGATTATTTGAGCAGAGAAGAAGTGAGACAAAGCAACACAGTCATGTTTTGAGAGAGAGAGAGAGAGAGAGATCAAAGTCCACCAAAATCTTTAGGGAGAAGGTTGAACATGTTATAACATTTGATATTTATATCTCTCACCATCAAGTCCACCAAAATTTATGATCTAAGAAAATCCTTTAAAATCTAGTTCTAATTGGATACATATTGATTATTGTAGACATTTTTAAAATCTCAAGATTTGAAAGGATTCTTTAAAAGTCTATAGAAATATGAATTGAATACCATTGGATTCATATAGACTCTTTTAAAGTTTTTAATTGTCCGAATTGAATACACCAGAATTTATAATATCTTTAAATATTCTCAAAAATCATAATCGAATACACTCTCTAAGACTATGTTTGGTAGGAGAGAGGGAAAGTATAAGAGATTGAAGAATTAAGTGGGAGAGAAAGTAGAAGAGATGGATAGGATAATATATATCCCCCATGTTGTTTGGTATTAAAAAGGGGGTTGGATGGATGGATTGGTATATAATTTATAAAATTACTATATTGCCCTTTAAAAAATTGGAGGGTAGTATAAAAATGGAGAGTAATTTTGTCTTTACCCCCCCATCACTCTCCCTCCATTGTGATCCACCCATCACTGGAGGGATTCAATATAGTGGGCTCAAAGGAAGAAGCTCTCCCTCCTCTCACCCTCTCCCTTCACTCCTCCCTCTAACCAAACAAGAGATTTGCTCTCTCTCCCTTCTCCTCTCCCTCCAACCCTCTCCCTCCCTCTATCTTTCTCTTGTATCAAATACAGCCTAACCCTTTGTTTGGTATGAGGGAAAGATGGAAGGAGGGAGAGGATTGGAGGGAGTGGAGAAGGGAGGGAGAGCAAATTTCTTGTTTGGTGGGAGGGAGAAATGAAGGGAGAGGAGGAGAGGAGGGAGAGCTTCTCCCTCTGGGCCCACAAAATTCAATCCCCTCAATTTGGGAAGATGAGAGAAAGGAGTGAGAGTGATGGGGGCAAAGACAAAAATACCCTCCCTTTTTATACTATCCTCCAATTTTTTAAAAGGTAATATTGTAATTTTACAAATTCAGTATCAATCTATCAATCAAACCCTTCTTTCAATGCCAAACAATATGGATGATTAATGTTATCCTCTTCGTCCTTCCTACTCTCTCTCCATCTTAATTCATCCATCCCTCATACTCTCCCTCTCTCCTACCAAACATAGCATAAATGTCTCCTGTCACAATACAATGTGAAAGCAAAAAAAATGTCTTCGTCAACGTCAACACCTATCGACAACTATATTATTAAATTGCTAAAAGCAAAAACTATATTATTGTAAACCTAACCTAAATATAAAAATCAAAAAGTTTTTTTTTGACCTTGATTGAGACCGTTTATCTAATTTTTTTTTTTTTTTTTTTTGAAAGAATAATATACTCCTTAGCTATTAAGGTTTCCTTGAAGAAAGTATAGAAATAATAACCTAAATAAAAAAATCAATAAGTTTTTTTGACCTTGATAGAGACCATTTATCTAAATATCTTTTTTTGTGAAAGAATAATATACTCCTTAGCTATTAAGTTTTACTTGGAGAAAGAATAATATACTCCTTAAATAAGTACCGCCTTGTCATGTTTCATTTGTTATTATTATATAGTAAAAGCATTAAACAAAATAATAGGGGCATTTGATTATTTAAACCTCTTATCTCGTTTTGTCCCAATAATACCAAACATGTAATACTAGACACAATACGGAACAACTGTCACGTCCTATCCCGTCCTCGTATCAAACACAATACAATTTTCCTTGAGAGATGCATTTAAAAAAAAAAACGTAAAACAATTTGTGACAATTTTATCAAATACAGTGAAATAAGTGATATTTGATTAAACCGTAGAGATGTTAATTTTTTTTTTCTTTGATTTTTAATTTAATTGCCATTAATTTAAAACCCATTTTACATGTTTTATTTAAGCTCTAAGACTTTTTGAGGTAGTATAAATATTTATGAGAAAAATTCAACGATAATTTGAAAAGTAATTTACTATTATTCTGTTAATCCGTACATGGATGTTAAGATAATGGGTTTTAAATTCGTTGATCCTTTACGAGAAAAATATAGTGAAGTATTTTTATATAGTAATCAACTCACTGTCTCTTAGAGCTGCAAAAACTTATCTAACAAAAATATTAGATTATATTTAATAAAATAAAATCATAAAATAATTATAAAAAATCTATATAGTAAGGAAATCGATTTGATTTCTTTAATAATTAAGTATCTAATTAAATATATAATTAATAAAAATAAAATAATATATATTAACTATAAGAATAATTTTAAAATCTAAAATTATTTAAAAAAATTCTATCAAAGAAATTAGATTTAATTTTTAAATCAAAATAATAATTAACTATCTAATTAAATAGAAATTGTAAAAACCCCATATAACTAATAGAAATAAAATAATATGTAATAATTATAACAATATTTTGAAAATCTAGAATCTTCGACATTAATATTTCTCTGCATCGCTTCTGGAGTGTTCAGTGTTACTATTTCAAAAACGTTTTTTTTTCCTTATAATAGACAGTGGATAATGGATGTAGACATATGTTATTGCCGAGTAATTTCTCGACTGAAATTTCAGAGAAATTCGACCTATCACATTGTCCTTCCTTCGTCATCAGTCCTACGTCATCCATTCTATCAACGGATAATTGATAATTTATGATATGATATTTTCTTATCGGCTGCAATGTTATTATATTATTATAAATTTTTTTTATATTAAAATATTAGATATAAAGAGTATAAATTATTATTATTTTTAATTCGATTTATTTATCGCTATGATATAACAATCGACAAAGAAATATCATATTATCTATTATATTAAATTGAATATAAATATTAAATAAAAATATTGAATATCTACCATTATCCTTTATTAATGATCAGAGAAAAATTAAGAATAATAATTGAATACTGACATCAGTAATGTAAATACTGATCTAACAAATGGAAACTTCACATGTGTCTTTTTTTTTCTTTTGCTTTTTGTATTTATCTTACAAATTAAATCACTTTCAACGGTTTCATAGTTCCATCTTAGGTCACTCAGTGTCCAAACATTATTCAAAAATTAATACAAAGAACCGACCACACTCCTCTATAAATGCGCTCTTAGTTGTCACCCGGATTATACCACTCTGAAAACAAAAACCAGTAGTCGATAGAGATTGAGAGAGAGATGGCGGACGGTAAAAGGAGCGTTTCCCAGACGATCGACGGCGGAGATTCTCACGATATTCAATCGCTCCTCTCTTCTTCCGAGAGGGACTTTCTTGTTCGCAACAACGGTGATCAGGTACTTAGTGCTTGGTTTTTATATGATCAAATTCAAAGTCGTGCTTTTCTTTGTGTACTTCTTTTATGCTAGAATTATCTTGGAGTGAAACGTTTGGGTTTGAATAAAATCGTCACTGTGGATTTTTATATCTATTTTGTTATAATCTAGACTAGTAGTACTATTTTAATCACACCAAGCACTGATTTTGTGATGTTTTTGCTTCTGTTATGCTCTGTTATGGGTTCAAAAAGACTGTTATTATGTTTTTGGTTTAAACAAATTAAAAAAAAAAATTAGATCTCTTGAATTAGAGGTTGAGTAATTCTAATTGCCAATAAGCTATTATCTGTATTTTAATCCATATTAGTTATAGAAATTATGAGAGTTTTAGTATTCTTTTAGTCCCCGTTTGTTTCAATGAATTGTCTAATAAAATAAATATCATATCAGTTAATACATTATATTTGATGATATTAGATCGTATTGTATCAGAAAAACAATCTTTTTTTTCAATAAATATAAAATATTAATAAAATATGTTATGTTATTAATAATTTTTTATAATTACAAATTATATAGAAAATATTTATTTTATTTATAAAAATATTATTTATTTAAATTTTTTGTTTTAATTAAAATAAATATTTATTGATTTTTATATAAAAATATTTTTTGATTTATTAACTATTTTTTTAAAAAAAATCATAATTTAATACGATATAATATAGTGTAACATCAAACACAAATTTGTATTAATGATAATACAGTTCAATATAATATAATACAATCCAATATGGTGTGCTAAACGAGCCGATAAGGCATTAGAGCATTTTGTTTTTGGTTGAGCTTACTCATAGAAACTGTTTCAAGTGGAAGAAGTTTCTTTACATTTGGTGATTGAATTGTTGTTGCTGTGAACTCTGTTTGAAAAGGGGGTCACTTTTTATATATTTTGAATTTTACAGGTTAAAATCAATAGCTTGAAGGGAAAGAAGATTGGGCTGTATTTCTCAGCATCATGGTGTGGTCCATGTCGGCGATTCACACCAACTTTGGTGGAGGTGTACAATGAACTCTCTCCTACTAGTGATTTTGAGGTCATTTTTGTCTCACGTGATAAAGATGATACTTCGTTCAATGAGTACTTCTCCAAGATGCCGTGGCTTGCAATACCTTTTTCTGACTCAGAGACGCGTGATCACTTGAATGCGTTGTTCAAGGTGAGGGGAATTCCTAACCTTGTGTTACTTGATGACAATGGAAAAGTTTCGAGTAATGGTGGAGTTAGGCTTATTCAAGAATATGGAACGGAAGGGTACCCTTATACGACAGAAAAGATCAAAGAACTAAAAGAGCGAGAGGAAATAGCCAAAAGAGAACAGTCCTTAAAATCTGTCTTGGTCACTCACTCTCGTGATTTTGTAGTTTCATATGATGGGAAAAAGGTAATTATGATGAAACTGCTTGTTATTTGAAATATTCATAATGCTAATCTCATGATTCTCATCTTAATGAATTGTGTCTTGAAATGCCATTGTTGCTCCCTAATCTGTATTTAATTCGTAATGTATGTACAAGGTACCTGTTGCAGAACTTGAAGGGAAGACTGTGGGTTTGTATTTCTCATCGTCTTCATACAAGGCATCCACTGATTTTACTCCAAAGCTTGTGGAGGTTTATGAGAAACTGAAAGATAAGGGGGAGAACTTTGAGATTGTGTTGATATCACTTGATGACGATGAAGAATCTTTCAAGCAAGACTTAGGAAGCATGCCTTGGTTAGCATTGCCTTGCAAGGACAAGAGCTGTCAAAAGCTGGTTCGATACTTTGAGCTCTCCACCCTTCCCACTGTGGTGATTATTGGGCCAGATGGGAAAACCCTCAACTCCAATGTTGCTGAAACTATTGAAGAACATGGAATCGAGGCATTCCCTTTCACCCCGGAAAAGTTTGTAGAGCTTGCTGCAATAGAGAAAGCAAGGGAGGAAGCTCAAACCTTGGAGTCAGTTTTAGTTTCCAGGGATCTGGATTTTGTCATTGCGAAAGATGGATCCAAGGTATGAGACTTTGAAGACCCTAAATGCTGGTATCTCTTTAATAGCATTAACCATATTACTTGCACAATTTGTCCAATCAATCTGATTGTGTGTAGCTCCCTAACTCTATAAATAACGATTTTATTTTCTGATTCAGATTCCAGTGTCTGATTTAGTGGGAAAGAACATCCTCCTGTACTTCTCAGCTCATTGGTGCCCTCCATGTCGTGCCTTTCTGCCAAAACTTATTGAAGCATACCATAAGATTAAGGCAAAGGATGAAGCATTTGAAGTGGTCTTTATCTCTAGTGACAGAGACCAATCTTCATTCACTGATTTCTTTTCAGGCATGCCATGGCTGGCGCTTCCCTTTGGTGATGCAAGGAAGGCATCCTTGAGTCGCAAATTCAAGGTCCGTGGCATTCCTATGCTTGTTGCCATTGGACCAACTGGTCGAACTGTCTCGTTGGAAGCCAGAGATATGATTACATCCCATGGAGCTGACGCTTATCCTTTTACTGAAGAGACTTTGAAGGAGCTCGAAAAGAAGTACGAGGAGATGGCAAAGGGGTGGCCTGAGAAGTTGAAGCATGCACTGCACGAGGAGCACGAGCTCGTGCTCTCTCGATATAGGCATTATTATTGTGATGGATGTAATGAAGAAGGGCATACATGGGCATTCTATTGCAATAAATGTGATTTCCATCTCCATCCCAAGTGTGCTCTGGAAGACAACAAAGAAACCAAAGAAGATGATGCTAAGGAACAGAATCATCCTACCAAGGAAGGATGGAACTGTGATGGTGATGTTTGTAAAAAAGCTTGATATGTTGGTCTTTTAATATTCTGTCTAGAAACTAAGGTGATTTTATATGTTATCTTCTTCGTGTGTGGTGTGTGTGTGTGTTTTAATGTAATAGCACTGTATTTGCCTGTATTAATTAAATAAATTGTATTAGAATGTATTTCAGCTTATCACCTTTAGATTTTTGAATTGTTCATTGCCTTTTTTTTTTTCTTTGGTTGCAGAAATTGTTCATTGTTATTACAATGCAAGGAAATGGTATATTTAAGAGATAACCTGAATAACAAGGTTGTGTCTTCAAATTTTCCAATGTGGAAGAAGTGGATTTATGCGATTCACAGTTTATTACAATTCACATGGCCCCATAAATTTGAACAAATAATTTGAATTTTTATTATTATTATTATTATTTTTTTTTGATAATGACTACTAAATTATAAAAGCCTGTTTTTTTATTTTTATTTTTATTATTATTATTATTTTTTTTTAATTTTAATTAAAAACTAGGTTTATACAATTCTCTTTAGTTTTAAGCTCCAAGTGTCCCAATAATATAATTTAAAAATTGATTATTTATTTCTTTAATTTTGTTTTATAATTTTTTCAAAAAAAAATTGTAAATATATTGCAGTCATCATTACTACTATAATATGGTATATGAGAATCTGATATTGTCTGCGAATCACCTAAAGAACTATTTTATGTGTTTATACTCATTGAGGATAGAGTTATATTCAAAGAATCTTCATCAATTTGACTTGTTCCTCCATGTTGTCTATCACGATTTTGATCAAAATTACTTGCAAAACATCTCAATCTGCCGCACCAGCATTCCAACCTCATGCACTAGAATCACAACCTCTAGCCTCATCCCCACCATCCCTATCATCTCTATCATATTTTCCTCCACTATTTTCATTAGAGGTATGTTGGTCATCGGAAGAGCCGGTAACAATAACTCTACGATTTACATCAACTTTTTCTCTAATCACTTATTCAACATTTGTTCAACATTTATTCTCATGTCTCGAGCATGAGAAGCAATATGTTGATCAGGATTTCCCTCATCATCATCCAAGTAAGCAGGTATAACCTAGTCAAAAATAGGATTCTTATTATCGTCTCCTGCTTCAACAGCTACTTGAAGTAGATCTATAAAATCAGTTTCATTTACTTTATCTTTTTCAGCTGCTATATCCTTAAGTTTCAACTTCATATTATAATAACAATAAACAAGTTGTTCAAGCTTAGAATAGGCAAAATGGTTCTTTTGTTTTGTGTGGATTAAAGCAAATGTGGATCAATTTCTTTCACATGTAGATGATGATGATGGTTGTGATAGTATACGAACTGCTATTGCACGCAATAATGGAGCACGGTTTCCATACATTACCCACCAATCAGCTATAATAAAAATTATTAAGTATTATAAGTATGAATATTATTTCGATGATATTATTATTTATTAATCTTTAAATTTTTGTAATAAAAGTTATATACCGGTTTGCGTTTTGCTTTTAACTACAGTGACTATTCGTTCACCAAAGCTTTTTCTTTCTTCCTTAAAATATATGAGCTACATTCATGAGATTAATATGTATATAATGTATATTAATATGACACAATACTCTCATGCAAAGAATTTATAATATTGGAAATTGGTTGTAAATTGTAACTTTTTACCTCCTTTCCAAAATTAGCAATTCATGCAGCTTCAATGTCTAATTGCGCATAGACATTATGTACGGTTTTCAGAAAATCTGAATTATCCCCAATATTGTCTATGTATTGGTACTTTAGGTTCATATACTAAGCTAGAAGGGGAAAAAAAAAGAGAATAATTTTGGTATAAATACTATACTAAATTTTAATTATGAATGACAAACAATCCAAAATAAATTTACCTGCAACATGTAGTAGGCGATTGAGCATTTTATCCCACCGGCCTTGTATAAATTTTAGAACCCATTTACTCCCTCTTTGTTGTTTTACTACATCTTTCATCACACGCATTAACTCATACATGATAGACATAATAGGTACAACTTTTGTATCGACCAATCTCAGAACCTAGTACAATGACTCATATATTTTAACTACGGAAGCCACATTATCCCAAAACTCTAAATCTAAAATACATCGTTCTATTCTTTTTCCATTTGCTGTTCGACTCAATCGATTTGCAACCCATGCATCACTAGTAAATAATTGTTTCAAATTTGTCTCTTTTTTTTTCAAAAGACTATTAAGGGCAATATGATTGGTCGCAAATCGAGTTGCATACGACCTTACTATCTCCCCTTTACAAACCTCCCTCATTTGCGATAGTAACTATTCATGATTATGTATAACGTTTGTTACATCCTTAGCATCATGAATGACACTTGCAACAATGTTCTTCTTTTCAATATCCTCAAAAATCAAATCTATACAATGTGTTGCATAAGGAGTCCAAAATAAAGAATATTTTTTAATCAATTTTTTGCCTACTTTCACAAATGCAAAGCCATTGTTTGTAACAATTTGCACAACGTTCTTATCACCGATCTCTTTCACCACATCTTCGAGCAATCCATAAATATAATGATGATCTTTAATTTTATTGGATGCATCGACAGATTTTAGGAAAATTGTGTGACCCTTACAATACACCATAAAATTAATTATCGACAATCTTATCGGTCCCATCCACCCATCACACATTATGGTATAGCCATATTTCTCTCATTTATTTTTGAAGTTATCAACATACTCTTTCATTTTCTTGTACTCGATGTCTAAGTACTTATGCCTAATTTCATGTGCTGATGGTGGTTGAACTCTGACACCTACATTCACATGCGTGTTAAATTTAATTGTGAAATCAAAAATAAAAACAAATCAAAATTTTCAAAAATATTATTATTTAAAAAAAAAATAATACTTGATTCTTAAGCACCAATAATCATGTTCTTAAAATGATGAGAGTCGGTTTTATGTGGAGTCACATTATCACAAATAAAAAACTTCGATATCTCCATTTTTTTCTCTAATGTTACCCTCCTTGAACATATTTTTAATATTCTTTTACTTTGAACCTGATGATTTGTACAATGAAGGTCCAACTGGAAGTTTATAATGTGACTCTCGTCCACTTTGAGTGCGACGTACTTGTTGTGGTGGTTGGCTATTACCACCGACTCCTAAACCCTCTCTTCTCTTTGACCTCTCTCTAAAGATTCTTGCTCCTTGTTCGCTTTGCCGTTCAGATGCTTTGGATGCATCTATTGCCAAACGATAATCATCTCGTTCATCAAGAAGCATACCTTCACGATAATAGATATCTTCTTCCTCTTTTGTATCAGGGAAATTTCCCTTCAATTCTTGTTAAGTTTGTTCAATCTTCCTTATAGTTTTTTTTTTTTTTTTTTTTTTATATTTGTTTCTTTATTTTTTTGCAATTGAGATGTTTGAAATTTAACTTCTGGTGGCAAATTTGAGCATACTTTTACATTTTTATCCAACTCATTATTGGTTAAATGAAATTTAAATTGGGTAATTCCTCCACTTTGCATTGTGTGTTCGTAAAAAGTGAATATAGTACCATTTTTATTATTCGGTATTGGTCTACAATACTCCCATGCTGGATCATTTTTAGTACTAGACATCTTATGCAATATAATTCTCTATTAAAACAAAATTAAATTTTGTACCAATCAATTTATAAATATGAATATTATAATGAGTTTTAGAAACAAAACCACACATCCAAAATTTTCATACAATTATAATATCATTATTTTTTATATAAAAAATTATCAAAGTAAATATTTATGTACCTGAATATTTGATGAAGATATTGAGAATTTGAGATAAACTTGTGATGTAAAATTTGCTTTGTAAAGTGTAGTCGTGTAGGATGAAAACTTGAAAAAAAAAGTGAAGATTATTTTATAGATGAAGTGAACAAATAGATGAATAATTGAAGGAGATTTTCATTGTTGCATTCATTTATATTTACTAAATTTCGGGAATATCGGGAGATTTTTATAGATATTTCGAAATCGACTGGATATTTTGTAGGATATTAGATATTTGTCTGTTTCGATATCGGTCCCTCCAAAAAATGGATATATCGATGAATATTTCGGTATATCTATCGATATTCAGTTCCTTTCTCACAACTATCTAGAATGTTTGTCTATACACCAAGTACCATACATGCAAAGGCTAATTTATTTAAACAAATTATTCTAACATTTTTTAAATGATAAGAAATTACTTTTACTGTTTCTGTAATTATAATACTCTACAAACACCAATTCTGATTTTAATTTAATAAAATCAATTTTTATTTCTTAATTTATAAAACAATAGTTATGTACATTTATAACCAAAATAAGAAAGAAATTTTATATTTTTCTGAAGTCATAAACGATGTAATTTTTCAGATGTGTAGACTTGGCCTCTTCATTTGTTTAATTAATCAAAATTCAACACCATTGCACGTTGTGAAATTTAAGTTACAAGATTTATAAAAAATTAAAGATTGATGAACATGGTTGGGTTAATTGCACTCATTTACCCTTACTTTATTGGATCTAATAAGATTTCAAAAAGATGCTATAAATTAACACAAACACCTTTTTACCGTCAATTTAATCCGTTAACTTTAACAGTTAACTAACTTTGACTCTTGGAAAACCAAACATATCATTACCACACTCATCCTAAACATAAAATATATTTTTTAATTAAAACTGAAAAAATCAAATATTAAAAAAAATAATAATAATCTACCAACGGTGGTGCAAGAAATAATAAATCTTTAGCGGTCCTCTTTTTCGGTAAGTAGAAGATCGTCAAAGATCTTCGCCGATCTTGGAGATCGACCTTCTATAGTTCGCAGAGGAGGCTCCTTCACAAATTGAGGATATTTATATAGATGGCTGATATATTATCTTTTAAAAAAAATTTATTTATCAATTTTTAATTAAAAATATTTTATGTCTATGATAGGGATGAGAATTTCCCCCATGGGACCCCACCTCCACGGGGCCCCGCCCCCATTTGGGGGCAAATTTTGCCCCCAAAACCTAAATTGGGATGGGGGTGGGGGAACCTCCCCCCACCCCAAATCCCCCATTTCTCCCCATATATTTTTTTTTATTTATTTATATATATTTAATTTTATTTTCTTTAAAAAAAAAAAAAAAAAAGAACTTTAACTCTATTAATCTATTACTCATATTTTGGATTGATCAAAGACTTTAAATTTGTTTAAACTTTTATGAGCAATACACTAAAACTATATTATTATAGTTATTTGTATTAATTTTTGATTAAATTAAATCAATTATATATTTTAAATTGTATATTTTGTTAATTATTGGATTGGATATTGAAATAGGGTGAAACAAAAATTTGGTCCGATCAAATTTTGAATTATGAATTCCAAATTTCGGATTGAAAAATTTTAGGATTAGAAATTTAGAAAAATGGGGGATGGGGTGGGGGCAGGGGAACCTCCCCCCAAACACCCTCGTCCCCAGTTCCCCCAAATGGGGTTTGGGGGTGGGGTTAGGGGTGGGGGGAGGCTTTAGGAATGGGGCTAGGGGGAGGTTTTAGGAATGGGAATGGGGGTAGGGGTGGGGGGACCATCCCCCGTCCCATTGGGTCCCCATTCCCATCCCTAGTCTAGGATGATGTGGCATGATATCTTTAGTTTTCCATAGGTTAATGTTAGTCAACTGTTAAAGTTAACGGATTGACTTTATGGCAATGGGTGTTTATGTTTATTTAAGGTATCTTTTAAAAATCCTGCTAGATCCATTAAAGTAATGGTATGTTAGTGTAATTAACCCAACATGGTTACGTAAACTGTAAACATAAAGAAAATGAGAGTAGTATATTTCTGGGTTAAGTACACTAACTTGCCCTTAATTTATTGAATCTAGTAAAATTTTAAAAAGATATCATAAATTAACACAAATAACCCTTGTTATCAAGTTAATCCGTTAACTTTAACAGTTGACTAACCTTGACTCTTAGAAATTCAAATATACCCCTATTACACCATCTCAAATATAAAATATTTTTTAATTAAAATATTAAAATATTAAAATAAAAAAATTAATAATAATCTACTAGAGACGAATCTCCACCACCGAAGGACACAAGAGATCTTTGACGATCTCCTCTTATCAAAAGAGATCTTCGATGATCTTCTACAATTGGAGGAGATTAGCTTTCTGCAGTTAGAAGAGGAGGCTCATCCGTGAACTATGGATGTTTTCATAAACTAATTATCTTGTTTGTTTTTTTTTAAATCGATTTTTCACTTTTTAATTAAAAAATATTTTATTTTTAGGATGATGTGTTAGCAGTATATTTGGTTTTCCACAGGTTAAGATTAATCAGCCGTTAAAGTTAATGAATTGACTTAATGGTAAGGGGTGTTTGTGTTAATTTATGACATCTTTTTTGAAATCTTAATAGATTAAATAAAGTAAGGGTAAGTTAGTGCAATTAACCCTATATTTCTCAATAAGACAAATTAAATATAAAAATAAAAAATCGCAGGAAAGTAGAAAGAAAAGACAGGTAGGAGTAGTGGTGGCCACGGTTCGGTTTTGGTTCGGTTTCGGTTCCTTGGCCACCCAAAACCTAAACCGTAACCGGAAAACCGGTTTGGTACATGGTTTCTAACAGACGGTTTTACGGTTTCGGTTTCGATTTCGGTTTAAAAACCAACGGTTTGGGTTCGGTTTCGATTTTTCAAAAAAAAAAATCTTAAAAAGTGCCACGTGGCAGCTCCTGATTAGTCAATTTTTTTTAAAAAAAATTTATAAAAAAAACCGGTTGTTTAACCGCGGTTAAAACTGTCAGTTTTTGGTGGTTTTTGAAAGTACCCAAACCGAAACCGTAACCGGTTCCACTGGTTCTGGTTTCGGTTTCGGTTTTGGGGCGGTTTTTGGAAGTACGGTTTCGGTTAAACCGCGGGCAAAATTGTCGGTTTAACCGAAACCATGGCCACCTCTAGGTAGGAGGATGGTCACCGTCAATTGATAGGAATAAGATGGACTCGAAATGTATGACACGTGTCAAAATATCATTGGATAAGGTTTATACAACTTCAAAAAAAATTTGGTTTACACGAATTTGAATCTGCTGCTGAACTGATTTTTATCCTATTCTAAATACATCTATTGACATTTATAATTAATTACTGTTATTTATTTCATTTAAATACAGAATTCTATTTCCAAGTGTTTTAGATCAGAAAAAAGATCAGTATAGCAGAAAATCCTGATCCGATTTACATATCGTTATACCGTGCGGATTTGAATCCTCTCTTTACCTCATCTTTTTTCTGACCATATCTAATCTTATGATATATAAACATTACAATAAATATATGGTTAAGATATGATTGATTTCCATAACTATTTTATTACTAACCAATCACATGTTTTAAAAGGGTAAGAAAAAAGACGAGGGAATGAGGGAAATTCCTTGTCCAATATTCGACTTAAAAATAATAATAATAATAATAATTTAAAAAAATTAAATAAATAATGTTCGACTCTTAATCCCGAAGAAACATAAAAACAAAAATCGATCACTGACGTCATTGATGATAAATTGGAACAGAAAGAACCGATTCACTCCTCTATAAATGCCAGCCCACTTCGCTTAAGCTATTGAACTCTGACAACAAAAATCTGTAGCGACTAGCGATTGAGAGAGAGAGAGAGAAAGATGACGGACGGTGAAAGCAGCGTTGCCCAGACGATCAACGGCGGAGATGCTCACGATATTCAATCGATCCTCTCTTCTTCTGAGAGGGACTTTCTTGTTCGCAACAACGGTGATCAGGTATTTATGCTTGCTTCTTTTATATGATCAAATTCTTCTTTTTATGCTGGAATTAGTTCTTTTATGTTAGAATTAATTTGGAAGGATTAAAATCATCAGTGTGGATTTTGCTTTTGTTTGTTATATTATCTAGTAGTACTATTTTAATCACATCTAGCAGTGATTTTTGAGATAAGTAGTTTAGTTCGTGGCTGGTTTTTTATTTATATTTTGAAATTGATTCAAAGTGTTGGGTGAATCGATTATTGAAATTCAGTTGTTGATGTTTTTGCTTCTGTGATGTGTTGTTATTCTGCCCAACTCGGCAAAGCCAATTAATTAGCGTAGTAGTTCAAAGACTGTTATTATTTGTTGTGTGATTTAATGATATGAAGGAAAGTGAATCTCTTGAAAATTAGAGTTTGAGTTATTCTGATTTACCAATAAGCTAAAGTGAATTTTTACAATGTGGAGACAAGGCAATTTCATGAAAACACTCCATCATTTAACTTCTAAAATGAGCATAACATATCAATTTTCATGATATATGTATTTTAAACAATATCTGTGATGGAAATGATGAGAGTTTTAGTATTCTTTTTAAGGAATATGAGCATTTTGTTTTTTGATGAGCTTACTTATTCAAATTGTTTCAAGTGGAAGAAGCTTCATAGATTTGAATAGTTGTTAGTTGTTACTATGAACTCTGCTTGAAATGGGAGTCATATTTTTTGGTTTTAAATTTTACAGGTTAAAATCAGCAGCTTGAAGGGAAAGAAGATTGGGTTGTATTTCTCAGCATCATGGTGTGGCCCATGTCAGAAATTCACACCAACTTTGGTGGAGATGTACAATGAACTCTCTCCCAAAGGTGATTTTGAGGTCATTTTTGTCTCAGGCGACGAAGATGATAATTCGTTCAATGGGTACTTCTCAAAGATGCCGTGGCTTGCAATCCCATTTTCTGACTCAGAGATGCGTGATCGCCTGGATGAGTTGTTCAAAGTGATGGGAATTCCTCACCTTGTGTTACTTGATGAAAATGGAAAAGTTACGAGTGATAGTGGAGTTGAGATTATTCGAGAGTATGGAACTGAAGGGTACCCTTTTACGACAGAAAAGATCAAAGAACTTAAAGAGCAAGAAGAAAGAGCAAAAAGAGAACAGTCCTTAAAATCTATCTTGGTTACTCACTCTCGTGATTTCTTAGTTGCATCTGATGGGAAAAAGGTAATTATGATGAAACTGTTGTTATTTGAATTTTCATAAAGCTAATCTCATCGTAATTAATCGTGTCTTGAAATGCATTGTTCCTCCCCTAATTTGAATTTTGTTCTTAATGTATGTACTAGGTACCTGTTGCTGAACTTGAACGGAAGACTGTTGGTCTGTATTTCTCAGCTTCTTCATACAAGCCATCCACTGATTTTACTCCAAAGCTTGTGGAGGTTTATGAGAAACTGAAAGATAAGGGGGAGAGCTTTGAGATTGTGTTGATATCACTTGATGACGATGAAGAATCTTTCAAGCAAGACTTAGGAAGCATGCCTTGGTTAGCATTGCCTTTCAAAGACAAGAGCTGTGAGAAGCTGGTTCGATATTTTGAGCTCTCCACCCTTCCCACTCTGGTGATTATTGGGCCAGATGGGAAAACCCTCAACTGCAATGTTGCTGAAGCCATTGAAGAACATGGAATTGAGGCATTCCCTTTCACCCCAGAAAAGTTTGCAGAGCTTGCTGCAATAGAGAAAGCGAGGGAGGAAGCTCAAACCCTGGAGTCAGTTTTAGTTTCCAGGGATCGGGATTTTGTCATTGGGAAAGATGGAGCCAAGGTATGAGACTTTGTAGACCCTAAATGCCGGTTTCCCTTTAATAGCTTTAACCATACATTTTGTCCGATTGATGTGATTGTGCATAGCTCCTTCTATCTGCCCTCTCTTTATAAATAATGATTTTATCTTTCATTTTCTGTTTCAGATTCCTGTGTCCGATTTAGTGGGAAAGAACATCCTCCTGTACTTCTCAGCTCATTGGTGCCCTCCATGTCGTGCCTTTCTGCCAAAACTTATCGAAGCATACCACACGATTAAGGCAAAGGATCAAGCATTTGAAGTGGTGTTTATCTCTAGTGATAAGAACCAATCTTCATTTGATGAATTCTTTTCGGGCATGCCATGGCTGGCACTACCCTTCGGTGATGCAAGGAAGGCATCCTTAGGTCGCAAATTCAAGGTCTATGGCATTCCTATGCTTGTGGCCATTGGACCAACTGGTCGAACTGTCACAAAAGAAGCCAGAGATATGATTACATCCCATGGTGCCGATGCTTATCCTTTTACTGAAGAGCATTTGAAGGAGCTTGAAAAGAAGAATGAGGAGATGGCAAAGGGGTGGCCTGAGAAGGTGAAGCATGCACTGCATGAGGAGCACGAGCTTGAGCGCTCTCGCTGTCCAAATTATGATTGTGATGGATGTAAAGAAGAAGGAAATACATGGGCATTCTGCTGTGAAGAATGTGATTTCTATCTCCATCCCAAGTGTGCTCTAGAAGAAGACAAAGGAACCAAAGAAGATGATGATAAGGAACAGAACCCCACCAAAGAAGGACGGATCTGTGATGGAGATGTCTGTACCAAAGCTTGATATATTGGTTTATTAATGCTGTCTACAAACTACTGTGGTTTTATCAACAACTTGCATCAACTGCTATGAATTATCTGCTTCTGGTGTGTTTTTGATGTAATAACAGGGTAAGCTATGTCAGCTTGAAAGTCTTTTCTATCAGCTTGAAAGTACGTAATTTTCCTGTATCAAATAAATAAAGAGTAGAGAGTTTATTACAGTTTATTTCCTCGATAGTTTTGAATCTATATTTTGCCATTACAACAAGATAAAAAATTGGTATATTTCAGATATTATGTTATGACACCATCTTTTTAGATTTTTCAATGTGGAAGAAGTGAAAAGTTTTATTTTGAGAGGATTTTTATCTAATAGTTACACCATTTGTGTTTTTATATACTACAATACTATATGCAGTGGCGGCCATTTAATTCCGAAACATTGTCAGACTGAATAAGTGCATTTAATACCATTTTCAAACTGAAGGAGTGTTTTAATACAAAGTAACGTTGGGAGACAGTGTTACACAATTATATTACTCATAACGCAATAAATAGATAAGTAATAACCTAATGAGTGACATTATTATTTTTCTCTAATCGTTAATACATTTAACTTAACTATATTATTAATTAATTGGCTTCTTTTTTTTTATTATTATTATAAGCTCGTTTATTTATTCATTCATTGATTCTTATGGCTTTATGTGTTAATCCAATTAGATCAATTAGATAGTAAGCTTTCTTTAAAAATAATAATAATAATAATAAAAGAATGTAAGCTCAGGCATAGCTAGAAAAAATATTGGAGATGGGCTAATCTAAATTTTGAAACCATGAATATTGAAACCGTCGATTTTGGTTTCCATCATGTGTGGGTTTATAGGATTCTAATTTTGGTTGGAATGGTCTCATGTCTATACATACTCTTCGAACCTCATCTTGTTGATTAACATCACACATCCAAATTGGTTTTCGTAATCCCAAATCTTATTTAAAAGAAGAATCAACTTTTTCGGATTCAAGCTTTTAACATTTAAAAGAATGTGACTCATCAAAACCTTTACTACTAGTAGGAGTATCGCTTGTTGACAGATTGGTTCCCACATACCATCATAAAATTAAAATTCAAAATAATTACCATTTTTATTAATTAATAAATTTAAAATATAAAAGGGAAGAAAAGAAAGACAATGTATTTTATAACAATTTGTTTAGACAATTGGGCTACTAAGGCTGTTGGGTTTATTTTATTATATTTAAAATTATTGGACCTTTAGTTTAAAAATGAAGATTGAATTTTAGATAGGTTGTCTACGATTATTTCATTTGGGCTATAACTAATTTGTTTAGTTAAAAAAACAGAAATTAATTAAAACTTAGAAAATAATTTCAAAAAACTTGGGTGGGCTCCCCTAAAGGGCTCCGCCCCTAAAAAGAATCCGGATTCGGTTACTTCAACGTATGACGTATCAACAATCAAGCCCCTAACTACTCTATTTCGATCCAAATACTTTTAATATGGATACAGACCTTTGACCCGAGATCCGATATGGTGAACAAAGAAGATCAATCCACGATTGCAATTTTCCACAAAACAATCCCCTGTGAGTCTGTGAATCTGTGACTGTGTTGTGTCTTGCAAGTTGCAACGTTTAATGTGCTTTCGGTGGACTTCCAGAATTTTTGCCTGAACACGTGCATCACGTGAAAAAAATGGTAAGGCAAACAAAGTGAAATGCGTTAGCTTTTCCAATTTTTTGGATAGAATGAATATTCTTCTCATCAGATCCAATCTGTAAGTGAACCTTTTCGCCCTCTTTCTTTCTATTTTTTTTTTCTTCTTTTTGTTATGCTTTTTATTGAGCTGTTTCGAAGTAAAATATGTTCCAGTTCTTAGTTTGTCTATCTGGGTTGTGTAATTTACTAATTTTGGATGTAAAATGATGACCAAGTCTTGTTTGTTTCTTTAAAAAGCTGTGTTCTTGAGATTGCAAGAAATTACTTTGGCTTAGATGGATTATGTTTTCATTGTTTTGTTTATATGGAATTAACGTTGGTTGTTCAAGTTCTTTGTCATTACAGTTGATGGTTGTGATGAGCTTGTAGGTCAGCTTATTCTATCTCTAGAATTTTTAGTGAGTGATTGATGTTTGACATTTTATATGGATTGGTGAATTCTGATTTCATATCGAGCCTGTGCTTAGCTCCCTAGATTACTTAAAAGGATTTCTTGCATTTGAAATTAATGGAACCATGGAAGCTTTCACTGGAAACATGGGTGTAGTCACTAAAGTCATAACTAAAATCTTGGTAGTTCTTATCGGTTAATCGTCAAAAATGCTTATACAAAAATTTGTTTTTACATTAATACAATTTGGTGTATTTGCATCCTTGCTCTGTTTTCTACCCTATGTAGTATATCTGCTATGCCAGAAACTGTTGTGTCTTAGCAATATGTTGTTCAATGATAGAACCACATGTGTTTTCTTAACAGAAAGCATGGAAAAACAACTCTCTTTTTTTATATATTTAAAGGACTAATATGCACAAAATAATTTCAGGTTTTAATGGCTGAGACCGAAGTGTTGAAAACAAGAATGGATGTTCATAAGAGCAAGAGAAACATCAAACCGAAAGTGTTTGATCCAGCGATTTCTAAATTTTTTGTGCAACTGCCTCGCAAGCTTCAAAACTGTCTTCAGGTCAGTACAATAGAAGGCTGGGGTGGATGTTGATTGTATATAGTGTTTTAAATATTGAAATATAAAATCCCATTTTTTAAAAAAAAAAATCCACAGGCACGGTTCATGAAATTTGCTAAAGATCGTGAGGGGGAAAACTCAGCTAGCTCTGTCCTGAGAAAGGGGAAGGGATCATCTACAGCCTTGGAGGTCGATCTGGAGAGGCAATTGCAATGCTGGAGAGAAAATCCTTCATGGGCTGACCAACCTCCTGAAATTAAGGTGAGGAACATTGATGTGCGAAAAAGTTCTTTCCTATTGTTGGGGAAGAAAATGAGCCTCGTTGATAATCAGTTACGCGACTTTCGGTGATCTGGTTATGGAAAGAGAAATCCTTTTTATTATGGTGAAAGTAGTCCTTAACTTCCAAGTGATTACAGTTGTGTTACAATTGGGGAAAAAAGTAAAAGTGTCCCCTTACAAATACAAAATTGGGGGTTTATATAGGTTTTGGTCCTGACATAGAGGGTGTCATGTCAGCCCATGGTTGGTTGAATCAGACAGGTGTCGCTGGCTTGTCAGAAACCGTCACATCAACAACAGCACTACTGTAAGGTTGTCGGAGGTTTGTGTCGGGTATTTGGTCCTTCGGCTTGATGTCTTCTGAGGCCATTTCAGAGGTTGAACACACAGAAACAGATGCAGCTATGGTGTCTTCGGAGGTTTACAATCGTGTCCAACACCTATAAAGAGTTTTTATTTTTTATTTTAATTTATTGGGGTTAAAAGTCAGATTCTTATGTGCGGTAAATCTGATATATATTTAGATCTGTATTAATTACTTACTATATACTTTACAAATGTCAGAGAAACTGTTTTGCAAGAAACAAGTATTTCCGTGGGCCAAATTTTTTCAAATCTTTGTATTCTTGTGTTACAATCATCTTATGTACTTCAAAATCCAGTGTCACACAATATATTCAGATTCTGATGTTAATTTTGGCAGGTCAGCGTACCAAAAGGTTCTCTTTGTAACCTCAATGTAAAGGTCGATGTTGGATTGCCCCCTGATGCAGTATATAATATTGTGACCGATCCAGATAATAAGAGGGTTTTCAAGAATATTAAGGTATGCAGTATCGTCTAATCCTTTAATTCTTATAGACTTGATTAGTACATCATGTTTATGTTATCAGATAGTGTGATTTGCTTGGAAGAAATTGATTTTCAGCCGATAAATTTTTCTTTATCATGATACAAACATGTAGCATATGTTTGCCTAGTGTTTATGTTATAGCATTTTGGTGAAATTCTAATTATATGCAACAACATTATTGCCCTTATCAGGAGGTTATTTCCAGAAAAGTTTTGGTTGACGAAGGGCTTAGGCAGGTAGTTGAACTGGATCAAGCAGCTATATGGAAATTTCTTTGGTGGTCAGGGACCATCTCAGTTAACGTTTTGGTGGATCAGAACAGAGAAGATCACTCGGTAAGGACATATAGTTGTTTCTTTTTGTTTTTTCTTTTCTGTCGGTATATATTTTACTGTTACTTTATAGCATTATTTGACATTATTATTGAGGGTTTACTATATATCTCCCCTTTAATGGCTATAATATCAAATCTTTGAACTTTTTTTTTTTAACATCGAGAGCCAAATGAACTTGCATGTATAAAAGAACTAAATGATGGTTCATTTCATCTAGTTATGCTCTACTTCTCTTATGGCGCTGGCAACGTTCACACTACTATGTATGTTCTATTCAGTGAAGGACATGTAGTCTTTTGCTTTAACAGATATATTGCTATATTTCCTGGTAGTTTTTGGTGTCTAAGTTTCTCTTGTTTTATGATCACTGTTTGGCAGATGAAATTCAAGCAAGTTAAAACAGGGTTCATGGAAAAATTTGAAGGCTGTTGGAGAGTAGAACCTTTATTTGTTGATGAAAAACTTTGCTTTCCTTATAAGCCTAAAACATGGGCAGACTACCATTTATGTACTGGAGGCAATGGAAGGATTGCATCAAGAGTGAGCTTGGAGCAACTGATTCAGCCTGCTATTGTTCCACCGCCTCCCATTTCCTGGTATCTGAGAGGAATTACTGCCAAGACCACTGAGATGCTGATTAACGATCTGCTTGCTGAAACTGACAGAATTCGGAGAGGTCTCGACACTGCAACAAAGTCGAATGAAAATCTTGAAGAAAGGTGTCGAGAAATAGAAGACGATTTCCAAATTGATAAAATATCTAATATTAAAGAAAGATGGACTCTTCGTAGAAGAAATGCGAAGCAACATCATAAAAGGTTGTTGACTGGTTTAACCATCTGATTTGTTTCTAATGATTCATGACCTTCTCATCTGTATTTTAGTGTACTTGTATTTAGTATCAAAGTTCTTCGGCAATAATATACTAGCGAGCTTTCCAATAATCAGTCGTTGATTGCACAATATGTAGAATTCTTATTTAACTCAATGAATTTTCATTTCTATATAGTATATAAAGTATGCAAGAATTTAAAAAGTCTGCACTGTTAGAATTATCTGTTTGATGACATTCTCAAGCTGTATCGATCGCGATCAGGATCGGTATCAATGCACGGGAATACAACAAATCACAAATCAGAACGATATAACATTAAATGATGAACAAATATCTCAACAAATGAGAGAGATTAATCTAATTTATTCAGAAACTGCTTTTACTAAACAATCAAGTTACAAAACGTGGTATAACAACAACCCTGGAAAATCTAAATAGAGATTATACAAGATCTTGTTTAAATATGAACAGTAATAAGATCTTTCCTTATTGTTTTCCATGTTCCCTTTATCATTTTCAGTCGTTGGTGTATAGTGTCTGTGTTTCTACTATGTTACACGTTCAGACTTGTAATTTTGACTTGCATGGTGTTGAATGCAGGCCTCCAATTGCCAGGTCTGGTGTGCCATTATTAAGTCCTAGAGAGAATACTGCAGTAGTAGATGCTAAGCTACATAGACACTACACTCTAAACTGTCGAAATCGTTCAAATCCTCATTTAGTGGGTAGCAAATCTTATCTCCCACACGGGGTGTGCAAACCGGATAGCGTTGCCCTAATTGAGGGGATATCGAGTCATCACGACCGCGCTTTTTATAGCTCATGAATGCACCCAGTGCTCCGAGAAATCCTTCATGATTCAGAAACATTGCTTTTGCCTCACCTTTAGACCTGAAAGAAAGAGGGAGAGGGGGAAGGGGTGTGGAGGATTAGAGGAGATGAGAGTGAAAGCCAAGCGAAAAATAGGATGTTGTAGGAACAACGGAAAACAAGCCGGTTAGTAAACATGACAAGGTCTCTGGCAATATGAACCAGAGGATAAGGTCAAATGTAGAAGACAAATATAACAACCAAAAAATAAACTCAGTTCTTTTGTGTCATGACATTTGAATATTTTATTGGTTGCAAGCAGAAAGCTATTGTTACACTTTCAGGAGTCGCTGTTTATTTTCTGTTTCAGTGATAATTTGCAATTTTATCTCTTATAATATATATATATATATATATATATAAAAGAAATTAGTTTCAACAATTTTATAACAGTTTTCATATTTAGTACCTTTTTTCTTCTCATTATGGTTTATCCATACCTAAGGATGAAGTTGTGCCTTGCAATGCTAAAAATGTAACTATTCATAATTTTCAGTTGACACCAGCTAGAATTTGTTTTATAATTTTCTCAGTCAAAAGCATGCAAGAAGAAAAAACTAATACTCAATTATGAGACATGAAAATGAAGAAAAAGCTCCCAGTGATTACCAGAAGTTAACTGCAACAGAAATGGTGTCCAAGGTAAATGCATGACTCCGAATGAAAAATCCACCAAAGAATATACGCTTGAGGCCAAATTGGAGAGCATTCAAGTAAGCAATCTGGGGGCAAAGAAGCAAATTGAGGCCATATGTTATTTTCATGATGAAACTAAAAAGGATGATAATATGCAAAACGGCGAATCTTAGGCCAAAAAAGAATAATAAAAAATTTGTTAGGTGTATCTACAGTGACTAACCGGTTAATATAAAAGCCCATATTACAATAATTAAGAACTTGTTTTATATCATACACCTCTATCTAGAGCTTCCCAAATTAAACTCAAGTAGCAATTTCTAAACCTTAGAAGAAAATTCAGCACCTTCTAAAATATTAAATGGAGGTCCTGAAATACATGGGATTCCTAGAGAGACACAAAAAGAAGAGTGAAAGAATTGAAGCCTCACAATATCAAAATAGATGTGATCTAAAGAAACAAGGTTTTCAAAATCTTTTACTCTTGATTACATCGATCATTCACCATATTCATTTAATAAATGCGTTAGAATTCTACTTAACCAAGTTATATTAATGACAGTATTCCAGCAACAAATTACTACCCAGGACTGATGACCAATTGCTGGTTTAGAGCTCTCCTAAAGAGTCACTTGAAATTAATCTTCGTTTTTCCAGTAAGTACACTTCTATACTTGTATCATCGCTAGGCAGGGTATGTTGTTAAAAATTCTTTTATAGGGACTGACCTGTCCAATATTATTTGAAATCATTCTTAAAAGGGAACGGGCTATGTCTTCAGGTTTGTACTCTTCAAGCTCTCTATTATCAGATATTGCCTTACCAAAGCTGGAAGCAATAGTTGTCGATGAAAGACCAATCTGTTATTATTTGGAAAAATAAAACGCAGTCAACCTTTATAAAATGGAAATTTAAAATAGTAAATAGCAAGTTCTCATGATTTCTATAATTCAAATTTAAAATACTTCAAAGATGTTTAAATAAGTAAAGAACCAAGCAAAAAGAGAATATTTATACCTTTGAATAATCTAATCCACCGTAAATATCCCCAACAAGCATGTCTATAACTCTATTGTTTCCCTGATGACTTAACTTCAACAACTCATCGAAACTGAGACAGAAAATAGATTTGTTTGCCTACAGAGAAAAGCTATAAAAGGAAATCAATGATTAGATTTGAAAAAGAAAAAAGAAACTTACCTCTTGCATTTTGTTAAAAGCCTTCCTAAACCCCAAAAGGTACCACCACCAACACTTGTTCCACTAATGCGCTCAAACTTGCCATCATCATCCACCTATATAGCACAGGACTGACAATCAACTGAAAATTTTAAAGATTTCTCTGTTTGATCGTAAAACTGTCTCCTAAGTTATTAAGATGACAACAATACCTTGATCATGCTGACACCAGAGCCAATATTAACAAGAAGGTAAGGGTATAAATCATTGTGATCAATATGCACAAATTCCTTCCGACCATCCATGTAGGTATAAGCTTCTTGGTGGACTGCCTACTCAAAGAACAACCAGAATGGAGACAAAACATTTATAAGGAAACAGAAAAAGAGTCCATGCATCACATGTCATAGAACAGTTAGTTGTCAGTATCAACATATGTATGTGGTATCAGTATCCCACCTTAAGCAGAAAATTTGCACCAGCAACAAGACATTCCATTTCCTCTTCCTTCTCAATACTAACACCAAGCTTTTCTTTGATAAGATCGGCAAACCTGTATGCCCCACCACCTGTGGCCTTTTCAAATATAGTAAATAGTTAATTGATTCATCTACATCAGTACTTTGTAACATAAACCAATTTCATTATGACAGGTATACATTTCCAATGTGTTTTTTCATCCCAGGAATTTTGTACTGGAGACTACATTTAGTAACAAAAGAGACTATCGAATCAACATGTGGTTCACAAAAACCCATCACTCATCACTTCATTTATAATTTCATTAGAAAAGAGCACAGTTTCTATTTAGATAATAAACTTTCTGGAAAATCGTGGTACCTTTATAAGGATCTTGTCACTGGCAGGATCCACGTGATGCCGAAAACCTGAATACAACTTCGTTCATAAGCAAATGACAAGAAAATACGCCCTTAAAGGTTCAAGAAAAATTGACTTCCAATGATCATTGATATTGGTTCTAATTATGGCATGTTTGGGATTTTTTTTACTTCAATTCTCTATTTTTGCAAATAAAAAATAATTAAAAGACAGAATTAACTTGATGTAGTTTCTCCTATCAAGTTAACGGATCAAGCAAGTTACACCATGCTCAAAAGTTTCATGGATGACAGCTTAACTGATCAAGTGTCGTGCATAGCTCAGTCGTTAACTTAATTTCTAATTTGCTCATACAAAACATTAACACAAGGTAATATTAAGCAATGAAGTGCAATAAACAGAATTCATAATATTGGAACGAGTTCCGTGATTTACATAAAACATATCATTTTCAATTGCAATTATTACGAACAAACACATACGTACCACCAAGATGGAGTTTATTGGAAAGAATAAACTCTAAGCAATCATTTATTTTGCTGGTTTCGAATTTCGCAAAATGGAGCCTCCCTTCAATAACAGAATTCTTGCTATTTTTATTCTCATCAATCGGACGATCTTTATTTCTCGAGAAATATACCAACTTTATTAACGTACCTGCCAACAAACACAGATATTCATGAATCTTAAATTCTAATTTAACCAAACATATAAAAGAACAAATCCAAGAAAAAACCGATCAATGGAATAAAATAAAATAAAATAAAATAAATCGTAAAACGAATGAACATTCAGCGGAAGATCACCTCCAATGTCGAGAGCCAAATGTGATATTTGACTTTCGGATTGATCGGCGTCCAATTTTCCATGAAATCCAGCATCCATTTCAGTGATCGTAGTTCAATCAATAGACCTAAAAGAGTCTCTTCGTTGATTTTTTTAAAGAGCTGGAAAAATAATTAATTAGCTACTAGCTTCTTCACCTAACCCATCTCTACTTAACAAACACAGCAATTAATAAGACGGATCCTTCCTCATCTTCAAAACCAGAATATTTTTTTGTCAAATCAACATTGCAGATCACGAGCCTTGCGGCAACCACGAGTCACGTGCGTGGTTTCTTACGATTTCTGCAGTCAGTATTTTAAAACGCGTGTTTCTCTAGGTCAACGACCTTTTATTTATTTATTTATTATATAATCGAAAATTTTCCTACGAAGATGTACAGATAAAATTATATAAAGGCATTGGATGTAAGTCACTCGTTTTATATATTTTGATTTTGTATGTATATACTTATCAAATCACTTTTATAAATAAGTGATTCATATTCAATATCCTGATAAAGTTATATAAAAATGCCCTGATAGAAACGGGACCAATTATATAATACCATTTTGTCAAAATTTGGAGTACTGCCAAACATCACAAGCACAACTACTATCATAACTTTTCATTCACAAACATTTAACGATAGATGTGTCAATTAATCAATGGATATATGGGTAAGTGAGATAAATTATTATTAATATATATCTACTCACTAATTAACATCTCAACTGGCATATATTTTGTGAATGAAAAGTTGTGATGTCTAGCATTACTCTTAAATTTGGACATTTAAAGATATTTTTAAAATGACAGATTTTTATAGATTTCTATATACTTTTATAAATCTATATGAACTTTTATTGATTTGTTTAGACATCTATCTCAAACTTTTATTGATTTGTTTAGATATTTATCTTGAACTTTTATAAATTTGTTTAGATATTTATCTCAGATTTTTATTATAGATAGATGAATTATACTAATATATGACCCAATAACATCATCTTTACACTCGATCAATATAATCCATTAATACAATTTACGGTGCTAACAACGATCTTTGTGGGCTACATTTCCATTAATACAATCAAATGATCGTTAATGCTTCAAGATATTTTTCATGGTTCAAGATAAATATGGGGGCCATGGGGCCTTAACATGCAGTGAATTTGGTGGACATGCAGACCTCATTGAAAATGATACGTGTCCCCTTCCATTAATACAATCAGATGATCGCTACAAGATATTTTTCATGGTTCAAGATAAATATGGGCCCTTGACTTGCAATGAATTTGGTGTACATACCTCACTGAAAATGACGTGTGTCTCCACACATTCCCCAACAGTTAAAGTTCATTGTTGAAACAAGTTAGAACTGACAGTGTGGACAATTTTAAAGTCATACATTTCATACAACTATTAGTCTATTTTTCCATGATTGCTTTATCTAGGTAATAATTCATGTAACTTACGTAATGTTACCGTATCAAAGGAGAGAATCAAAATTAGCCATCTAAAACATTAAACTTTTGTTTATAATCATTTTTAAAATTTTAATTGTTAATAACTATTTTTTTAAGAAATTACTTGAATGTCCTTATATAAAACTATCCTCAAACACACTCTCTCTCCTCTCTTCTCTCTCACCGCTCCTCTCCTCTCTCTCTCTCTCTTATTGTTAAGAATATATTTATGGAATAATAAATGTTGAAATGTATCAATTTTTAAAGGTTGATTGAGTTGAGGTCTGGTATTTTGGATGATTTAAGATTGGATGTTGAAGTTTGATTTGAAAAAAAAAACTTGAAAGTGTAAAATCTTCGACAAACTTGAAATGTTTTATGAAAACTTGAAATCATGTTTTAAATCTCTAACATAAAATTTGAAATCTTATATAAGAACTTGAAGTAGAATTTGAAATCTTCTAGAAAAAACTTGATTGAAGTCTTACCTAAAAACTTGAAATCTTTCCTATAAACTTGTCAACATTTCAAGTTTTTACATAAGATTTCAAGTTTTTCGAACCAGTGAACTTGAAATCTTCTGGAAAAAATTTGAAACTTTATTTAATTCGATTCTTCACAAAAACATATAAAGGTTATGCAATAACGTTAAACTCATGTTAAGGTCACTGTTTGTAACTTAATTAATGAACAAATGAAAGATATTTATACACTAAATACCAATTTAGAGCAAATCGAAATTTTTGTTTCAAGTTTTCACTTCTTTAAATCTTCTCTAGTTAGTCGATTTGCAAGAATAACAATGGTTCAGCCATATTAGTATTCGATTTGCAGGAAGAGGAAGGAAGAATGAACAAAGAAGAATGAAGAAAATAAGAAAAAAGGTAAAAAAAAATTGATGAAGAATGAACGGTGAAGAAGAGGAAGAGAGACGGTGAACAGTGAACAAAATAAAAATATTAATTTGGGGGCATCTTGGTAATTTATGGACACCCAGTAAATTTTTTTTCAAAATATGGTTATTAACAATTAAAGTTTCGTATATAGTTAAAAATGAATTTTTCATATTTAGAATTGTCATTTTTAACAATTTCCACGTATGAAATATAATATGATACCAATATATTCCGGTACATAAGAGCATCTCCAATGCTATTATGCATTTGGAGAAAATGGAATGTCACATATGATATATATTAAAAAAGTTAGAAAAACTCCCTCCAATGCTATTATCTAAGTTGAATATGGAGATGATGTAGCAAAAAAAACAGGTTAGAGAATATGGAGTTGAGTTTCTAATTCTAGAAACTCTTCTATAAATGCTGACTAGGATTTCTAACTTTTTCCACCAATAATTAAAGCTTTTAACTTTTTCCATCAATGAAATCAAACCTCATTTAATTGTAAAATAAAAAATGAGAGATAGTATAATAATTGTTTTATTATGATTGGACAAAAAATGGATGCATATTTGACTTTAGATAATTGCATTGGAGATGTGAATATGTATTTCTTTAATTTTTTTTTTCAAAAGTGGATCTATAATAAATAGAAATACTGATATCACATTACTTAGAAACTCAAAAATTTATATTTGCATTGAAGATGCTCTAGATACATAAAACTTCAAGACGATAAAGGCTAGCACGGATAGGTTTTCAGACTACAATGTACATAAAAAAGGCAGATATAAAACTGCGTCAGTGCTTACCTCATCATATACTTCAATAATCACTTTCAAAACAATCAATATCCATGTATATAATAATAATAATAATAAATCCTAAAAAAAGTTTATTTTAAAAAATAAAAATAAAAATGGAGACTTCAACGAAATTGCTTATAGTTGACATCAAATTATGTACAATCAGCCATCGCTTCCTTGTCAACGTGGATGGACTTTCATTTAAGAACCCTCTACCATCTGAGTTCAATACTTATTACATGTACATATTATGTATATATATATATATGCAATTCTCGTCCCTTCTTTGTTTAACATAAAGTGAGAGTGCACATATTTTGTGTGTATGTATATATAAAGGTGCTCTCTTCCCATTTCAGTTGGATTAGTTCTCTCCCCTCATGGGCCCAGACTTCTAAGCTGTGTTTTGTAGTTAAATCTAATCCTCGATGGGTCTCGATTTTGAAAAAAAAAAAAAAAATTATGTACAATCAGGTATCAAAGATTACATGCAATCAGGTAAAAAAAAAAAAAAAAAAACAAACAAATTATTCAAGCAAACAAAAGAGAGGAATTTGGCAGGTTATTCACTACATCTGGTGAAGAAAAATCAAAGGCGAGGCGACCTGCGATGGAAGGTTGTTTGTTTTCTGTAGAGAGATGGAGGAAGGTTGTTCCTCTTTTGTAGATGGAGAAAGATGGACTTGTTATAAACTTTGATATTTATACCTCTCACAATCAAGTCCACAAAAATCAAAGACATAAGAAAATCTTTTAAAATATAGTCTTGATTTATGCAGATATTTTTAAAGTCTCAGTTCAATACACCCGGATTTGGAATGATTCTTTAACAGTCCATATAAATCTGAATTGAATACCACCGGATTAATATAGACTCTTTTAAAGTCTTTAAATGTCCGAATTGAATACACCCCCTAATGTCCAAATAATGTGATAATGCACATTCTAATTTATTCACTTAAATCATACAATACAATTTAAATAAATGGGTTATGGTATTGCCACATCATTTATGCACTGGATTTAGATTGAACACTAAATTTAAACATAACAGTATTATTGGTTTTTTTTTTATAACGGAAAACCTCCGCGTCAACAAAATAAAACTTTACACTAATGAAGACAAAATATGGAATTTTTAGATTTTCTACTATAATAAAATTAATTGGGCTTGGGTCTGGGCCGAAAAAAAATAGTCCGACCCGAATAAAATGATTCAAAATTCAAACAACAGATTTGAAAACGCAGTGTTTTGAGATCTTTTGCAGGAGCGCGGGAGTGCTTGTGTTTTGTTCTCTCGCCGCAAACTCAAAACATCCAAAAATGGACGTTTCTTCTGTTCAAAAGCTGTGTATACATGTAAGTTTTTTAAGATCTTTTTGAATGAATCTCAATTTTGATAATTAGATTCGATTAATTTTATGTTTGAAATTCAAATTTGCAGTTAATTTCTGCTGCATTTCAAAGATGTCGTGTATCTGACGATCTTTGCAGATTATCAATCGTTCTTAGATGCTGTTCTTCAGCTCCTGATCCTCCAATTGTTCGAATATCAAGTAATTAATCTCCTCTTCTGTCTCTATAATATTCTAGATTTTTTTTTTTCTTTTTTTCATATCGGTGATCTTTTTAGTTCAGTTTCTGGTTACTGAAGCATTACAATGCAATATCTGATAAAAATGAATGAAAATCGTTGGTTTGGCTGTTCAAAAAAGTCAAACGGTGTAGTTTGGCAGTGTGTCCTGGTGAATTCGTGAAAGCAACTTTAATTTCATTGTTTAGGTCAGAATTATAATGCTATTCGACGAAATAACATTTTTCTTTTTTGAGCAGTATCAGATACAGGTATCGGTAGCAGCTTGGAGGAGTTTCAGGATCTAAATTTCGGTAGAGAGATTATTGATGCCGAAAAGTGGGGTAAGTGTCGAGGTTTTTTTTTCCTCATTTTCATTGTGCAGAAAACATGTATTATTGTTAATCTGTAGTGAAAAGCTAGATATAATAAAATGTTATTAATTTATATTGCAGATGGACTGCTTTCTGTCAAAACAACTAGTAAGTCTTTTCATGGCAACTGTGGAAAAATCTTTGAGTGCTTGAAAATAAGCAAGTTAATATGTATATAGTACTTGTTCAACTACTATATGAAACGTTAATTTGATTTCAGGTATTTTTTTTATCTTTTTTGTGTTGCTATGTTCTGTCTCTATGGACATTTTCAGGCATATCTGATGACGAGATATACCATTATCATTTAAATCTAAGAGAAAGCATTTCTGCTAGAAGGCTAACTAGGCTGCCCTCAAATCCCAAGAGTGGTGTGAAATTCAGGCATGCAATTTCACTTGAACTCTCATTTGTTGATATTTAGATCATCTTTTTTTTTTTTTTTTACTTGTTGAATCTTTCTGTAGTGGGACTGAAGTATGTCTGTCCACTTCTGAAAGCATTGATGTTTTCCTGACAGAGTTCAATAGCTACTTTCGAAAGGTTGGTAGCTCTAGTATATATGCGGAGTGTATTTTCTCCTGTCACTTGATGGAAGCAGATTATCAGTAAAACAGCAACTTTTTTTTACTAGTTTACACATACTGCTCATGGAAGACATCCAGAAAAGCAGTGACAGTATTTTCAAAACACTTCCTCTTGTAAATTATGAAGCATCTAACTCTATAAATCTATAATAAAATGGTTGAAAATATCAGTTGGTCATTATATACATAATGCCGCAGGATTTGATCCAAAATGTATGATGAATAGAATAAGCTAATAGGCAGAAAATATCCAGTAGTGAGAATATATTTCAATGTTTAAAATTCAAATTTCTAGTATAATTTCCATTATCCCATCAATTTTCCCTGAATCTGATTCTGAACACTGGTTTTGCAGATGCTCATTCTAAAGATTCCTGTAAGTTCAATCTTTGATTTCACTATATAGCAATATCATATTTCAGATGTCTGATTAATGGAAGTCAAAATGGTTGGTAAAAAGTTTGTCTTATGCCATATGTAGCAGCACTGCTAACTTATCAGCTAATATTTACTTTTTGGTTTTTCCAGAATGTTGCCATTGAATCGGTAGTTGAACGGGAGGATGTTCCTGGATCACGAAGCAAAGATGTTTTTCTAGCAAACGAGTGCAATCCCTTACCTTTTTCATCTTCAAATGTTGAGAGACTGAAATCAGGTCTTGAAGATTACGTCCTAAAGCATAGAAATACTTTACAAGGAATGTGCGACTCCTGCTTCCCTAGCTGGTAAGTTAACACTCAAATGAGTTCCTCTTGAAGCAATTGTGGGGTGCACATAAAAGAGCAAATTATGTCTACTTGTTTGTTTAAGTATATAGGTGTAACTATCTTCTAAGTCCACGGTTAATACTTAATTGTGTAATTGTACAAATCTTTTTTTGGGAAGTAATGCATGTTTAATCATATGTCATTAACTTTCAAGAGTTTGTAAAATATGTATGTGATTTTCAAGAGTTTCTAAAACATGGATGCATACCCTTAAAATCTCTAACAAGTGCAAATTCGTTTTCTATGTCTCTTGTTAGGGAACATCTGAAGGTTGGAAATGGAGTAGCATGCTGCACAGAAACTCAAAGGAATTCTGGAATGTTGATGGAAGTCATAATTATAATTAGTGAATTATCAGAAAATATTTCTTGCATCAGGGAATGCGGAGCAAAAACCGAGGTTTGGATCATCTCTTAGTACATCTCTTCATATTTTTATTGAAGAACTAGTCTCAAACTTGTTTCAGTAAATTTGAGTTTGCTAGAGGATTTTTGTGTGCATTAAAAGATAAAATTACATCAGTCATATAATTATCAATATGTACTACTACATGCTGAATCTAATCAATAAATTCCTTGCATATCAGTAGAACTAGATATGTAAATATATTGATAATTTTTTATTTGATTGACCGCTTTGAGGATCTAGGGTGTAATTTCAAGCCCAAGTTCACTCCCCTCAAAAGTAGTTTAAAGATATAACTTGAACTTGTAAGTGTGTGGTTCACTTGTTGATTGATTATTTTTTTTCCCATTTCAGTATTTATTTGGGCTTGTTATTTAATGTAATAAATAAGTAATCATTTAAAATCACTGGTTTATTCTGCAATCGCTGCTGTTGAGGAAATTATATACACTGGATTGGATCTAGGCCCCATTAATTGCCTTGATGTATAGTAACTCCTTCTTGTCTTGATTATTAATGATAATAGTAGCATAAGTTAATATAGTCTATGACATGGGCAAATGACTACAACAATAAAGAACCCTGCTCATGCGATTGGCATTGAACTTGATAATACAATCAAAGAAATTAGGGAATGAAGGTCATTAGGAACTTCTACGCTTGCCATTTATTTATCTATCCACAAATATATTACATTAATCTATGTCGTTTAAGTAGAAGAGAACTTTGGATGGATATCTTATCTCAACTTACAATCTAGCTTAATCAAATATGAAACTAGTAAGTTAAAATTTGCTCACTTGCATGTACTCATTAGTTCATAGTCTTGTTCCATCTGTGTCTGTTTGGTGACTTGATAATATTCATTCCTTTGTAGGTTTTATATTTTAAGGATTTCACACCTTGCTCGATCAACCAAATATGTCTAACAGCACTCACTACTGTTGACTGGAAAAGCTATGGGTTGGCGTTGGAGAGGGTTGACGATCAAGGGGGCTGTGCAATACTAGAATGGGAGAACTTACCCCCACATGTTCATATCGACATGGTCCTCCACTGTTACCATAAGAAATATCCTTCATCATATGCTTTCTTTTCTTTATAGCATAATCTGTACTTGGATGTTGGGATACATGTTGCTATATTCCTTTACTTGTTTCCAAGCTTAAATTACCACTACTTAGGCAAAAGACTCGAGTTAATCAGAATCTCATAAAAAAGGCAGTCAAACTTGCTTTGGATGATTTGAAGGAGAAACATGCAGGAGTGCTTCTAAGTGCACATGCCGTAAAGGTACATCTCTCTATCTAGTTCAACGCTTATTTGAAGTTTCAGCAGTTGGTTCTAAGTAAAATATCACTAGAAGGTGTTTAATATTGTCATACATCACCTCACACTTACCTGCAATAACTGAAAAGAAAACAATTCAAGTTTCTAGAACAAAAGTTATGCTTCAATGTTCTAATGCAGTTGGCTATTAGTTGGCCATTACAAGTAATTTTAGCTCCCTAACCATTGGTTATGACCATAGCCTATTTCTGTTTTTTAATGGAAAGATGATTGATGGCTAAATGCATATGCCACAATGAGATTATTGAACACTTGTCAAATAATTGATCTAGCTATTCCATATGTTTCCTGAATAGCTCATTCTCCTTGACTTCTTGTTGGGTTAAAATATCTAATCATATGCACAAAGATGCTGTATCCATTGTAAAAAAGGCAGCCACCTTAAATTACAAGACATGAATCTAGAAATCTATAATTAGTTTTTCTTGTAATGATAAATAGACATTTTTTTACTGATCTAGTAGGTTTATGTATTTACATTGGAAGCAGGTTGAAAATAACTGCCTTTATTTTCAGATATGCAGCTATGCACCTGACCTTGCAAGGAGCATTACTGGCCTTATCTTGTCATCCAATGACTCAGAGTTCCAAGGAGAATGTCTCACTCTTCTCGGCTTGCAGTCTCAACATATTGATGGTGAGACTGTTGAAGGTTGTATCAATGAAAAGATTGTTTCAGTTATAGAGATGAATGATAGAAAGCCCCGGAAAAGCAGAGAGGTTGCAGCACCTTTTCTCTTTGAAGATGATGGCCTCCAGGAACTCAACTTACAAGATGAGGAATACGATACAGGTGAACATCTGTTTAATTCCTTGGATTTGTTTTAATGTTTGTCAAGCATGTGTCATTACTTAAAATTAGAAACTATGTTAACATAGAGACAATTCATAACTTCTATAACATCATGACAAATCCCTTTTAACGCTTACTAAATCAAATTTATTGATAAAACATAAGACTTGTACATTCTTGTAGACATTTATGTGAATGATCAAACACATTGACAAATCAATATGTAACTTTTACTTTGACAACAAAGAAAGATATCTTAACTGTAGGAGAACATCAACTTCAAACACTTGATTTTTTTTCAAGCAGCAGATGGAAAAGAAATGTGAGAAATGGCAGGGTTAGGCATAGTATGATAGAAACGATGGTTGTAGAGGACCTAGCTTCTTCTTGATCATCAGAAATAACAGAATTAGTTTCTGCCTTGAAATTATCAAGAGATTCATCGTTATATACATCCCACCATTTAGCTACTAACATCTTGACGCCTTCTCTGTCCATATGAACTTCTTTGCCTGTGTACCTCCATGGTTTTGATCCCTATTTTTAGCACCCAAAACTAAATAAATAAATATCCAAGCTCAACGAATCTCCATGAATCGATGATTGATGAATTTCAAGGCAGATGTGATACTTAACAGTCGCACAATAATGCACCACCTTCTCCGAGTGGGACCATAACATGGGCAGAACCAGTTTGTATTAACAGAGGAAGGAGAAAATCTTGCATGCACCCGATGTGTGGGATGTTCTCGTGGTCCTATCACTCAACTTCAAAATATATTTATATATATATATATATATAATATATTCATTTTCATTATCCATCTAAAACATATTTTGATTGTCTAAAATTATTTGTTCATTATTAGAATAGAAACACGTTAGATTTTCTTCAAGATGGAATTGGGAGCAATACAAATATACAATACCGGTGTGGCAAATCAACAATGTTTAAACATCAACATGGGGCTCTTTCTCAAACCGGAACGTTCTACGAGTACTGAGTAGGCCAGATTGGGAATCTCTCAAAGGGCAACAATCCAATAGGCAATACAGGTCCATTTTCGTTTGGTTTTTGAGTGTTCACAGAATGGTCCAGCCCGTTATACAGCTGCCACATTCATACTTTATTGCAAGGCATATGTGATTATATTTTTTTAAAAACTATTATAATATTTCGGGATTTGGATACACCAAGCCTGCCTTATTTTGCGGCTCAAATATATGAAATATACGAGAGTGACGATATTTACATCCCTAAAAAACCGTATGTATACCCCTTTTGTATATACATCCACACAAAAAGATTTAAAATATTATAAATTGTATACACACCCAACATATTATAAATATGCCCTTCCTTACACTTTATAGAGATCTGTATGATCTTCTTCTTTTTTATTTTATTTTTTGTTTGGAAATTTTACCCTTTTATTCGCAGAGATTTTGAACCTAGTGAAAATGGATTTTGTGAGGCGTAAAGACTTTGAAGCTTTGAATTTTTTTTTTAATAAATTAGGAAATAAATAAGATAAAAAAAAAAATGAAAAACGAGAGCATGAAAGAGTGTTAAGTTGCTTGGGATTCCAAAACCACCCCAGAAACATCCTTCATTTTTTATCCTTTCATTTTTCTTTAAAAAAATTTTCTTTTAGTTTAATTTTTTTTTTTTTAACTAAATACAATGATTTTATCTTCTTCATTTTTTATAATTTTAAATAATCACTATTTAAAATTTAATTAATAAAAATTAATATTATAATCAAAAGATATTATAATTTTCTTTTTAACTAATTATAATGTTTGTTAAAATGTTTAAAATATTAAATATTTTATTAATATGATGTATGAGATATAATTATTTTCATCATTTTAATAAATTTATTTAAGGGTATTGTTGGAATTTCAAAAACTATACTTAATTGGGATGTACATACAATTTTCAAGAGGTGCAAATATCGACACTCAATATACAAAGAAATATATGTTATGGTGAAGCCTTTGTGAGTGAGGGGACATGCCCCATCCCTAGGGACGAAACTTGGAGTGTAAAGATGGGGGCTAAATTATAAATATTTGAAATTGATAGTATTAGACTGTAAATTTACAATTTTTTAAAAAAAATGTTTATATTTATTTAAGGGATAGTATCATTTTCCCCTATATTATGAGTTCCCCCCCCCCAAAATTTTGCTTATTGGCCATTCTCCCTCCAATATCAAACTTATTTGCCAAATACCTCCTTCCCATTAGCTTTTCTATTTTACTTTGCAAACACAACTGCATACAGCTATTAAGTGCTTGCATTTATACATAGATAATCAAATTAAATAAGCATTTATACATGGTTATAACACCATCAAAAGCAGCTGAAATATTTTCCACAGCTAACTACACAAATTCTACGAAGTGGTTGCAAAATCATACTAAATCTAACAAAATTAGCAAACACAAATATACCAACACCTAAACACTATAATCAGTTTAAGTGCTTACAAAAAACATACAAAGCATGCAAAACATCAAACATACAATGACATCACAAAATGAGGTGTGTGTTTACCATTCAATTGAAATTATGAACTTTTTGCCATAGTTACCATCTCTCTTATTTACGTATTCATTGCTAGCCGGCCCACCATTTCACAAAATCAGGTGAAGATTTCAACAAGAGAGGTATTTATATATATATATATATATATATATATATATATGCTTCACAAAATCAAGTAACAGTTTTCAGCCCACCAGCCCACCACTTCATAAAAACAGATAATAAAAACTCGTACAATGTACTCAATATTAGTATTTAAAACTCTATCAACAAGTCAATTATACCACCAATTTCAAAGTTACCCACCCCCCAAAATTTTTTTAACCAAAACCCTAAATAGTAAATACTTAACAACAGTCAAAATTAAAAATTAAAACTCTTATTAGGCACTCAAAATCAGTATAAAAACACATTTGATTTCAAACATATGCTTTGTAAGCAAAGAACACTAACCTATCCAACCTTAAAACACTCAAAAAAAAAAAAAAAATCTCGAAGTCTAGTTAGTAAATATTTAGTGATGATGCAAATTTTTTTGGCACAAATTTGGAAGAAGAATGGGGTTACGATGGTGATGATGATGGTGGAAAAAGGTGTCGATAGTGATGGGGAAAAACAAAGAAACCGATAAAATAGGCATGGTGGCATGGAATATTGGAATCAAATATTGGAAGCATGGATCCCACTCCCATCCACACTTTAATATTGTCATTTATTCATAAATTTTTCTTACTCATTTAACGCTTTTGCCCTTTCAATTTAATTACTATTTGGATTCCCTAGTTAAGTTACTATTTTACCCTTCGTGTCAACAACAACTTAACAGCCAACTACCCCTTTTAACGAAAAACTTAATGGGAAGAGGGTATTTGGCGAATAAGTTTGCTGTCAGAGGGGAGAATGGCCAATAAGCAAAATATAAGGGGGAAAGTTACTAATATCTCATAATGTAAGGGGAAAATGATACTATCCCTTTTTTAACTATTAATTTTTATCCCCCATCCCCACAATTTTTTTTAAAGGTTATTTACATTTTATTTTTATTATTTTTATTATTTATAATTTTCTATTAAATATTATCAGTTCTTCAAATTGGCCCCTCAGATTCCTAAAGCCTGGCTTGGTCTCTGAAAACATGTGATATAAATCTCATGTGTGCACCTCCAAGTTAATTCCTCATTAACTTTTCTAATAACATAATATATAAGACAAAAGTTATACATATATTCTTTTAGACACTTATGTGACTGTATTTTTATCAAACACACACATATCCTCACAACAAAGAAAGGCCTAATTAGTAGCATAAAAAAAAAGTATATCACTAAAATACAAAAACAAAATAGGATATTAGTAGCTATAAGAAACCACCAACTTCAAAACACTCTCCAATTAAGACTCTAATTTTTTCAAGCTGCAGAGGGAGCAGGTATGTAAGGAACTGCAGGCTCACGCATGGAAACCATGATCGATGATTTTGTATATGTTTCCTCTTGATCTGCACTAACAGGGCTTTCTTCTTCCTTCAAATCAAGAGATTCATCGTTGTATATATCCCACCATTTTGCCACTAACATCTTGATGTCCTCTCTGTCCATATTAACTTCCTCGCCTGTGAACCTCCATGGTTTTGATCCCTATTTTTAGAACAAAAACAAATAGATGTTTAGTAATAGATAATAATTATCACGTGTATAAATCCTGTATTTTTTTTTTATACGGGATCGATTTTATAACATTGCATAGCTCACTCTGTAACGTTATATAGTAACATAATCACTTTTGGAAGAGTGTGCATATCACTCCGTAAAGTTATGAAGTGGGCTACGATCATAATTATGTAACGTTACAAAAGTTGATTCCAATTTAATGCATTTGAAGGCAGAGATGAAAGTACTTACAGCTGCACAGTAGTGCACCACTTTAACTTTCTCAAGCTCGACGTTGTCTGGGTGCTGCCATAACATAGCTACTACCAGGTTGTATACCAGAGGAATGGGCTTGTACATCTTTCGAAAGTACAAATTCAGATAATCCTTTTTTTTTTTTTTTTTTCCCATACCAAAAAAGAAAAGAAAAAAAAAAAAAAAAGTGAATAATAATGTTAATAGAAAAAGAACATATATCTTTTATTAATTTTTACTTTTTCACTTTAATTTCCCGAAATTACTTATGGTGATTGGAATAATTATTCCTTAATTAATGTATAGAAATTTAGTAAACTCACTTGCTCTGCAAATAGTGTTGGTGGGGTGATCTGGACAGTCCGGAGAAGGTCCTCATAAATTAAACGGTTTGGTTCGAACACGAACATGCCGGCGTTGAAGTACAAAGCAGGAGGAGATCCCATCTCGGCAGGCCATTTCACTCTATCTGGGCACTGTTGGCAATATCCAATGGAGAATTGCGGGGAGTTGCACCATGTCTTCTCACAGAAGCAGTCCATTACAGCGTAGAAGTAGCCGTCTTCCATGTCGAAAAGATGGTCTATATTGTCGAACACTTGAATGTCAGCATCCAAGTATATCATCTTGCTGTACTCCTCAAACTGTAACCACATAAACGCAAGCATATACTATCAAGATTAATTCAACGTCTATTTATTTACTTATTTATCTATCTATTTATCTATCGGGTGATTCTTTAGTCAAATCGGTTATAATTTTTTTTTCACAAGTGCGACTATATAACTTTACTTTTACATGGCTAACTCTCTAACGACTGATCTAACTAGATAACTACTATCTAGTGGGAAACCACATTAACGAGTGGGAGGACCAACCACAATTTTTTTTTTTTTTAAAAGTTATTCATATTTTATTATTATTATTATTATTTTGTTATTTACATTTTTCTATTAAAATTTCAATAGTTTTTCAAATTGGTCCTTAAATTCCTGGAGATGGCTTCTTTGCCTATCTGGATATATATATATATATATATATATATATATATAGAGTAAGTGTATGATCATATGAATATGTTTTTTTTTGTTTTTACTAAATGGTCCTCATGCATGTCGGTAGATATAAAGCTTTCTAATTTATATAAACTATTTATATATGTATATACGAAAAGGTTCATGAAACAGTAGGGTTTGTATGCAATAAACTTACATTCCAAATACGGAGCTTGGAGTAGTTGATGACATAGTAAGCCATGGCGAACTGAATCTGGTTCTCCGGTGGATAAATAGGCACGATTTCGCTAAGGATGCATCCCTGAGACCTTAAGATCTCGCGGTGCTCTTCAGGCACATCAGGCAGCATTGCAACCACTAGAGGGTATGCACTTTTGGCCTTGCGCAAACCCTTAGCCAATCCAACAACCCCTTTCACATAATCACCATTTCCGGCTAAAAATGTCACAAAGGCCCTCTTATAGTTGAGTGTTGAATTCATCTTTCCGGTCCCGGAAAACACATCCACAGCAACTTCCGGTGCCATATATATTGAAGTTGATTTTGTATTTATTTATTTATTGTAAGATGTGGATTGGTGATGTGAAGATTGTGGGAAAAGTAAACCAGCAACTCGAAAGATGCCACCCTACTGAGCTCTCCAAATGGCAAATTTGGCTTCTTTAAATAGATGACCTCAAATGAGGAGTAAATGTATGCAAAATGAACTCTAAATGAAACTCAAATTCCAACTCTATATATTGTCATTTTCATGTTTTTAATTAATAATATTCTTTGGTATAAATTTTGTGAAATGAAAAAAAAAATGATTTAAAAATTAAAGAAATGATTGATTCTTTAATCGGCCATTCATCTAGCGTTATCACATCAAAATGGACGGCTGAGATTTGATGGGTTGTGGTATCATAGTCGATTGGATATGCATATATATATATATATATATATATATATCTGAAAATTTTGAAATCAGTGCGTCCTGATATAACTCCATCAGTGCGTTGGATGTGGACCATTAGGTTTACATGCTTTGACTCAAAGTATATGCACTAGTCAAAATTTCTTCATAATCTATGACACACATACAACGTATTGATGAAGTTATATCATGACGCACCGAGGAGAAAAGAACTGTATATATATAAACAACAAAGGTAGCATGTGTTGATTATTATTATTATTTTAAATATTACATAATTAAATTCAGGATTTGGGGAGGGGAGAGAAATTGAACTCACAACTTTGTAGTATAGGTGCGGAGCTATACCACTGGACCAACATTCTTATCATATATATGTGTTTGAGTGCAATATTAATACGATATTTTCTCTAAATTTTAATTGTCATTGCTTAGGCCAACAGGAACGTAGCTCAACTGGTAGAGAACGAGTTTAGGGTTTAGATAAATGACTCTTAGATCAATTATTCGAATCCTACTAATAACAAAAGCTTCAAAAAAAAAAATACATGATCCGAATAAATAAATATCGCAAATAAAAAAAAAAATTGTCACCGCTTATAAAGTGGCGATTGTAGTGAGAAGAGGCCTCTAGTCTCTTACTGATACTAGCTTTTTTTCAATTTTATTTGTTCTCTTCTCCTCCTCCTTTGTCTCTCTTTTTCTTTTTTGCTTTTGCTGTAGACTTCAGGATTTTTTAAAGCAAGTTTTGGGCTCCACAGCATCCATTCCTTAGATTTCTCTGGATGCTTTGTTTTGCCCTTTTAATTCCATTAGACTTTTGTAAAAGTTATTAGAATAAATGGCCGATAATTAGGATATCTAATATTCTATACATTTTTTAAATCTTTTACTTTATTTAATTAATTATTTGTTTGAATAATTTAAAAACATTGTACATGATTTTTATTGATGAGATGGGTTTGTATTGACTAGCTTGTCGATAATATACCTCTTACATTCATATATGATATCGCAGATTCGCAGCCAATCATTCGAAACATATATATTCACCTCCTTTAAATTCTAAAATTTATTAAATACACAAATTCTAAATAAAAAGAACAAATATAAAAATGGGAAGAAGGATACATGCATGACTGATGACTCCAACCTTATCTGAAAGCTTACAATTTTAGGAAGTCGGTCGTGATGTTGTTAGCGACCAATTCTAAAGCTTAATAATTAAGGGATTTTTTATTTTTTTTTATTTTTATTTTTTATTTTTTTTTAAGAACGGTCCTAAAGTTTTTCATATGGAATCTCAATTAATATAAATATCAATTGAAATCTCATATGAAAAATTTCAGGATTATGATCTTGAACAGAGAATTTTCATTATTATATATATAAATAAATATTCAAGTCAGTGCGTATTGATATAACTTTATCAGTGCGTTGGATGTGGACCATTAGATTTACATACTTTGACTCAAAGTGTATGCATTTGTCAAAACTTCTCCATAATCAGTGGTTCACAGGCATTGGTACTGATACAGTTCTTTTCTTCTCAGTGCGTTCTGATATAACTCCATCGGTGCGCTGCATATGGGTCATAGATTATGGAGAAGTTTTGACAAGTGTATACACTTTGAGTCAAAGCATGTAAATCTAATGATTCACATCTAACGCACTGATTGAGTTATATCATAATGAACTGACTTAAAATTTTTCATATCTATATATATCCCACCATTTTAATTACCACTAAAACATCTTGATGCTTCTCTATGTACGTGTACGCGTGAGAATCTTGAATTCATTTATTTGTTTAATTTATATATAATGATGAAAATTCCCTGGTCAAGATCATAATCCTGAAATTTGGCACATGAGAAGTCGGTTGATATTTATGTTAATTGAGATTCCATATGAAAAATTTTAGGACCGTTCTCACCAGAAGAAAAAGACCCTTAATTATTAAGCTTTAGAATTCGGTCGCCAACAACATCACGACCGACTTCCTAAAATTGTATATTGAATCTTCCTAAAAAGCATTTATGCTTGTAAAATTGTATTGATGCTTCTCGACGTGTACGACCAACTACGTGTACGTGAAAGTATTGATGCTGAAATTTGAAATTTTGATCAATACATATGAAATTGTATTGATGCTTCTCTAAAAAGTGCATTGTAAAATTGTATTGATGCTTCTCTAAAAAGTGCGTACGTACACGTAGTTGGTACATGAGAAGACAAGAATTCTTAATGTCCTAAATCTAGGATGATCTAAGAACATCTCCGATGCTATTATGTATTTAGAGAAAATGGAGTGTCACATAGGATAGACGTTAAAAAAAGTTAGAAAAACTCTTTCTAATGTTATTATCTAAGTTGAAGATAGAGATAAAGTGGTCAAAAAAAAAAAATTAAAGAATATGAAATTGAGTTTCTAATTCTAAAAACTCTCCTAGAAATGCTGACTGGGATTTTTAACTCTTTCCACCAATAACATTAAAACTTTCAAATATTTCCACCATTAAGATTAAACCTCATTTAATTGTAAAATAAAAAAGGAGAGAGAGTGTAATAATTGTTTTATTATGATTGGACATAAAATGAATATATATTTGACTTTAGATAATTGTATTGGAGTTTAGATAATTACATTAGAGATGTGAATATGCATTTCTCTAAATTTTTTTTAAAAGTGGACGCATAATTAATAAAAATACTAATGTGACACTATTTAGAAACTAAAAAATACAACCATCCGTCAAAATGTTCGATCTTATTCTTACACAACCAGAAAATCTTTGAATGCCACTTGATGTGTGATGCACTGAAAAATCAAACATATCAGCAAATATCAGCCTAGAGTATTGGGATATATATATATATATATATTAAATATTATACTATTACATATTTGGAAATAAAGAGAACTCGAACATGTAATCTCGTGGTATAGATATGAGAGATTTACCTAGAAAATTAAGATTACACTATTACATATTTAGAAAAAAGGAGAACTTGAACCTATAACCTCGTGGTACAGATATAGGAGGTTTATCTAGAATATTAAGGTATCGATAAACCGAATATAATGAACATACTTTAACATTGGTAGGTGATTAAATTTGTCGTGACGTTGATAGTGTTAAAGAGGAAATAAAAAATTAAAATAAAAAATTAAAAAAAAAAAAAAAAACTAAAAAAGGAACATTCTAATTAAATAAGCAACTTGCAAGTTGCAATTATCAGGTGTAAATTTTTTTGTAAAGTAATTTAATTAAATTTTGTCATTAGATATAGATCATGGCGGTGGCCTACCATATCAAATCTCAACTCTCAAAATCATTAATTGGAATGTGACCAAAAGCAAAAAGTCTCCCAAGTCTCAACATATAAAAAAAGGAATAAATAAAAGAAGATAATATAACTTTTCTTTCGACTAATAAAAAATATTTCTTCCTTGGCTCCTTGTATATTACAATGTCAGTGACTAGAAGCTTTTCAAAGGATAAACACAAGGGCAAGAATCAAACAAAAATCTCTACAAATAAATTAAAAGAGAACTTGTAAATTAATGAATTAACTTGTTTACTTTACTGTATTGTTTAATTATTTAATTATCATTTTAGTGACTAATAATTTTTTTTTTCTTAAAAAGAAATGAAGTTGGTCGACTAGTATCTATAGTACCCCTCACCCCACTTGCAACCACATCCTCAAACGTGACTAAAAACTTTTTTTTTTTTTTTTTTTGAAAGCTGACCCATAAGTCTGGAATGCAATTCTTTTCTAAAGGAGGGGTTCCCCACAATTTACGGTTTAATGAACAATTTGAAATCTCTAACCACAAAATCAAAATAATGAATATGTTTTGATGAAGACACATGAATGAGGATGTGTCTCGTAGAATTTGTAGCAAGTGATGTGATGTGAGCCCTGTAGGATCACTAAATTCTAAAGCGGGACCAGTTACTTTCTTGGAGGATTTTGGTTTCATATATACTTCATTTCTTCAATCTAAAGTTTCCGTAATTCATCGTTTGCTTATTCGTTTATGTAAGTTTACTGCAAACATATTTAAAAATAAAAACTCGAATCTCTAAGTAGGTACCCATCAAAGTATCATGTATGAAACTTGAAGCTTTTGCTCATATAAATCGTCTAAGACGTGGATGCATATCTGTAATTGCTGAGAGCCACAGGTCACAGGTGGACCAAGGCAGGGATGAAGCCAGGATTTTGATATTAGAGGGTCAAGATAAAAGCTAATATTGTAGGAATCCCGTACAAGAAAAAGTGCAAAATCCTGCACCTAATGTTTTTTAACAAAATGTGATACCATTTTGTGTTAAAAGTAATGATACAAATAAATAAATAAAATAGACATTAATTAATTAAAATGCAATATGTCTATTTTATATCTAGAAAATTATTTATAACCAAATTAATCTAATTTTCTTCTTAATTTCAATTTCAATTACATAGTCAAAGTGTATGAGAAAATATCTTTTATTTTGTTGCAAAATTTATGCTTATTCTTAACGGAATGCATAACTGAAAAAAAAAAAAATTTGAATAGTTCCCAGCTTATAAAATGTAAATTTCAATAGCTTAATTGGAATATCATTATATCATTGATATATTTAAATCACAATTATTTACATACTTGTAACTTAATTTTATAATACTCATATGAAATCAAATTAACTTATAATAATTTTGAAGAAAATTTAAATAATAAACTAATAAAGTAAATTTATCAAAATCAGATTAATATTTAACCTAACAAAATAAATAATAAAGATAGTCGTTATAAGAATTCAATATTTACTTAGTTTTCTAGTGAAATATAAAAAACAAATATTATATATATAATGAGTAATGCTAGACTTCCCAATTTATTTTTTTCCCAAATGTTTCCACATAATCTCATGATTTACAAGATGTTGACACATCACGTGCTACATACATTTAGAAAAAAATTTGGAAAGACTAGCATTACTCATAATACACACTAGATTAGGTAATAGTGTATGAAATAATATGAAATTAAAATACTAAAATGATTAATTTTATCTCCTATTTTTATGGTCAATAGAATTATAAAAACAAAAATTATAAATTAATTTATATTATTAAAATAATAAAATGACCTAATAGTGTTTTTTTTTATTATTATTATTATTATTGGTTTGTACTTTAATTAGATATATAATAGATTTTTTTTTTTAAAATTGGGTATGGGCGCCTCCTACATTCGCCACTGGACCAAGGGCTCTCTTTGTATGTTTCTGCTTTCACTAATTAATTATATATAGATGCGATGTGACCTCAATTTATGATCATCATTTATATTTTATTGTAAAGACAAATACATACTTAATAATTAAATTTGATGAAGAATATTAGCATGTGTTTATATCATTACAAGATATGTAAGCACCCGATAAGATCTCTTGTTAAATTATAAGCAATTTTATTTTATTTTTTTTAATTTTTATGATCAATTTAAATATAAAGCCAATAGAGACGTAACTCAGCTGGTAGATGGACGAGCTTAGACAAATAACTCTCAGATCAACGGTTTGAATCCTACAAATAGCTAATAGCTTTCAAAAAAATACATAATCCCGATTAATAGATATTGTTAAATACAAATCCAATTTGTGTTCATATTTTAATCAGAGATAAAGAAAATCCACACATTTGTTCTCACTGAATAGATGATTGAAAAATGTAATCCAAAAATTGTGTTTATTTAATTGCAATCAAACAAAAACTTCGAAAGCAACTTTCGTTTTATCTTGACCCCCACCCAAGCCGCTGAGATTGGAGAGAGCGACAAAGATATATAGAGGCACTTGGGAGATGCTATGTAGCCTTCCACAGAAATTAACTGGTAACAACTTTAACAAAAAGCAATCTGATGTTTGGTTGGCACTGTTAGTAAGTTTTGGAAGCTACGATGGATACAAAAATAGAAGATGAGTCACGGCCTCTCAAATCTCAATCAACAACCCTTCTGTGTCTCCCAATAAAAAGTGTCTAGTCTGTCTCATTTTGTCTTCGATTCCTTGCCCCAAACTTGTGATAAATACACGTAAGATTTTATGATAAAAATACTTCTAGAGAATCGTGGTGTTATATTTCAGATACATGTACTAGGATTGAAAATGAAACTAACTGCTCGTTTAGTTAAGATTTTTACTTTCTCAAAAAGTTTACCGACGTTTATTTGAATTTTTTTAGGGTTGTTTAGATAGTTTTTTTTTTTTTTTTAGATTGTCTATTTTAAATTGAATAGAGGCCAATAGAGTTTAAACCTCTACTAGACAAAAGCTAATAAGGAAGTATTTCTCAAAATAGACATTTAATAAAAAAAAAAAAAAAAAACTACCAACTAAACAAATATAATTTTTTTTTTTTTCAAAAACTCTATTTCTTATAAAAACTCTATTACTGTAAGTAAATCTTTAACTAATAGAGATTTTTCAAAAACCCAACTAAACAAACTCTAAATCATGTTCCGTTTGGAAATAGAAATCATAAAAGAAAATTTGATTCCTTTAGATGAGAGAAGGGAATTAAGTTCTATTTTCAGAAAAACATAACATAACTGATTACATATGATTTTAGTTACAAACCGGGAATTAAAGTTTCCTTCTTTATTAGGATTCTTGATTAGTAGTAGCACCCTAAAGAAATAAAGAATTCAAGATGAAAACTGGAGCAGAAATGGCAAACACAAAGTAGAAGCCCAATTACAAAAACGGGGCAGGATGCACCAAATTTGTTTCGATTACAGACAAAGGCATAACATCTAAAGCCGAGATGGAAACCTCGGACATACATGTATCCAACCATTCTTCTATTACAGTTTATAGCCACGAAAAAAAAGAAAAGTCCTAAACATAAAGATCATTCCAGAATAAAAATCACATAACACAATACAACTGTCTCAAATAAAAAAGATTTTGTTTAAAAAAAAAAAAGAAAAAAAAAAAGTAGATAATATTCACCCTTGCATCCAGAATGCCGGTCCGCAAAAGATTAGTATCTTCAAGCCTGTAATTAGAAGAAAACTCGAATCAGAACACAGCAAGAGACTTAAAACAGCCTAAAGTGCATGGAGAACAAATTCATTCGCTTTCACAACTAGAATCTGCAATTAGTAAAAAGCGTGTGGTTCCAAAATAGTGAAATTGACGGATCAAAAACAAAGGGCAGGACATGTTACACTCGGTAGTGTCAACGTTGCTTAGAATTTGGTAATTAATATATTTTGGTTCCTGATGAGTTGTAGAAAATTCAGACAAGGGATGTATTCTCACCTTGTTAGCAATATTGTTGGATAGCCAATCTAAACCTTCATAAAGACCCTCACCAGAGGTTGCACAGGTGCTCTGGATGTACCTGGGTAGAGACAGAAGGATATTAGATCCCATCATAAGCATGAGGAAACAAACAACATTATTGAGGAAAAAAAAAGTCAAATTTACCAGTGACGCTGCCGAAGGGAGTGGAGACCAAGCTTATCGGTGATCTCGGCAGCATTCATTGCGTTTGGAAGATCCTGCTTGTTAGCAAATACAAGCAAAACTGCTTCACGCAGCTCATCCTGAAAACGGCGAGCATAAGTTCAGTTTAAGAAAGAAAATTTATAATAAAAGTAAAGAGTGCATGCCAACAGTTCTGCCAGTAAAATTCTTCTTTTTTTTTTAACAAGAGGATCAAAAACCAGATCCTGCATACTTTAGGAGATGGGAAGTTACAAACTTACAAGGGATGGGAGATAGCTATCTTCCATTATGTTCCGCATAAACACAATGGGACTCAATAAACCAAAAAAAAAAAAAAAATAGTAAATGACAAGAAGCCAATGACTAAGATCAGGAGACTCAGACTTCTAAATATTTTTTATGGTAGCAGATAATGTGACACCATACGAACAGAGCCGGTCCTGACTTATTTGAGGCCCGGGGCGAAAATGTAAAAAATAGGCCCCATGTGCAGCTAACGGCGTGCAGCCAGAGTTCTAATAATTGGAAAAATTGACCGATTAATCGCAGAAAAACGGTTTGTTTTGGCTGCCGTTTGCAGGCCAAGACCACCGTATACAAAGTCGATAGTCGGTCCTAGAGCTTAGAGATTAAAAGAAGGAAGTAGATATGGTCTTGCTGGAAGTCATAGTCCAAAACCCAGAGCGAAAATGAAGGAAGAAGATGAAGAAAGATGGAGAGAGAGATTGTTTGTGCATTTAAAACCAAATATGATAAAGCAGATGATGAGAGAGAAACAAAATAAAGATAAACGAAGAAGATGAAGAGACATCAGAGGAGGCAGGGCACCAAGGACACTTGACCAGGGCCTATAAAAAAAATTGCTAAAAAAGGGGCCTTTTTTTATATTGTGTTTAGTGTTGAAAAAAAAGGGCCCAAATATTGTTATTTTTTAAAATCCCAAACATCTCAGCACAATCATTGAACTACACCCCAAATGGCCACATTTGACTTTTTATTTATTATTATTATTTTTTATTATCGGTCTTATTATTTGTGCCACTGCCACTTCTATTTTTTAGTTTTTCTACACCCCACAATTCCATATTTCAAGCTTTCAATGCATAAACACCGAAACACACTCCCTCTCTCTCCATCTGATGAAGCAGATGATGAGAGAGAAACAAAATAAAGATAAACGAAGAAGATGAAGAGAGATGGAGAGAGAGGGAGTGTGTTTCGTGTTTGTGCATTGAAAGCTTCAAAATGTGGAATTGTGAGGTGTAGAAAAACTAAAAAAGAGAAGTGGCGGTGTGGCAAAAATAATAAGACCAATAACAAAAATAAAAATAAAATAATAAATGAAAATAAAAAGCCACAAGTGGCCAAGTGGGGTGCAGTCCAATGATAGTGCTGAGATATTTGGGATTTTAAAAAATAAGAATATTTGGGCCCTTTTTTTTCAGCACTAAACACACTAAAAAAAAGGCCCCTTTTTTAGCAAATTTTTTGGTGCCCCGCCTCAGGGCCGGTTCTGCATACGAAAGAGAATATCCCCATCTGAAAAACCTTTGTGTAGCCCAAACGCCAAAACTGATTTAACTTGTATATATCTTTTCCATTTTTCATTTTTCTCTCTTTTAGAGGGACCAAAAACAGTTTAGCTACATTGATGGCTTCGCTATACTCTTCTTAACACAAAAATTAAATGCATCAAGAGCAAAGCAACCTTGCAATAAGTGGCCGCTTACTTTCCCTAACACTAAATGTATTATGCAAAAGTAAACTAACATGTCACAGCAGGTCAGCAGGGTGTTCAACATGAGCCACTAACTTTCCTTTACATAATAATCTTTGTGTGAAAAACCTAATAATAATTATATGACTAAATAGTTTAGATCATCATCAATTATAAACCTCATCACTACAAATTCGATGTTCATCATGTTAACAGCTCTAACAAAAACATCATCAATGTCACAAATAACTATGCCATATTCATTCATAGTGACACTATTGATAGAATTATCACCGTTTTTAACTACACTTAATACCTTCACATCTATTCTTCAAAATTTATTTCTAGTTATGCGATGATGGTTATATTGTAACACCAATAACAACTATAAGCATCTTTATCGGTACATACAAGCCATGAGAATCAAATCAGAAACTATACAACTACACAAGCAAAATTGTAGGCATTAATTGATCAAACCATCATTTTTCTCTTTGCTTTTTAGCGAGCATTTTCTTGAATCTGAAACAAAACTGAACACCCTATCATTGCACATTTTTACCAGATAATTTCCATCTGAATACAAACCATATCTTAAAGAGTGTTTTCAATTATTACATGCTTCAATTGCTCACCTATGTTAATTTCATATAAACTATAGCTAAAACCAATTGCACTTTAATATAATACTAATAAAATGGAATGGAATGAAGAATAGAAGATGCAGAAACAACTTGAGTCTGCCAGTAATAGCAATCAACATACCTCATTCAACATCCTGTGTAACTCATCCCTTGCCTCAACAACACGGTCTCTGTCATTACTGTCCACCACAAATATGAGACCCTGGGTGTTTTGGAAATAGTGCCTCCACAATGGACGGATCTGTGGGAGAAGGCAAGCATCATTATTTAGTCCTTAAATGAACCAAAAGTTTGACAACTGAACCCTTAATGAAGTATTTAAAAGTAAAATAATAGACCAATTCAAAAACAATTGGATATAACAGAGGCATAAAAACTCAACTACTAAACATGGAATAAAATGAAATTTAAGAATTCTATACCTTGTCTTGACCTCCAACATCCCACACAGTGAAACTAATGTTCTTGTATTCCACAGTCTCCACATTAAAACCTGTAGACAAAAATTGTCTGCTCAATTAAAATAGTACAGATTATGTACATGTACACGGTATGCACAATGCTAAAAATAATACTCAAGTCTTAAGCAGATAATAGAAACCAGGAAATGAAGGTTGATGAGAGCTTGGATGCATGTCTATTTTTCTACTGAGCATTGACAATATAATGTAGTATTCTGTAGTTTGACAGCATTACAATAGTTGGGGCACTCGGTGTTCATGAAATTACTATGCATTCATATTCAATAGTTAGAAACCACCTTCTCAATTCAATCCGATGCTCCAACTTCATTACTTCGCAAATAAAGTTATCAAAATTGCAATTCACAAATATTGAACCACCAAGCTAAATATTGAACCAGGAGAAACCATTATGAGACTCCTCAACTAAAGTTCCCTATGCTATCTTTTTTGCATGGATCTTACATCCAGTATATATACCAACCACATAAAATACCTGATAGTATTATGTAAGTTATTTATAATTTGATTGTTTGCATCTTATGCTCTATGTCAAAATGGGGGATTAAAGGTCCATCTTCGATAAGTAAAATGATTAATTAAAAAGAAATAAATAAATAAAAAAGGCAAATAAGAGACATGGCTAACTGAAGATCTAATATCAAGTTGACACGGATGCATGCAGCTAATGAGATTAACTAGCAGGCCTACTTATTCTAGTTGGGTAATATTTTCAAGCCGACACATTTAGCCCATTTATGGCTCAGGTAATGAACAGCACTGCAGCACTATTTGCTAAAAACCAAACATACAGTAGGGGTTAAAACTTAACAAGACCTGTTTAGATAGCAAAGAATTCAACATAGAATGAAGATTGGATAAAACTGGAGGAGATGTTAAAAAAATAAAATAAAAAAAATAAAAAAAAAAAGACTTGGGACATCTCCAATTCTCCTAAATCCCTATTTTAAAATTCTATTCAGTTAAGAGAACACCCAATAACCCACACAAGATTGCCACCATTTAAAGAAAAAGCAAAAACACATAATCAAACACTTGAACTAGCTCAATTAAACTTAAAACACTCACCAATAGTAGGAATTGTGGTGACAATTTCTCCGAGCTTGAGCTTGTACAAGATGGTGGTCTTACCAGCAGCATCAAGACCCACCATCAGAATTCGCATCTCCTTTTTGGCGAAAAGTCGGCTGAACAGCTTTGTAAAGGTCAGCCCCATGTTTCCTGGCTTTGGATCCCTGTAGATAATCATATCGATATCATAAATCCGCCAAAAGAAAAATTGAATTCAAAAACCAAACCACAACGAAACAAATTCAATCACTTTTCCAGTTCTCATAATTATCCTATCAAAAAATCAATCTAACTCGCAACAAAATAGGTTTACGATTAAAATGAAGATTTTATATGATCATTACATTAGATCAGACAGATCTAAAGGTAAAATCGAAAAATCAAACGAAAAAACACTAGATCAACTTGTTGAACGACAAATGGAAAACATCGAGCTCCATTTACAAGATTAAAAAAGACAGATCTAAATGATTTAATCACGCGATCTTCAGATCAACAACGAAACCGAATAATTAGAACATGAAAAACCATTCCATTAATGAGCAAATCGAATCATACACCATGTAAAAATCTTAGAATTTCACAAGAATTCCGATTCACTAGTCGCATCACCTTGATTACAAAATCACAACAAACATGCAAGCCAAAAATTCTATAAATCAAACATAAATTGAATTCGTTCATGCGAACACAGCAGTTACCATAACCGAAGAGAGATTCAAATTCAAATTCAAATTCAAAATCAGAGATTTAAATTTTTACCTTCAAGAACGCGAGAGAGAAACAGAGCGAGAGAGAGGAAAATGAGAGCTTAACAAGAACGCTAAATGTGGGATGAGAAATGTGAAGCAGGTAGAATTTATAACGGAGAGAGCAGGGGCACCAGATTTGTTTGTAATAACGGAAATGCCCCTCGTTAGAGTGTAAATGTTAGATTGCGACCTACGCTATCTTTCCAATCAGTGACTGCCACGTTGTGTATTGAATCAGGCGGGAAACCTGATGGACAGGTTGTTCTGGGTTGCCAATAGGTTGGTGCCACGTCATGAACATTTGTTAGTGCTGTGACCAAACGAGTCATCGTTGGTACAAATTCAAAGTCAATTTTGCAGAAGGAGCTGAAACTTAATGAGAAAGAGAAACTATAGGAGGTGTATGCAAAATTATTAAACAAGATAAATATGGTGCTCTGTCCACCGTCAGCTTTCATTAATTGGTATCTTAAGATTCTGAATATATATTTTTTTAAATGTGACACCAATCGGGACATGATTAGATCCATCGGTATAACTATATAAACACCGACTAGTATAGCCCGAAATTTAAATCTCTTCATCGGGGAAGAATATCTTCACAATTTTCGATTTAATTATCAAATGCGAAACTTGAACTCTATCACTTAAGTTAAGGAGAAAGCGTCTAACCATTTTGTTAATATGATATTTTTCTTATAAATTGAATCGGAAGAAATGTGGAAATAACTATATTATATTACCATAAAGGGGTGTGCGGCGGATCGGATCCAATGGATTTACCATGATCCAAGATTCGATCCGATCTGATTGGATCGAAGAAATTACAATCCAATCCGATCCGATTACTATTTGATCCGATCCTATCCAATATGATCCGATGGATTGAATTAATATAAAGTCATCCATAATATATAAAAGTTATAATCTGAAATAAATAAAATCAAATAAATTATTCAAACATTACTAATTAATTCAAATAAAATTAACATTAAAAAAATACATGACATAACTTGTAAACTTTATATAATTCAAAAAGTTTACAAACATTATACATCAACTCCAAATATAAACTTAATAAGCTAAGATGTTGATGAAGAAGAATAGAAGAAAAGAAGATGGTGGATTGTTAGCTATAGAGAAATTGAGAAAGAAAACCCAAAATAGTAACATTAGAAATATTATTTTGGTTGGGTCTTTATATTAGAAAGTAGTGGAATAAAATAAATATCCCAATTTAAAAATAAGGTCTAATATTTCAGGCAGATTGGTGAATTCGGCAGATTGGTGGATTTCCAAATGGAAATCCAAGATCCGATACGATCCAATGGATTTTAGAATTTATGATTCAATCTGATCAAATCACCTCTCTGGATCCGATCCAACCCAATGGATCGGATCCGATCCAATGGATTGGATTGGATCCTACACACCCTTATAATACCATGTATGTATCAAATTATTTATAAGAATAATAATATTTATTTTATATTTTATATTCAAAATCAATCTAAATCGACCCAATAAATAATTTGATCATACAATGACAAGATAGATAAGGATTATCACTTATAATCTTATATAAATAAAGTTTCGAAAAAGAAAAAGAAAAAACACTTTAACTAAATACTATTAAGATATAAATAGTCATTTCGAGATATTACACAAAGTGATATATATATATATATATATATATCTGTCCTAAACTTTTTTAGGGTAAATAATTTCAATTATGATTTTTTTTATAAAAAAAAAAAGCTTAAAGGTTTAGAAAAGTGTTGATTTTAAATATAAATTTACCATCTAATCTTTAACTAAATGGTAAAATAATATTAAAAATAGCAAAGGCAACATGATACCAAATGAAAACTAATAAAGATTCCATTTTCTTTTATATAAAGATACCAAATGAAAATCTTTAACATTTTCTTTTAGGATACATGCAAGACATATGCTTAAATTAGTATATGAGTTTCATATTAACAAATATGCATATCTTTTAAAAAATAAGAGATGTTAACATAACACGGTATAATTGTAATTTATGTAAATGTTATTACATTGATATAATACCTTGATGAAGTTTTAAATTCATAGGTTTGACAAGAAACTCTTCTACCCTGATTTTTTCCACGATGATTTAACAATGGTAATCCATATACAATTGTTTGTAACTTTTATTGAACATATTAACAATTTAAATTCAACAACTAAATCATTTTTTTTTTTTTTAACATCCAAAAGTACTTTTCAACTAAATTACATAAATTGTGATTGTATAAATTGTGATGAAATGATTATTTAAATCTCTAATAACCGATATCCATATATTTTTTATCAGATGAATCCATCGATTGCAGTCAAATCCCTTATTTTTTTTTTATTATTTTTTTTATATTTATTTCACTTATAAACTTCTCAGGTATATATATTTATACTTAAGTCATCAAGTTGCATAACAAATTAAATTTATACCTCTATAATATTTCAATGATTTAACCTATTTATAATTTTAAATCAAAACAAATATTGGAAATTACTATACAATCCATATTGTGTTACTATCACTAAGACGTGTCTATTAAGTAATTCTACAAACTCGAAGGCTTGTATTTGTCATTTGACTTTCCTAAAAAAATAAGAGATGAAATAACTAAAAGCTATCTATTAAGTAATTATATCAAGTTTAAGGGTTGTATTTGTAATTGTACTTTTAAAGAAATAAAAAAATAAATAAAATAAATAAATAAAAAATAAAAAGATCAAACAAATTGGTGGGGGGCTATAATTCCACCTGGCAACTCTATTTATATATATATATATATATTTATATTGTCAGTTCGAACTGATTTAAAATATATCAGAATCTTTGTATACGGATCATTAGATTTAAAAGATGTAGAAAAACTGTATGTATAAATGTATGAATGAGTCAGGCTATATTAGCTCAAATTATATATATATTGGTCAAGCTTTATTAACTGAATTTTGATTCAATTTTTTGACTTCGATATTTCAACCACTCATTTACTTATATGTTATTTAATCCAATGGTTGAGATGTTTAAATTAAAAATTTAAATCAGAAATTTGAGTTGATATAGTCTGACCACATATATATATATACACAGTTCTGTTCCTATCAGGACATCCTTATATAACTTTATCAATATATTGAATATGAGCCACTCATTTAAAATATTATTTGACAAGTATATACATACCAAGTCAAAGTATGTAAAACGAGTGGCTCATATTCAATGTCCTTATATAATTCTATCGGTACATCTTTATATGAAAATTTCCATTTATATATATATATATATATATATAAATATAATTATAATGGAATGAGAGCCACAAGTCACAAACAAATAGAATAATAAACGTGAGAGTGAGATTCTGAGACCCACAACTTGTGGGCCACAAGGTCGATGCCAGTAATATATCATCATCATTGCTGATTTCAATTAGGCTCTACCAACCAGCACGCAACTGCTATGTAACGTATAGGACCGAAAGTTTATATAAAATAACAGCCCACAGTTAAAGACCTCTCGGTCCATTCCACTACTACCATTTTATAAGCGGTGAATCGGTGATAATGACATCCATTCAAAACAATATATACACATCTTTCATAATTATATCCATTAAATTTTTTTTAAAAATTATAATTTATAAATAAACCTCATTTAATATCAAAATAATAATTCCACATACAACCATGGTTACACAACAGCTTTAGAAAAAAATGAATAAACACATAGAACCCATATGTTTTTTACGCGGATCTTATATGTTTATTCACTCTTTTTCAAGACGATTATACAGCGGTTACGTAATTACGGTTGTATGTAGAATTACTCATATCAAAAATATCTTTTTCAAAAAAAAATTATACCTTTATTATTATTATTTCATTCTTTGGTTTATAAAATAAAGATGGAGTAGATAATAGAATATCTATTATAAAGTAAAATAATAAAAGGGTAATTTTGGTATTAGGTGTTGTATAGTGACAAATTATAGTTATTTTAAAGAATTTAAAGGGATTAATTCAAAAAAAAAATAATAATAATAATGGGATGAGCATACTAAAGGGATATACGGTTTTAAAAAAGTACAGCTTAACTTGAAAACACGGTTTAAAGATGCAACCAAACAATAATTGACTATATACAACAATTTACAATTTTTTTTACCTTGTCCCCTCTACAACCAGATTTTACTTTTTCAAAAGATGTCTTTCATTCTTCAAACCGATAGTCATCTGAAACAAAGGAAAACTGAAATTAAGAACATCACAAGCAATGCAAGACTCTCAAATCCAGACTCCTGACCTAAGAACACATGATTTCACAATCCCAATCGGTATAAAAATTCAGAAAATAGGTTTACGTGCAGAGTTCAAAGGCAAATGATCGAGTCTGGCTATTCTCTGATACAAAAATAGTTACGCATCATTCTCATATTGGTTTCTACCTACCAATGTGACGGTTGTGGAACTAATTATCAATTAAAAGCATTTGAAAATCATACATAAATTTATTAAATAAGCGACCAAGAGAAATATATTTACCATAACGCTCCAATTAGTTGGAAGGATGTGATTGTTGTAACTTATAATTTATGAATTTGTACACAAGTTGTCTTCTATACACAGAGTACAAGGTTGCTGAGACGTTAGTCTAATCTGGTCAAACAATTTTAGCAACCATCTGCAAATGTTACTGGCTCAGCTCACAATATATATATTATGTTACTGCAAACAAGTTATAAATAACAAGCAAAAACCTAAAAGAAACTAAACATTACCAGGTTGTTTAGAAAGGCATAAATAACACCCAATTCATTTCCAGGATCAGCGCCAGTATTGAGCCCACCGATGAATGGTTTCCACCATTTGAGGGAACAATGCACTAACGCTCTCATTTATAAGATCCTGGAAGAAATGCACACATGCCTCGTCATCCAAGTCCAATCGAAACTTCTCCTGAAGCTGTGATTACAAATGCAGTCCCGGTCATATAAAAGAAACATAAGCATGTCTAGACAGAGTCACCGGATTACAAACATCAGAGTAGGTACCTTTAGAATGCTTTTTTCGGGATCGGAAGCTATGTCAGGAATGTTTGAACCCGCCATCAGATGGAACAGATTTAAAATAAGGTTGCTAGATTTGCGGAGGATGTTGTATGCTTCACAACAATAGGATTTGAACCTTGTATAGTATGGGCTGCAAGAAATGAGTAAGCAATCATTTAGGCTCTTTGTCATGATGATACAGTTCCCAAGTTGTATAAAAGTCATATATTATAAATCCAGTATGGTCCAGCAGAATTAGAACACAAAAGAGATCCACAGAAAGGTCTTTTTTTTTAAAAAAAAACAAAAAACAAAAAACAAAATAAATAAATAAAAACCTTTCTGCTCCCCCCATAGCCTCAACCATTTCTTTGCAAAGCTTCATTGGTGGAGGAAATGGCTTGGGATCTCGACCAAGAATATAACCAAAATCCACATGGAAAAGGCGTCCATCATCCCTAAGAAGTAGATTGTCTAGGTGCCTGCAGACCAAAAATTAATGTCTTCAGAAACACAATTCCGCTTGACACATTTACATTGCTCTAGAAAATTGAAACATACTAGCTGAAGATTGAAGCAGCATATTTATCTCATTTGACTCCATAAAGCATATAATAAACACCAGAAAATCGTCCATAAATGGGAATGTAACTCCATAGTGGTATGAGAGTTTAACAGCATATAAGATACAGCAAAATTATACATAATATAGGCTTAATAACAGAACCAGTACTGCTGAAAGTGCAGATAAGACAGATAAATGCGTCTTACAATTTGATGGATCACTGTTTGCTCCATTTTACCCCATTCTCTTTGAGGACTGGGGCTGGTCCCCATTTCAAATCTTATGACTTTCAGCATATGAGATCGTTATATTGGACAACTTCCAACATGAGGGAGATGTAAACAAACCACAAATGCACGTCCTAAAAACATAATGAATCTAACAATCACAAATAGGACTGACAAACTACTTTAAAATGCTTAAACACATTACAAAGATAAGAATAAAAAGTAGACATTTAACCAGCTGCCTTCCATAGCCTAGGAAGTTGCTACACTGAGCTTCCATGCACAACAGTTAAGAAAACGTAAAATCACAAACTACAATGTTTGAACATTTCAAAAACTATCCTTCCCTTCCTCCTCTCTTCCCTCCTCTCCTCTTCTCTAACAGCTTCGTGGTGACAAGAAAACTTTAATTGCTAATTAAAATGGCTTGCGATACATAAGACTTAAAAACATTACCTGTCTCCAATGCCAAGTATGTACGTGATAACAGAGTAGCCAGCACAGCTTTTTATAAATGTTTCAAGACAAGTGGCTGTAATTCCAAATGGCCCATGCTCATCAGGATGAAACTTCTGCAAATAGCTTATAATGCTACGATGCTCTGAGAGAATCTGAACATTGAAACAAAACAATTTACTAACCCATTGCACAATTGTACATGTAAAAGAGAAGATAACTTATCCTGCACACTCGCTTAACGAGATAAGATACTATTGTTGGGCCCTTTTCTAATAGCTTAAAATTTTGAATTGAGTGATTGCTAACAAGTATATATTTAGTTTGTCATCTATGTTGATAAGATTAATCCTTTGTAACTCAATCATATAAGGAAACAAAGAGATTGCAAACTGTATGCTGTAAATGCACTTTGTAATCAACGAAGTTTAGTTTTTGATGACAAAAGTGAACTTTTTTAATCAAAGAAGCATCTTCAAAAGGATATAATACCAGTGCTAAAGAATGAGATGGTATGAATTCCAACATGCCCTCATCTTGTCCAGTTGCAAGCACCTTATATGGAGTTAAGTGCAGATCAAGATTTTCCAACTTAAGCAATCGATCCATGAGTGACACCATTTGCACAACCTAAAGTAACCATACATCAAAATATAACCAATGTGAAGGTTTTCCACTCTCCCTCCCCACCAAGATTAACCTTTGTGAATGGGTGGAAGAATGGAAGGAAGGAGAGGGGGTAGTGAAATGATAACAATTGTTTAAGATTTTATTCTAGGCAACATCAGAAATTTAGCATTTTACCAATTGATCTTGCCGGATATCATCACCCTTCTTGAAAATCATCTTGCAAGTTCCACCGCTTGCTGTTCTGAAAGTCAGACGCAAAGGATGCAGTGCACTTTTGAATATAGATGACTCAGATGGCACAATGCCAGTGATGAGAACACTTGGAGCCAATAGTGATCGTACTGGCTGAAAATATAACCCCCCAACAAAATACTTAGACAATTGGTAATGATTTTAACACTAGAATCGAACAAACACCAATAAGAAGGTATCAAATAAGTCTAAGAAAATCATAAAATGCTTCAATAGACAAGAAACTTTATGTCAAATAATCACCTCTTCAAAATAAGTAAGTTCACTGAGGAGACCAGAAAGAAGTTGTCTAAGCTTTTCAATTTTTTTTTGTGTATTGCCTCGTACGGCTCCAACTTCTCTCATTATAGTACACAACTGAGCAACCAATTCTGTCTGACGCACCAAACTCTGCCACAGTTTAGATCCATCCTCCCCATATCCAGTAGGTGCCAACTGTTAGAAAGAGGATGTGATTATTTTATTTATTTATTGATTTATTATTATTATTTTGAGACAGAAGGAAGTTATCATTGATATTTCAATTTATCATAGAAGCAATTTCTTTAAAAATATGCACTTAACATGGCAATCATATTAGGATAGCTTATTTCCAGAAATCAATTTTCTTCATCAAAAGGGATTCATGCTCCACAGTCAAAAAAAAATTTCAAAACCTGTAGGGTTCCCTGCCGATACACCTATTCTCATGGTAATTTAGAGCTATACAAAATTCTATACTTCAATACAAATAGGTATGTGTTCTGTTTTTCTTTTCACTAGAAGAAATTTGACATGTATCGCACAATCAGGGTTTGCTTTTAAGAAATCTAACGATTTCCGATGCATAAGATTTTCTTAGGAGCTGAATTTTTTCATATAAATTAAGATAATATCAAATATAATGACAGTAAAAATGATTTTTTAAAAAAACTGTGGCATGCAGCAAAACATACAAGTGATTAAATGACATAAAATTAAGAACTCGTACCTTCTTCACCCTCTCTTCTAGAATCTCATGTGTGGAATAGAAACGTTTGGTGAGGGCAAGCTCTCCTAATTCCACAGTGACATACCAGCGAAGAAAGCTGGCCAACTCAATATTACGTGATGCTGTAAAAGTTCAAGAATACTATTGGATGGTATCACTAATTAAGTGAACAATACATAAAATGCAACCTTCAACATGCACATGCACAAGGACTTGGAAAATGCACCCACATGAATGCACACACAACAAATTAATTAACTTGTTAAGTGCCTACAGCGTTCTACAAGAAATTGAGAAAGGTGAGATTTATCAGAGCGCTCAAACCGAAGAGCCTGAACCAGTTGCAGTAAGTAACACTGGAGCTCCTCATCATCAGCTCTTTCAAGAACACGGACAGCATAGGCACGAACCTGTTAAAGTGAAATTAGGCATTACTGTTGGGAATAAGGTGTAAATTATCTACATTATTAGTGGTGAAATACATCTACACTCTGACTCATTGCTTTTATTAATTGGAACTTGATGACAGAAAGTAGGCCAGAAGACAAGGTGGTGTGTTCAATCCTCCTTTGGTGCAAGTATATTATTGCTAACCCAAGAAGAAGAGATCCATGTTAATAAGGAGAAAAGGCAATTTGAAGGACAGAAAAAACTGTATTTATTCAAAATGCATATAACCGGATTCAAAGGATGAGTACTCCAGAAACTTCTCCATACGACTCCACTTCATGCCTAACTAAGTATAAACCTACCCAGTGAAAATGGTTGGCAGCACATCTTACCACTCCCATGGCAGAGATATTAACAAGGACAGAAACATAGTTTTGTACTAATAATCCATCATGTCCAAGAAGCTTCTAAGTCAAAAGCACAGAAACATAGTTTTTGTAGTAGTAAACCCTCTAATCAAGTTTTATAGAAATAAAGTACCCCCAGCTAAATAGAACAATTCCTTAAGCAAGGCTGAAAAACACCATATATATTCTATACATTCACCAACCTCTTCACTTTCAAAAACAGGCGATAGAAGCTCCAGTGCATCACAGACATCAATCATTTCCCACCGACCCATCAGTTCTAGTGCCTGTTTTGCTTCCTGTAAGTGCATCAGAATAACAATCTTCAAAATTCCACAATATCACAATTCACAATATCAACCAATTGATAGCTGACATTCACTCTTGTTAAATTTAGAAAATATATTTATTCATTGATTTTTATACTACATAGAACTTTGCACTCAGCTGAATTCAAAGGTCTAATAAAATCAAAAAAGAAAATTTTCATAGTGCATTGATCCTTGGGGAAAATGAAGACTGACATAGCAAATGAAAACAAAAGACTTTCTGGTTGTAGGCATGGTCTGGTAGTAACCACATATCTAAACCAATGTTGAGGTCCCAAGTTCAAACCCTCCTCTCTCGAGTTAAAAAAAAAAAAAGGACATAATTTAAAAAAAAAAAATAACAATAATAAAACAGCAACAGCAACAAATACAACACAGAAGGAGACATGTGAATTCACAACAAATGAGCATGGCAGTCCCTAAGACCTAACAGCTGGACCGTCCAAATTCCATTTTGGGGTCATGTAGAAGACTTTGAGATCCACAAGGTAACTTCCATCAAATCAAGACATGCAAGAGCATTTTCTATGACAAAGTCTTGCTTTTGAGTGTTGCGAGCAGGACAAAGTGATAGTTAAGCCACACACCAATTCCCATTCTGGACCAATCAGAAAAAGAATCCATTTGCAAGGTAATCTCTATCAAAACAAGACATGCAAGAGCATTACTCATGGCACAAATTTCATATGATGGATACCCATGCTATTACACAAAGCACCCACCACAATCCACAGATAAGGTAGGACATTAAGAATCACATAAAAAGGAGTGCAAAAGTTCATAAAAGATAAGATGAAAGCATAAAAGGAATTGAAGAAGAGAAATAGAAAGCTAGAGTAGTGCAATATTCCAAATAATCAGCCATACTCTTAAAGAAGAAGAAAAATGCTAACCTGGACATCACTCCACTCAACACTACGGAGAAATTTTGTGAGAGCCCTCTTCTCAGACATCAATGAGAAACGGAATTTCCAAAGGAGCTGTTTCTCATCTCCACTCAAAGTTCTTGTGGGTGGGTACTTTAGAATTCGTTGTATAGACCTAACAATCAAAAAATAGGCAAAATTATATATCACTCGGTCCTAAAAAAATCAACTAAAAGTAGCATGAAAATAATGCTGAAAATAGAACATCAACTAAACAACATAATTAAACCATCAAACAGATAGACAGTTAAGACCGGAAGGACCATTGGTTATGCCACTATGAAGAAAACAAAATCTTGATGTGATATGGCATAAAAGAAAAGACTCTCCATTGAATCTCTTATATAGTTCCTATATCAGAATCTTAATTTTATTAATAATTATTTTAAAAAAATAAGAATATATTGGTAAGATGTGAGTCGGTTTTATGTAGATTCAAAATTCAATAAAGAAATCCTAAATTCAGCAAAAACCAAAAAAAAATTAAGAATGGCAGCAAACATCTAATTTTTTATTTTTACGTGAGACACATCAGTTATGAAAGGAAGTAATGAAGGTGAAAATCATACAATAAACTTCAAATTTTTCTCATTAACATTAAAAAAAAAAAAATGAATCTTAGATGACAGGATACTAAACTTACTTTCGTTCATTTGAGCTTGGCTTAAGGTCCCTGTCAATAATACCACGGGTTAAACTCCTGGCCAGCTTTAATTGCTTGTGCTCGGAGGGATTTATCTTTCCCACTTCAGGGTCCCATACAGTAACCAGTTCATTTGATGAAGCTATAGGCGCAGGTAATAAGAAATTTGCTCCTGACTCCTACATGTCAAACAAATAAACATTACCACTACATACAATATTTTGGTAAACACAATAAATTAACTTCAAATACTCTAATATGCACATAATTAACAACTTTGCTATGGTGAAAAATATTATCACAGACATAATAGGGATCCAACATAATGATCCCAACACCAACTGAAAAGACAAAGGTGAATCTTCACAAAGCATCAGAGTTTGGCTTTTGAACTAATAGAGATACTACAATTGCTTTTGACAAAAAACTGAATTAAGCTAGAAGGGGTATATAGATACAATCATACAATAGGTCATCAAATCATGTCATTGATATAGCCATATAGGTATTAGCTAGCACTTATTTCATATTTTACTTATGTGGCTGACCCATCAAATCATATGAGAGAAAAAAATAAAATTAAAACACTTTTAATTCCATAATATGATAACCATCTACTCGAAGGGGAAAATAAATCAAGGTTTTCGGAATAGCATTCTGCTAAAACTAGTCACAATTTGTTGAGTTATCATGGTAAACTCGTCTAGTAGAAATATATAATTAACATGAAAATAAAATGCAACTAAAAGGAGAAAAAAAGGATTACAAAACTAAACTAAATTTGCAATACTATTATGGAATTCCTACAGATACAGACAAAAATATCAGGGTAAAAGAAAATTAGTAGGGCACTTGCAGAAAGGGACCACCTGAAAAACAACTCGGTGTTCAAAACCACAGAAATCAACAACCAAGTATAAATAAGAATTTCCATTTTTACAGCTTTCAAGCTCCTTGATTCTCTCCATAGCTTTGAATGTGAGACGATCCAGCCAATCAACACGCTGAATCTGCCCCCGCTCATACTTATTTACAAGCTTTTCCAAACGCTCCAGTTCCCCACGCTCATTCCTGGGGACCTTTAGAAAGACAAAACACAGTGTATGGGTTAGCAAAACTAGAGTGTATGGATTAGCAAAACTAGCTATGTAATAAAAATAATATGGGGAAGCCTTCACATATTAAATCTATAACATTTATTGAGTGATAATGGCCAACCTTTCCAGGAGTAGTTGTAGGCAATGACCCATCTGCCTCTTTTCCTGGACAAAGCCTGAGCTTTTGCTTCCCTGTTTTGAGTTGCATTTTGCTGTTAAAGAGAAGTACAGTAGCCCCACCGACCAATCCCTCATCTTTCCCGCATGAAACATCCCAAACCTGAATTTCAAGGATATTGAAAATAAATAAAATCTTAGCTCCAAGGAATGTGAAAAGTGTCAGACAAAATGTACTATCTCTACTAGAAAGAAACACAAAATATGAAAACTGAGACATTTATACTACTAGAGAAATGTATCCAATGCATGAAACAACATGACGGCTTAATTGCAAATCAACATGAGTCAGCAATGAGCCAAACCATTGAAGTTAGGAAGGAAATTTGGACTAGTAAGCAAAAGTATGTTTCCTATCAGTTAATACCAATGGAAGTTGTTCAACATGCTTAAAACCGCATGGTACATGATCTTTTGATGTCATTAATAAGGACCTTTAAGGGTAAACTGCAGCTAGTAGTCAGCTGATGGCAATGTTGCATCAAACCTTTGTTTCAAATATAACCAGAAATTCTGTAGCCCAACCCAATGCAGACCTATCTAACATGTTATATTTTTTTTTACTCTTATGAATAGCATGAAATATATCTATATAAGAGATAAGACCAAATTGGTAAGAATAACAATGTGGAGAAGCTATTCCCTTTTTGAGAACATTTGGGAAACCATGCATCATTTGCGAAAACAAAGGAAAAAAGCCTTATACAACAAAATTCCACAAAGCATTTTCCTTCAACACACACACACCAAACACGTTCACAAAAATGACTTCAAGACACCTAAAAGGAGGCTAACTCACCGTTAGAGCAAGTTGTGAGTGTGCAGTTAAATCCCGATATTTAGTACTCAAAGTAATAAGTTCGTTCCAGCAATATGATGGTCCCATAGATTCCAACCTGCAACCGAAAATAATGATCAACATATAGGAAATATGATGGTGAAATTATTCAAGAACTTTAACACAAACACACAACGCAATAAAGCAGTCGAACCTTGATCTTGTTGGAAGGCCGAATGGAGCACCATCAATGTACAATGCACACTCCACATACAGCTCTGGTCTTCTTTCCTCTGTAGTAGAATCAATCCCTAAAAAAATGTTCAAATAAGTACACTAATATCAAAAACTAAGTTAAGTTTATTTTCACACATATTCTTTAACAAATTCAGCTAATGATAATAAGCAGTCAGCTCTAATTCACTCCAAAAATCGCCAAACAAAAATGAGAAAATTCGTATCAACGCTCTGCTCAAGCCAAACATTAGCATACAAATTCAAAATTAACATCAACCAAAAAAAAAATTAGGACATGATTCGTTATCGATTTCAAATATAATCAAATTAGCTGGAAATAACGATAATACCTGAATTGTAGGAATTGGTGGAAGACAGAGTTCCTTCCAATCTCTCAACCCGAAAAGTCACAGGGAGATTGATATCGCACGACAAGAAGAATCGGAATTCGTTTCCGGTCATCGTACCTTCTCGGATTTTACAAGCTGTGATTCTTCATGAATTAGGGCTTCAAAGGACAGCTGATGTGGACTAAATCGGAGACTCGGAGTTTCAGTCGAGTTAGCGTGGAAGAGACATAACTGAAATTCAACAGGTCGTGTTTTTTTTCAGGGAAGAGAAGAGAGAGAGGGAAAGAGAGAGAGAGAGAGAGAGCCAGTGCAGAAGTTAAGTGGAAATTGTTAATTTAGACCACACTTCTTTTAAGAAATTTTGTTTTTAACCACATCTATAAGTTCTATTGTTACTAACCAAGCATACAAACTTCTTTACATCCATAGCCAAAAATCGTACCGAAATACCCTCAACCATAACTTGCATCTTCCTCCTCCCTCTTTTCTCCCTACTATCACTAATTTCACTCATTACTAATTAGATTCGTGAAAAACCAAACATTAAGTCATCGTATAATTAAAAAGTCAATGAAAAACAATTTCATGTCGTACCATTGTTGAAGATTTTTGCTTTGAGTTTTGAAGTTTTTAATCCAAATATATAAAACTTTTACTTAAATCCATTTTTTTTTACTTTGAAACATCGTATGTTTCATGGTTTTTTGGGGGGTTTTAGGTATTATTTAAGAAGAAATTAAACTCACACCTCTAACTCTCTTAGATTTGGTTTAGTTGCAGCAAGATAGTGAAGTAAGGTTATTCTACAAATAGAATTAATGGTAGCTGATAATAATTATGTTAGGCAAGTAGTGTGTAGAGCTTTTGAGACAATAGAGAGCTTAAACAAATAAACACTAATTAATTCTCATTAATTTTTTTTTTAATAAAATTAATGGGATATTAGGAAAGGCAATTTTCAACTTAAACCTGTGAGAGTAGTACAAGGTGGCCTAATTGTAGGCCCATTGAGAAGTAGTTTGGGCTAGGGCCCAACTCTAATTACAGAGTACTATTTATGGAACATCTTTTTGTTTTTTTGGTGAGGATATAAAATCATTTCGATTACTTTTTTTTATTTTTTATTTTTTATTTATTAAAGTAAATCATTTCGATTACCTTAATGTAAATGAAAAAAGAAAGGACTTTGTTAATCTAGTGTAAATTAATAATTAGTAAGATTGAATGAAAAATAAGTTTGAATTTTTTTCTTTTCTTAATATTTTTAATAACTAAACAAAAATTTATTAACTCTATATTTATAATATTAAAAAATAAATAAATAAATAAATAGGCCTGAGGCCCATGAGGGTTGGTGAATAGCTTTGAGAACTATAGACCCCTTTCAATTTGTTTGAAAATAAAAAGATGTTTGTGTCCCTCGATAATTTAAAATTCACTCAAAAAGTAATAAAATGTTATTTCGAAGGAAGGGTAAATGTGTCATTTGATATATTTATTTTGAAATTTATTTATTATAAGAATCGAGGGAATCGTTCCCTAGATTCTTATATAACATAAGATGTTAAGAAGTGCAGGTAAATGTTTTATTCCGTTTGTAGAACTATGGATGTGAGGTTTGCTAACAAGAAATAAAAAGATCATGGCAAGTAAGTTATGGCAAGTAAGTTGAGTAAGGATGGCAATGGGGCGGGTTCGGGGCGGGGTGGCCCTTCCCACACCCACCAATTTATTTTTTGAAAACTCATTTCTTCATAAAACCCCTTAATAAATGGAGAGAGGTAGGGCGGAGTGGGGTAGGTCAGGGTGAGGTATGTTTTCTCCATCCCCACCCAATTTAACCCATTTATCTAAATTTTTTTATAAAAAAAAATCTTGTCAAAAAACATCTTTTAATACTATTAAAATAATAAAAATATATCCCAATGAATATGATATAATATATAAAGTAATTTCAAAAAACTATTGAAAATCATTTCATAAATATAAATCTCAAACTAAATAAATAAATTCAATCATTTTAAAACATAAACATTGAACTAAATAATAAAATAAATAAATATTATAATTTATGAGGGGAGAGGAGGGGAGGGTCAGGGCGAGGCAGGGCGGGGATTAAACTCATCCCCGCCCTATACCCATTGCGAGTTTTATTATCTATCCTTATTCCCGTCCCATCATAACCAAATTGAAACCCATCCCCACTCTATAAATGCGGGTCCCCGTGGGGTCCTATTCCCGTGGGTTATTTTGCCATCGATTCATCATGGGTAATAAAACACTAATTCAAGGTACTTGTTTCAAATTTCCTCTTCCAATCCTTGCACTCCAAACAGCCAAACAGGGAGATTGGGCCCGGAAGCACCTGCCTTCCTTGCAAGTTCATAAAACTAAGAGAAGAAACTAACTCAAGATCAAGGTCGTCGAGGAAATTTCGAAAACTCGGGGCGTCTACGTTCCACATATGCTGTCTTCCCCTCGTTACCTTCCTCGGTGCCATAAAATATGAGGGTGGCATTTCCACCAAGTTCCTACAACCAAAATAAAGCAGTATAGTTAGTTTGACTATATATAATATCACTGAATTGACAGGATTTGGGATTCAAATATTGTCATTCTGTTCTTTCATTTTCAGCAAGAAATTGAAGTGTTACTCATGACTTCTAAAATGCTGCTCCAACCATGTAAGTATGTAACTACATATATGAATGGAAGAAGCTACCTGGAGTCCAGCATGACCATCATCAACTGCATTTAGAGCTGATTTGAGCACTCTAAGCGCGGTTGGGCTATTTCTTAGGATCTCTCGACACCATTTAATTGTTTCTCCCTCTAAGTTCTCTAGCTGGAAATAAAAGAAAAAAAAAAAAAAAAAACAAAACTTCTGTCATGCTCAATAACAAAATGGTTTCAGTACCGAAGGAAAAAGAGAGTCTACACCACAAGATGAACTCACAGGTACAACAGTATTGACAAGTCCCATTTTATCCGCTTCAGCAGCTGTGTAAAACCTTGTTAAAAACCACATTTCACGTGCCTTTTTAGGCCCAACCTGTGTAACCAAAAATCATATCCAAAATTACCCAGAGCTAAAATTATAAGAAAGAATTTTGCTCAACAAAGCCTTCGTGCATGTCGATAATACTGTTGATTGAACAACCTCTTGACAGTGCAAAGGTGCTTAACTCATAGAAATCTTATGATTGGATTTTCAGCTTCAGAGAAAGTAATGATACAAGCATCAAACAATTCGCCTTAGTGCTTACTGCTTACCAAGCGGGACATGATTGAGCTTCCATAACCAGCGTCAAAGCTTCCAACCTTCACAAAAACAAACACCATAGAAACAGCAATATTATTAACAACAGTAAACCATAAATGGGACATCAATGACATTGGTAGTGTATAAAGGAAAGCAAGAGCATTTCCTGATAAAAGTTAACCAGGTCGGTGCAAAAGCATTTCCTGTGAACCTTGGAATTCTTGATTAATTCCGGCACACCATTCAATTTTCAATTAATAGAAAGAGATTATAGAAAAAGTACCTTTGGACCAGTTTGACCGAAAATAGCATTATCTGCTGCAATGGTAAGATCGCAAACCATGTGCAAAATATGTCCTCCTCCAACAGCATAACCTGCAACCTGATTTGGGATACATTGTAAAACATACACCAAACAATATCTCACTGACTCGCGATTTTGGCAAGGAACTATAGGTAAACATAAATGCATCCTGATGCCGCATAGAGCTCAGTGCTACGCTGTTCTTTTAACACAATGAGTCCATGGCATCATCTGGACTTAAAATTCAAAGGCTATACCATTGCTATTACTGGTTTCGGAAGACGCCTGATCTGAACCTGCATTGTTATAAGAGATGAATTAACATGAAATTACTCATTAAGAAGGGAAAAGAAAGGACGAGATACATATGTTGTTGAGAAGGCATTCAAATTACAAAGACCAAACAAAAAGTTCATGAAAGGGCAACAATTGCTAATTGCATTCAAATTACATTGAACACATGAATGGTACTTATATGGCCTCTGAAGGAGTCTGAGCAGAGTAAAGCCTTAAAAATCCATGAGTGCATGTGGAAGTTCTAAAGCGTAAATGTAATATACCTGCAAATCTAAGACATTAAGACGGCCAAAATCTTCATAATCGGCATAACCATCTTTAGTTCTCAATGCTTGGTCGCCACCACTACAAAAAGCCTTGGTTCCCTAAAACGACATTTTATCGATAATAACAAATTAGTATAAAGTCTCTAGAGAAACATGGAACATCTTAAATCCATCCACGAATACCATACCCAAATTCAAGAACTGCAAATTTGTAAAAAGCATGCCAACAATTCCTCAAATAGATTTTATTTTTGATAATGCAAGTGACAATCAGCAGATTACCAAAATTTACAATGCTCCAAGGTAACACACAAGCAAAACATTATTGCAACTTGCAATCAAATATAACACACAAAATTGCAAGACCAAAAAAGTTACTCGAAATTTGAGCACAGACTTGTTGATGGATTCTATAAAATCAAGGATCAAAATATATGTTGTGTGCAAGTTGATTGATCCATTTTTATGGTTCATTGAATCCCTCAAAGAGAAATTACTTACAAATTACACTATTTAGTAGTTAAACAAGTCAGTAATCAGTAAATACCTTGCCAGTAAGAATAATGACTCCCACAGAACTATCATCTCTGGCATCATTAAATGCGCGAATCAACTCTTTAATTGTCTGCGGCCGAAACGCGTTTCTTCTCTCCGGCCTATTAATCGTAATCTTACATAATAATAAAAAAACGCACAAAATCAATCTACATAGTTAACGCTTCAATAGAGAGAGACTTCAAAGTAAACCAACTAAATACCTTGGCAATCCCTTCACCGTCAGCTTTCTCATAAATAATGTCGGTGAATTCCTTGCCAGACTCATCATCGCTTGCAACGATCCTCCAAACGACGTCGTGGCTCGGCACCTCGCCGTGTATCCGGTGATAACTATCGTTCATGGTGGAGGCATTGTTCAATCCGAGGGAACCGGAATTCGAACCCGAAGTAGCCGGAATAAGATGGTTGGCAACAGAGGAAATTCTTCTCTTCATTGAACTCAGCTCCTTCTCCGAAACTCGCGCCATTCGAAGGTCAGTGATAGCTCTTGAATACGTACAAAAAAATCAATTTATAAACATTGTTATACTACGGTGTGAATTTTGTTAGTTATTAAGTGAAGAATTGTATTGTTTTTTGTTTTTTTTTTTTTGGTTTTTATGTTGAAGATGATAGATAGACTGTAGGATATTGTTATTTGTCTGTTTATGGTTGGATAAGATAAGGCGGAGGAGATCAGGTGCACAAGACGGTGGCGTCTGTAATTTCTAAACGGACATTAACGGACTAATAACGGTTGTATTTTCAAATCTGGAACGGTACGTTTCAACGAAAGTGCCAAAACGTCGCCGTTACTGCGGTTTTGATTATATAAGTGATTTTCTTAAAAATGCTTTAAAATGTTTAGTAATACATTGTTTTCATGTGATTGATTAATAATAGGAAAAAACAATTTTTGCTTTAAAAGGACGTTTGATTTGTGATTTCTAAAATTTTCATAAATATAGTATTGTAATACATAATGTTTAGTTTTTATGACATAATTTTGATGTAATTTGACAAATAGTTGATAAAATAGTCTTCTTTTATTGGTATATTTTTAGATTATTTTGAACATTATGTATTTATGTTTGAAAATCATTTTTTAAACGCATCTTAATCAAATGCATTTTTTTTTTCCTTCTTATTTTTCAATATATTTTTGTATTCCAAAACAAAAAACCTGTAATTTGATTGAAAATCAAACTTTCACTCATATTTAAATTGATTTGAATATGGTTTATGTCTATTCAAAATGTGGAAGGAACCCTCTGAAATTGGTTCTTTGACTACACTTTATTTGAATGATATTATATAAATATGAATTTATCGCCTATATAAAGTTGTTTTTGACTAAAGACAAGTAAAAATATTTGATGATCTCACTTGATTGCTATGCAATTATACTAATATGACTTATCAGGTGCCAAATGTTTCTTCTGCTCGACATTATCAAGAGGAAAACTTGCATGAGATAGTCTCATTGCCACGTGGTGAGATCGTCTAATGAAAATGTACCATTTATATTGGAAATATAAAAATATACTTTCAAAGTTACACGCGGTACATTTTCATTGGACGGTCTTATTTGTAGATGGTTGTTTTACGGTTGATGTGGATTGGGTCGGATTTGAGTTAGACCCAAGCAACTTGGTCTAACCGGTCGAATCGGGTGCATCGACTTCTTCAATAACCTGCAAAAGAGAGTGAAAACAAGCAGAAAAAACGATGAACAAAATAAAAGAAAATGGTAGGGTGATTATTTAACCTTAGATGCATTTAGGCTGAGCGTTCATGTGAAGATTGGTCGTACTTAAGAAGATGATAGAATTATGGTGATCGGAATCCACCAATGGGGCGGGGGAGGGTACCCCCACCCCCATTCCTCAAACCTCCCTCAAAACCCACTTGGGGGGACTGGGGTGGGGGCGTTTTGGGGGCAAGTCCCCCCTCCCCCACACCCAAAACATATTTCCCCCGTTTCTTTTCAATTTCAATTTTAAAATTTCAATTTCTAATCTGAAAATCGGAATTCAAAATTTGGAATCCAGACATTCCAATCTTTAATTTGACACTGTTAAAATATTTAATCCAAAAAGTAATAAAAATATAATATAAAATCTAAAATACAATACAAAATAAAATTTTTATATATAAATAAAAATAAAATTATATATATATAAATATTTTTATTTTTCGAGAAATAGGGTTTTGGGTTTGGGGGCAAAGTTTGCCCCCACCCCCACCCCCACCCCAAAATCCATTTAGGGGCAAAAATTGCCCTCAAAACCCTATGGGGGCCATGGGGGAAGGGGCCCCATGGGGAAACTTCATCCCTACCCCCAGCTTTTAATGTTCATATGGCTTTAATTCCTTCCATCAAGTTGATTGTGGGAGAGATTTCATGAGGGATTCACTCCATTTCAAAATAGCAGTTACCACTATTACCAAAGAATGGTAACTGAAGTTGGACCGAGTCAATCAGCCAATTGTCAGTTGATGAAAGTCTTGGGTCGACTTGCTACATATGGGTTTAGGCTGGGTTTAATACAAAAAGGTTTGGGCTTTAAGCGTTGAGCCCAGACCATTTTTTGCTACCTTATTATTGACCGTCTCATATAAGTTTTTCTCCATTATAGGCATTGAACTTTTTTTTACAACTATGACAAGTTAAGGTAGTGATCCCATTACAGTGTGTTTGGTTGCGAAGAAAATGAAAGTAAAGTCAAAATCTCAGAATTCAATTACCACTCCTATTATTATTGGTTCCAATCACGTTTTTCTTTTCTACTTTCCTAACTCTTGTTCCCAGAAATCAAATGAAGCAAGAAGTTCTATGAATCTTACATAAGACTTCCGAAGGCAAGTATGCTAGCATTGGTGGAGTTAAGAATTTAATCTTTAGGTAAATTTTGATAATAAGAAATCAATTTTTTTGACTTTCACATAAAATATAATTCATAAAGATTATTTTAATTTCAACCGAATAAAGAATTTCCCATATAACAGAGTTACGTTGCACAACATAAGAGGAGGCAACCTGCAGTTTAGTTTTTTGATAGGATGATTCATTAGAAATCGAACACAAAACTCTTCAATTAAATAAAGCTGATAATATGTTGAGTAACCATATCAATCTTATTGAAATCGAAGAAATTTATATAGATTTGAGATTTATTTATAGCACATTAAGCAATCAAACAACTGTAGTTGGCTGACTGGTTTACATTCTCTGCTATCATGATATCAAACTCGGAATACTATACCTTCTCACACAACGAAAAACAAATGTAAGTCAACTAATCAAAGAAGAATTTCTATGAACTACTAACTGCCTAAATATACTCTCTTTACCTATGGTGTGATAGGGGTCAGGAATATCATGCCTAACACACAAATGAATACACCATAGTTATCTAATAAGCTAATAATGCTCAACAAGCATCGTGATCAGACTGAGGCCGGTTGCTCGATGGCTTTCCCACCTGTAAGCAAGCAATTGGAGGGACAGTAGGAGTCGTCAACTCTCCGAATGTCTGCCAGCAGAAAGGGTCATACATGTGGTATCGTTCTTGCATCGGTTTCAGCTCTATGGAGTTTAGAGTTACATCTACACATGGAAGGTTGTCACTGCAGGCAAAATGTACAGGCTTTACTGTGTATGTCCCTCTAATTCTTTCGTAGGTGATTCCTGATAGTGCCACAGCTGATGTTTGGTTCTTGCATTTCATTTTGTCACAATAAAATTGGTCGATCACTATTGGAAGTTGGACCTCGGAAACTTGAATGTTTGAGAAAAGCACACCCTGCACAGAACCTGATCCACCCTGCAGATGTGAAATCTGAAAATTATAACCCAGAAGTCTTGAAAAACCTCAGATTGTGTTCAATGATTAAGATTTTAATTAGCACTTTCACAGAGAAGAGAACGTTAACCAGTCCACAAGGCATTATTCCGAATCAGAACCATTTGCTAATCTAACCCATCATTCTACCTAAGTTTTGATTGCATTAGTTTTTAACAATTGGGAGTTTTTGGATGGTAATAATACCTGCCATGTCTTGATTCTGACACCATTCATTGTGTTATGCATAACGACATCTCGAACGGTGATGTTTGAGACACAGGCTTTGCTATTATCTTTTCCCAGGCTTCCGATACTGATTCCATGTCCTGGCCCACAGTTCACATTGTGTACGTATATGTTTGAACATCCAGTTTGAATAGAAACACAGTCGTCCCCTGTAAAAATCATCACAATTTAAGAATTAATTTAGCACCAAACATCATACGAACTTCTATAATGTTTGCTTAAGTTTGATTGTAGGCCAATTCTCTATCCTACTAATTGAGTTTCGGGATTTACATAACATAAGCATGATCATTTTTGCTGCTATACAATTAGATTTAAAAGCTTCATTTATTATGATACACAATGTGTTATGTATGTACCAAATTTACATTCATTTCTACATAATATGATTTCTATACAGGAATATAACCCGAAGTAGACAGACAAGAAGATGGAAGCAGAAGATTATGTTGCCACTGAAGACAAAAGCAAACTCGAAAAAAATACAACAAAAGTCTGTTGAGTTGTCAGTGGGGTTCAAAACCTCATCCTAAGTTGGTCCATTCCTAGAAAGTGTTGTATGACTGGCCTCAAATAAATGGTGGCTACAAAATTCTGCAATGCTAGAGATTGCTCGTTTCCACGCGTCAAAATTATAAGAGTTGATCGACAACAAAAGAACAAACTCTACTGTCAAGATAAGATTGTGCCCTAAAATTGAAGGACCATATAGCAAGGCATATCAATCAATTATGCATCTTTGTGTTGTTTTGTATCACAAGTTCTTATCCTGGTTGAGCCAGATAACTTCAAATTTTGACTCAACAGGTCTAGTTCTTGTCAAGATTAAATCTTGACCTGCAGAGACCGACATTGTCTACTTAAGTTCAATATTTATTCTAAAAAATATATTTATTCATCTACAAGCAAGCAACGAAAAGTTACCGCAAGCAAGAGTGCTGCTACGAATCACTGCATCTTTAGAATTCTGCAAGTGGATTCCATCCGTGTTTGGACTGTCACCGGGAGATGAAATGCTCAAATCATGAACCATAACTCCTATGCAATTATCAAACTTGAGGTGGCACTGGGGACTGTTCTGAATCGTTATACCAGTCACCGTGACATTAAAACTCCCGTAAAACCTCAATGCCTGTCACAGTACAACACCAAAGTCATTTTAAAAGGACTACAAACTACAAAGTCACAAGAAAATAAATTTGCCTGGGAATTTTCAGTCATTTAAGTGGTGGTCCTTACAGTTGGCTTGATGCTTGGCATTTTCCCATCAAGTTCACTTCCAATCTGCCACACAATTTCAAGCTCAGTTCGTATTGATAATCAAAAATACTAATTGTATTGAAAAAATAAATTAGATCAAGTTAATAAATTACCGGAATTGGTTTGTGCTTTTGTGTTGTATTGTATAAAGGTATAATGAGTTTTGATTCATCATCAAAAGGGTCATCGTATGGATAATCTTGCCACCAAACAGAACCTCTTCCATCAATAACACCATTTCCTTGAATTGTAATCCCTACAAGCTTTGTAAAGTCCATCCACCATAGCAGACCTTTGCCCCAATCTTTGTAGCTTGTTGGAGCAATTATTTTCCCATCCAACTAATTATCAAAATTAAACCCACCATTAGAATTCTAATCAAATTCCAAAATCAAATAATTAATGATGATTAAGAGAGTTAATAATAATATACCTGAAATACAATGTTTTTTTGACAGTATGGACCAGAGAATGAAATGGGTCCTACAAGAAAGACATAATCTGTTGGGACCATCATGATTGATGACTCTACTTTACATGCAGCTGTCCATGCAGCTTCAAACGCCTGCATCGCATCATACAATTAATCATTTTGTAACTTTGCAACATTACTTTCTTTAAAATATATGGCATCAATAATTATTATACGGTTGGTAGTTTAATGGTTTTCTGCTTAACCGTATTTGTATACAGTTATGGTTGGAATCGTGACCAAACTGCCGTAACGAGAATCAATTCTTTTTAGTGGGCCCGCCTATTTGGTAGTTTTGTTGTCTTTTTCTTTGCATTTATATCATTCTTTTTTTGAAAATATTCTTCTTTTTTTTTTTTTCTTAATATATACTTTTTATACACCATATCTATTTTACAATAACAAACGACACTAGTAAGACAAGGCAGGGCCACAAGGCCCATTAACTTCAGTTGTTTCTAACTTTAGAGTCCTGAATTTTGTGATTTTTACCATTATTGTTCTTAAAAATAACATTAAAGGTAGAAAATTGAGGATCTTTTAGAATAATTTTTATTTTTCGAATAACGTTATACTGTTCAAATTCACTAAAAAGTAAATAATATATCACTCAACAAATCATTTCATAATTCATAGGTATTGACGACTCTCATATCACATTATTCGAATATAAATTTGAATAGTTATTTTAGACAAATTAACATTATTCTCAATTTTTTTAATGGTAAACCCCTCAAGTCACTAATTTTTTGGGTTCGACTCGTGTCTCCTTCGGTCCTTCCTCCGCTCTAGAATTTGTTAAAATTTAGAAGAAAAAAAATGAAAATTTTAAGAAATTACATTTGAAGCTACCTTTCTACCCAAAAAAAAATATATATTTAATTATTAATGTGGAATTTTAAAATCATAATTACATTGTATTTTACCTTTTTGTTTAAAAAATACATTGTACTTTATAACATTAAATTGTATTCTAGTTTAACTAAAAGCAATTCTTGAAGAAATTAACTAGAAGTTTAGAACAAATGTGACAATGTGAGAAATTGCGACATTTAAACGTTGATTAATTAATTAAATAATTACATAAATAAATTACCTTGGTGTCATCAGCAATTCCATTACCCTTAGCGCCAAAATCCATCACATTGAAAACCTCAGAAAGGCCGCCGTCATCAGCTTTTGGCGGCGGGAAGTTCGGTTTCGGCTTACTGTAAGGCGGCGGAGACGCCGGAGGAGTAGGCTTATGATACGAAGGCGGCTTTGGTTTCGGTTTGGATCCGCCATTGTGGTTATTGTGACTGCTACGATGATGACTACTACTACCTCCTTTCTTCTTCAACAGAGAAGAATCAGAAGAGCTCCTGCTCTGCCTCCAATGCTTCCCTCTCCTTGCATTGCAAGTCTCGAAAGACGAAGACCACACCAGAAATGCAACGAAAATCATGAATGTGACGCTCTTCAAACTCATAGCTTTCATTTTTATTATTTTGTAGAGAAAGTGAGAGAGAGAATATAGAGATGCTGAGTTAGCGAAAGTAGTTAATGCAGGGGTTGGTTTATATAGACAAAACAGAGAAGCTAAGAAGCACATGAGAGTAAACAGTTATAAAGCAAAAAATAAATTTAAAAAATGTCGTTGTTCTGATAATGCACTAGAGGTATCTATGTTTCATTCTCTTTTTTTTATTAATCATTTCATATGATCAAATATTCACATCCCTTTATGTGAATTTTGGTTGGGGATTAATTTAGGTCATCGACAGCGATTACTGGACCCATTTTGCATTGCCTCGTGTCGAAATCTTATTACATGTGAGACTCATATCCAATTGCTTCTAAAATCAAGTTTTTAATCAATACAAGCCATCCCCTAGCTATATTCTTCGTACAACCATTTCAAGCCAAATGCACCTATGAATCTATGATCTATATACATTGATTTTTTTTTTCTTCGTATTTTTCGAAACTGAAAAAGGTTTTAGTAGAACGAACATATCAGGGTTTAACACGATCGGTTGATAAATCTAAACAAACAAACAAGTGTACCTATACAAACTATCAAACAAATTAACAGAAGTTAAGTAGAAATTTCTTATATATCATGATTTCTTTTTAACTTACAGTCAAGTTAATTTTGCAAAAATGAAAGTTGCTTTTGATATATGTTTCCTACGTGGCCTTAAAGCTCTACTTAAATGGCTATAATTAATTAATACTTAATATTAAAATAGAAAATAATAATAATGATGTAAAAGCCAAAGAGACACACGTGAGTGGGTCTAAATTGTGTCAATGGCACTGATTATAACAGCTCTTCTATGGTCACATGCAACGTTCACGGGCTCTAGTTTTGTTCTTTGTCTTCTCAATCAACCCAAGCAGCTCTTACATGGCTAGAAACTGACTCTAATAGGCTGGTTTTTTTACTACATTTCTCTACTCGATCTTTTCTGCAATAATAAAAAAAAATAAAAAAATTCCAATTTCCAGGAAAATCACACAGAGAAAAAAATATATAAATGTAGTAGCTGAAAAGAATATCATTCAGATTTCTGATTTCAGATGATCTCATCTGGGTGTGGTTTTTTTCAGGTCTATATATGTAATTTCATTTTACCAGAAAAAATATATGTAGCTAAAAACATATATATAACTCCAAAATGGATACTATTTATGCTTGGCAGAGAAACTGTTCAAAAACCTCTCCAGATATCTGCCCATAGTTTTGATATATTAATTATCGATGTTTGATTTGGCAGATAAAAAAGTACAAGTGTATCAGTGTATGTACAACCCACAATAATTATTAGGATAACACTTGTATGTTAACCGTCAGTACTCAAGATATTAATCAATCAATGGTTGGTTGTCATATAACCCAAAGTAAGGAGAAAAATATAAAAAATGAAAGAGTTTTGACCACATGGTAACACCCATTGGGTGATCAGTATACTTGGATACTGGCTGGTCAGTACCTAAGTATTTTTTTAATTATTATTAGTTCAAAAAATTAAATAGGAAAAAAAGAAAGAAAAAGGCTTCTCTTAAAGTCACATGTCTAATTCCTGTGTAAAGTACTACTACTATCCAGCTTTTTAAGAAAAATAAATACAGAATTCAGACGGAGCAAAAAGGAACCTAGATTTTCATAAATCACAATAAAGATAGCTGACTATATTGGTAACACTTTATATATTTCCTGAAATTTCAGAGAAACATAATCCCTGACCAATAATTATCACTTAAATTCTGTTGATGATGTGACATTGTGACCACCCCCCATGATTCAAGGACAGTAAATCTCAATACACACTCTTGAGACAAAATTCAACATCTTCTAATACTAAAGTTTTCGCTAATGTTGAAGTATTTCGTGACGATTTTGTAAGAGGTTCTGGGATTAAATCTTGCTTATATCAGGTTTGAGGAGATTTTGGAATAATAATATTAATCGCACTAAGCTAGATTATGTATAGTTTCTGTCATATACCAACAAGTACAGATAATTGAATATGTCATGTATATATATATATATATTAATATATATAATGCAGTGGAAGCTAGTGAACATTATTGAAATGCAGTTGGGAATAGTTTAGAAGCTGAAGTTATGGTGGTTTTCTGTTTGTTTACTCAGAAAATCCAAGAAAATATACTTATTATGTGGCCCTCGTTATATTTCATATTTGTCTGTATAGAAAGTTGATATATAGCATAGAATTACAGAGATGCCATTACTTGATGATGATCATCATCTGTTGGAAACCACTCCACACAACTCATTTTCATTACCCAACAATGCTCTCTGCTCTATCTGTACTCTTTGGCTCTCCTTTAATTTCTTCCAATCCACTTCCTTGCCCAACAATTTCTACATCACACATCTCTCTCATTCATTTGATATGTTGCTTCCTGCAGTACCCTCCCCGATATGCTTCATACATATCCGAATTTATTAAAAAAATAGCATATATGATCTAACTCATGAGATTCTAAGTAATAGATTAATTATATATACGTGTACGTCTTTGAATCAAAAGAGTATTTTCATTTGGAAACAATACTATACATACATATATACACACAAAAAATGTAATGTACAATTTGTTGCATACAAAACAAAGCAATTAATCTATCTCTAATTGTTTAATTAATCGTAGCTAGGTTTAAGCATATAATAATGTCAACAAAAGCTAGAAAAGCACCAAGTAAAGACTACCACATGCATGTATTATATATGTATATAATGCATACACGTACAGCTTCCTCTCCCAAAACTGAGGACACAAAGGCCACACACATATACACACCAGCAAATATTGGAGAATATATATATGATCACGAGCATTGTTTATATATTGATCAAATATATTTTAAGAGTGCAATAGGATAATAATAATGATTAATGTGTTTGATATGGACTTCTTGTTGAAGAGGAGGGGTTGGCTGGGTCTGTGTGTGAGTAGGACCTTCTAAGCCGTCTTTTAGTGGATACAAAATCCGCTCGTGAACTTTACTTTGAGGGGCTCTCGTGAACTCCATGCGTCGAGAATAGAGATTGTTTAGCTTATTTGTCTAGACAAACTTTGAATATTGCATGCCTCTCCATTATTGCCTTTGCTAAATCATTTTTTTTGCCACCAACCGAGGCATCCATTTTCATGTTTACCTTTTTCCTTTTGACTTACGTACCAACATATATCCCATGGGCAACCTAGCACCACTCAAATTTGAACCCTAACAATTAAAATAATAATAATAATAATAATAATAATAATAATTTCAAGGTGAGATGTATATAGAGAATTAATCATCATGATTTTCTCACTAACATATAGTGATTTATTAGTTTGTTTGGTAAGATTTATTAGGAATTGAATTTCATTTTCAAAAAAGTTCTTGGGTTTTGTTCAATTCTTCTATTTCTTTAAATAAAAAAAAATTAAAGGGTTGATTTTTGATATTATTTTATAAGAATTTAACTATATTACATAGTTTTTAGATTTAAAAATATGTTTTTGTAACGAAATTTGGAAACAATTTTATAAGACAAAAACGAGAACAGGTCTATGTATTATTTATATCATACACGATTAGTAAAAGAGGAGCTTTGTCGTTTTCTAATTAATTTCATGTTTTCAAAAGGGTAACAAAGAAACATTTTAACCCATTGATGAATTTCATATTTTATTAGTCTATTGTTGTGTGCTTTATAATTATTAAATGTGTCTTTTGTTTCTTTAAAATTTATAAAACAAAAAACTTGATTTTGAAAATCACAAGAATGTTCATTGAGTCATTTGCATACTTATTACAGTTAATCAAAGCTACACGATAATTAAGTTAGGGGGTTTCCTCTTAAAGAATATAAAGAATCCATATCGGTTGGATTAATTTTTGTCATATTCATTGTCTCTTAAATCATAATTAAATAATTAATTACCTCACCCCAAATCTAAAATCTTCCAATTTTATATTCCTTAGTGTAAAGCAACAAATTTCAAGCACTACATCATTCATGATTAATCTATAATTTATCACATCTCTTTTAAGTCTTTTTTTGTTTCCCAAAAACAAAGTTAAAGAGGAGAAAAGAAAGAAAAAGAAAATGACCCCACCAATTTCAACTTCCAATTCAGTGAAAAAGAGAAAAGATGTGCAATTTCAGATCAGATATTCATAATGCAATCACGTTACTCAAATCAGCTGCAAAGTTTTTATTTTTTATTTTTGTCACGGATCATTATAGAACTTGAAGTTTTATTAAACATAATAATTTTGAATACACATAGAACAAAGCAATATAAATCTGAACTTTTTAAAAGGACTGATTCTAGATATATATATATAGAGAGAGAGAGCGATTTTCAGGTTTGAGATTTCTAGATGTTTTTCTTACGTGATCGACTATATAACATTATTGTAACATTATAGAGTGACTTGATATTTTTTAGAGTATATGCAGATCACTGTGTGGAGTTAAACCCTTGCAGAAATCTCGAATTTGATAATTTATGTGTTGATGAGCTTGGTTAATTTAGTTGAGGTGGGTTTGCATTTGTTGTTGTGCATGTGATTCACTGAATTCTGAGTTTGATTGCTTGTGTCTGCTGCATGATCTAATCTATTGATTGTATACAAGGACAAAAAGTGGTTTTGTCCCCAGTACTTTGTTTGTATTATTACAAGACCCTTAATTCATGGCCTACAAAAAAAACCCCACCCTTTCAGCTTTGTCACGGACCCTTTTCAGTTTTCACCCCCGAAAGATTTTGCCTCCTCTGTGGCTCTGTCCCACCATACCATTTAAATATTGCCCTCCAAACATCTCCTTAAAAGCAAACTAAATTGTCCACTTCCTTCTCATTTTAACGATATGATTAATGGTTACTCTCACGTTTAACAATTAAATCGTAAAATATAGAAAAAACTACTTTCTAACTGTGGAAGTGGTATTTAGAATCGTGATTGTAGCTATTGATATTAGATCCCGATAGACTTTTGACCCTAATTGTTGTAAGAGTTATATTATAAGTGGTGTTTGTAGCAACAGATCTTACCGAATCATGACATACCACTTACCTAAGCAATTGTGTAAGAAAAGGGAAATAAACTTTTCTTTACCAACAAATACCCAATTTAGAACTAGTTCAAAAAAGAAAACTTCAATATGTACTTTTTATTATTATTATTTAATTTTCAATTGTTGAAATTTAGGATTGACTTGGGTGTGTGGGAAATATCATTAAATGTCATTGGGATGTCTAAAATGTAATAATCTTTAAAATTACAAAATTTCAACCATATTATTCCATTAAAATAGACTTAACCTAACCACTCAAATACTAATTTAGTCAATTTTGAGAACAATTTAATAAATATTTTAATTAAACTACACGAATCTGGATGTATCTAACAATAAAAATTGTTAATATTATATATATATTTTTTTAGGTGACAAGAATGCAACATCTCAAAGACTTATTATTATTATTTTTCCTTTTTCCTTTTTCCTGTTTATTTTTCTTGTTCTAGCTTGGCCTGTAATGCAGCAAATCATGAACATTGCAGGCAGAGGCAGCGCAGAGCTGCACGTGGTTTTCGATTCAAGCGATTGTACGGTATAATCACACACTGACAAATACTGCTTACAAAAACTGTGTTGGAGATCTTGCAATTTTTGTTTACACGTCAAAATTTGGTCATGTAAGTTGGAATGTTCTTTCTTGTGATCATATCTGTACGGATTCATTTACTATAAAAATTGAAATGAAGCAGTATGAATTGTTAATTCACATTTAAATATCGAAGATTTTTATCATTATCTAATCCTATACGAAAAAATATATAGAATTTTAAAAGTAATTGATGTTGTATGAAAAATGCACGGAATTCCGCATCTAATATGATGCCTCGGTGTTTGTATTAATACAAAACAAAACCATCCATTACCATTACCTTTACCTGTAGAAATCACAAACTTGTCAGTTTACTAGGAGTGGAAACAAGGCATTTCACAGCAGAAAGTTCACTGGTGAGTCAATGATTCTTTTTAACAACCAAATTTTTGTACCCAAAAAAAAATAAAAAATAAAAAATAAAGTTGTAATTATTTGGTTATAGGGCAATGTTAAATAATTGAATTATGAGTATGAAGTATGAACTGCACCAATATGGTAAAATGTTATAGTTTATTATTTTTCAAAGATTGTAGGATTCGACGGGGGTATCGGTTTCGAACTCGGCTTCGGTAAACAGGTTCGTGGGATTTCCGGGTTATATATATATATATATATATAAAGTATGAACTGGACACGAATAGGAATGATCCTTGAATGTCTACATCTGGATTTATTTACAATTGTCTTCATTCAAATTATCTGTCGGTTGCGGTTTCCCAGCTCTGTTCGCATAGCAAAGATTTATCACGAGACTTGCATATTTTATTCTTAATATACTTAATAATGTTTTTCAATTGATCGCATCGTATGAGTTAAAACACAGATAAACACAAACTTGATAATTTCGAACTATTACAAGCTTTTTTACAAGAAAAGTTTCTGATAAATTCTTAAATATGTTTTCACTTTTCAGAGAATTTTTGAAAAACCAACTTCTTGTTTTTCTTCAAGATCCTCTGGTTTCTCTGGGTTTTTGCTGTGTTACAAGGTTCACTCCAGTAAAATAAAAAACCGCAGTAATAAAGCAGTAAAGCAAAGATGTGAAACAATATACTATATAATATGTTTTTTTTTTTTTGTTTTTCTCTTCAATATTAGCAGCATCATACACTTGTTTTTAATATTCTGTGTGTCTGCATATATAACTATATATATAACAACCGTAACTTCCCATAAAATTTAACTTGGTCATCTCAAGCCTCCCGCGAACCTATACTAGTATGATCTACAATCCGTTAACCAGAATAGTATACTATCACATGATTATTTAAGTGCCAATAGGTTAATAGGAGCAAAGTCAGAGCTCAGTGTGAACAATGTCATCGCTTCTGGGTTCAGCGAGCATGGTATCTTTGTCTTGGGAGTTTAGGCAGTCTGCTGAAGGATGCACGATGCCATAACCAAAGCCTTGAGCAGAGTTGCAGTAGGTCTCAACTGTACCATCCTTCCTCTCTAAGTTGACATTGCTCAACACTATGTTGTTGCATGGAACAGTATCACTACAGGCGAATTTCATTGCTTTCGAGCTCTTTGTAGTCCCACTAATGTTCCGGTACATGATCTGACTTATTTGCACAGCTGATGTCTAGAAAATCAAGAAAGAAGACGATCATCAAATTCTGATTAGATTAGTTAAATGGTTAATCAAATACAATTTTGCCGACGCTGAGAATCCATTCTTTAATTATCAGTCAGACAAATTTTACATGTGATAAAAGGGAACCTAGCAAAAAGTACCTGGTTTTGACAGGATTTCGGGGAATCACAGTAGAACTGATCAATAATGATTGGGTTTGCAACATTTTCCATCCTCACGTTTTCAAAACGTACACCACGAACATAACCAGAACCTCCCTGGACCACAGAACAAAAAAAGAAAAAGAGAGAGAGAAAGAGATTCACATCAGTTTCAGAAGAAAAGTATTGTAATGGTAGTTTAGATGCATCTTACTTTTTGACATGTAACTTTATTAAAATGTGTTCTAGTATCGCTATCGGATTCTGAATCAAAATAGATACACATAGCCATCAAATGGTTCAATTTCATATTTTGTGGCAGAAATCACATCCAATGAAAAGAAACGTACAGCAGCACAAACAATGTTTACAGTAAAGTTGCTTCAAATTTTATCATGAAACAGAATCGAAAACTACCTTACCAGTTACCACTATGAAAGGCTACTTTAGTCATTTGGAAGTATATAAAATGTACAAATATGTACTTTTCAGGTCCGTAGACAGTTCAAAGCCCCATTCCATCTTTTTGTATTGTCTCTCCTAAATTAGCTAAATAGGTATGTCATTCAAGATCCACAAGATTTACTAGTCATAATAAAAAGTATTACCTGCCAAGTCTTAATCCTCAGGCCATTAGCAGTTTCGCTGATGAATGCTGTATCCAAGACCACTTTTGTGACTATGGCTGTTGAATTGTCCTTCCCAAGGCTTCCAATGCTAAAGTACAAAGTTTCGCAACAAAAAAGAAAAGAAAAGAAAAGAAAAATTCAGTTTCAGCTTTTTTATGCTGTAGGGAAAAAAGAACGCTGATCAAAATGTACCCGGTGTCTTTATGGAGTAAAAAATAGGATCCTTAAACCGTTGGTGTAGTGTAAAATATCAAACATATTTACCTGATACCATGTCCAGGTCCACAGAACAATCTCTTCATCTTGATAGCAGAACTACCATTGACAATTGAAACACAGTCATCCCCTAAATATCACAGAGAATCAAGAGGAAACAAACACTGTCAGCATATTTCCCAACATATCAATGTGCAGAATGTAGTACCCCTTTAATATATGGAAATATGTCGTAGATGTGAGAACTGTATGCAGTCATGCAGTGCTTATATAGAAGTTGTCTTTTCAGTTGTTCTTTCTATGTTTTCCTCAATACTGTGATGTTTTTGCTACTTTAAAGCTAACACTTCTATTCCAGTTATCATCTTTGTACCATAGAAAATGAGATAGCAACATAGATGAGGTGTCAAAACCTGTTCCAATTTTGCAGTCTTGGAGAACAACATTTGTGGATTCGGTGATATGGATTCCGTCAGTGTTTGGACTGTCACCTGGAGCAGAGACTAGTACTGCAGATACTCGCACCGACTTACATCGTGAAATGACAAAATTCATCTGTTGGCTGTTCTGAATAGTGAGGCCTGTGACCTTCACAGCTGAGCTTGAATCTATGGTTAATGCCTGCAACAAAGTTGTATGTCAATCATCACTAAGTGTACATTATTTGATACATTCTATTCTGACAAGTTTTCATGAACCATTTTAGGAAGTACGACTAATATATTGTAGGAAGATCCTTACTGTTGGCGCCCCTCTGCAAGGCTGCAAATAAGAAAGTACAAAAAGCCTTGTTAATTTATAATCAAAAGTATATGAAAACGAACGGTATACTGTAAATTTAGAAGAATTACATTTGTTTTGTTTTTTTTGCAAGACGATGCCCACCATTTACTGCCTGAGCCATCGATGACTCCATGACCTTGGAAGAGGACCCCGTTCAGCTTAGAAAAACTAAGCCAGTTTCGAGGCGACTTTGGATCCCAGCTGTTAGGCTCATCTGGGGCAACTATTGTTCCATCAATCTGCAGAATAAATAGTAATGATAAAGTTGATTGTCTAATGTTATTATCAATGTGGATATTCTCACGGGTAAATACCAACAACACTCCTGAGGTAAGGCTTAAAGCCAAATAACTTATCGTCATTTTCAAATTATACAAAAATCCTTTGACATTTTCAGAGATATACAAAAACAATTCTACCGTTATTTTTTTGGTTCTAGCATATCAAGGGTAAACAAGTCATCATAATTTCATAAATCAAGAATTTTTATATTTTTTTTTTAAAAAAAAAATTTGCCTAAAATGTGACAAGTTTTCAAATCATATTTTAAGAACTAAAAATTAATAAATTTGATATATGAATTAATAACTAATAATAAATTGAAATTTAAGAAATTTAAATTTAGTTTTGATGGTTATGAAATTTATTTTTGCAATTTAGCACATTGAATGGCTGTCAAAATTTCCAAAATTAGTTTCTATGAAATATTTATTATGTCATTATGGTAAAATGGTAATAAAGAGAAATTAAGGGCAAAACAGTCATTTTATCAAAACCACGCCACATCAGTAGGGTTCTTATGTATTTCAAAAAGACAATAACCAATTTGGTTTTAAACCTTACCTAAAGTGGATTTTTGGTACTTGCCCTGTTATTTTGGTAAAAGAATGACCGATAAATAATATGTACAAAAGATAGTCTAAACCATATTTAAATACATCATTAATATAATGTCTATAGAATATTACCTGAATGACTAACTTATCTGCACATGGCCCCTTAAATTTTGTTGCATTAACTAAATAACTACGCCCTGGGGGAACCAAGAAAACAGAATTCGCTGTAGAGCAGGCTGTATTCCATGCATTCATGAAGGCCTGATGATTATAGCATAGCAGATGAACAACGACAAACTTAACAAAGAAGCAAACTATAATTGTGAAAAAAGAAGAAAAAAAAAGACAGTTTGATATATATAATTCATATGAGACCCACTGCCTGAAATGCACCTGGGTTTCATCAGAAACTCCATCTCCAACAGCACCAAAGCTATCCACATTTACAAGAACCTTGCCACCCCTTTCACTTGTCCACAATGGAACATTGAAAAGTTCCACCTCATTTTCTTCTTCTATGTCTAGGCTTTCGAGTTCCTCGAGCATGACAATTTTGTCATACAACATATTTCCTGCAACTCCATGAACTGCTATTAGCAAACCAAGGAAGGAAACAATAAATAACTTATCCATGTTTTGTCTGTTCTGGATGTTACGCAAGTTTTGGCTGATTTGTATAAATCCAGTGAAGACATTGGATTTAATTTATAAGTACATATTAGTTTTGGAAATGAAGGGATTTGTGGGATATATGGCTTGGCTTAAAAGTAGATGAAGGTGCTACATTTTCTACCATGCCTACACTTAAAGTACAAGGGAATTTTGTTGTTTTTTTTTTAGTATTTTGCTTTACTCTTCAACTAGAATCCACAAAATAAAAAAGTCAAAAGAGTACATAGATTCTGTTTGACATTTTCTTTCTATCCCCTCACATATATGGATATATTGAGCATGCAAAGTTATTGACAGATAAATATTATTTACATATACAATGCAGGTATGCAACAATGTATTCACATTCCCCTTGAAAATTATACGGAGAAGAATGGTCAATCAGATTAGTTAGACCAAAAAGGGTAACAGAAAAACAGATCCTGCTTGCCCTTTACATGCATGCTAATGCCAATGCTTCAAGAAAAAGATACCTTTTAGACCTATCAGGTGAAGTGAACTTCAAAATAAGGGATTAGCTTCTTTGAAATGAAGATGAAACGCCATAGACAAATCGGTGGCTTTGGGGTTGGAGGTTAATTTCCTTGGTCAAGTTTACAAGTGTAAGATTCAATTTCGATGGCTGCTGTTTAATTCGATTAAACTATGACCGGACTCCCTTGTCATCCTCCTCGCGCTAGCAATCTCTCTGATTTGCATAGATCTTTCATATTCCCCTAAGTCAGCATAAAAGTTTGACACTTGCAAATAAACTGCAAAATCATTTGGCTCAAGGTCCATCAAACTTTTAGCTACTCTTCTTCCCAAAATTTCATTGCCATGAACCATACAACTTCGCAGCAATGAGCTCCACATCGCACAATCGCCCTTCCCTGGTGTTTGCTGCAGCAATTCTTCAGCTTCCTTCAGAAGACCTGCTCGGCCTAATAGATCTACCATGCATGAATAATGCCGCTGGTCTGGGTCAATGCCATATACAGATTTCATCGAGTTAAACACCATTTGTCCTTCTTTGACCATCCCTGAATGATTACATCCATTAAGCACACACAAAAACGTCACTTTATCAGGTGTCAGACCCTTCTGGATCATTGCTCCCAGCATGTCAAGGCCTTCTCTTCCCATTCCATTCCGAGCATATCCGTTGATAATTGACGTGAAACTGATTTCATTTGGTGAATGAAGTTTCTCAAAAACTTTTTGAGAAAGTTCAACATGACCACACCTCGAATAAGCATCAATTAAAGAACATGATACAGCAACATCATATTCAAAACCTGACTTCACTGCACAACAATGCAGCGATCTGCAACTGTCCAAGTTCGTGAAATCAGACATTGATAATGCTTTCAGTGTTGAGGACAAAGCTACCTCATCAAATCCAAGTCCTTCATCAACCATAAAACCAAATGTCTCAACAACATCTTCAATGACACCACAGTGCAACAAAGAAGTCATTAAAGAATTACAACACTCCAAACTCCTTTCAGGAACAGTTTTAAATACCGCTACTGAACTTTCAATTTCATTGCACTTCCCATACATATCCGTCAAAGCAGATTGAACATGTACACTAGTATGATCAAAACCCATTTTTAAAACACAACAATGAATCTGTTTCCCAAAAGAGATATCACTGGTCCGACTAGATAAATTCAAGAAACCCACTAATGAACGTATAGCCGGCCTCTTCCCCCACAATTGCATCCTAGAAAACAATTCAAGAGCATCGAATACTAGACCATGCTTTGCATAAACTAAAACAACAGAGTTCCATGAAATCACATCACTCACTGGAATAGCCTCAAATAATTTTGTAGCATCTGTTAAACTACCACAAGCAGAATAAAAATCCACCAAAGCATTAGCAAGAAAAACACCCGTATCGACCCATCCAAGCTTAATCACATGACAATGTAACTGCTTCCCTTCATTAACAAACATGGCATTACTACACCCGTTAAACAGATAACAAAAACTTAGCTCATTTGGGTCCACACCATCAAATTTCATTTTAGCATACAGTCTCAACAACTCATCTGATCGACAAAGTTCACAAAACCCCCTCAACATCAAATTCCACGTTGGTAAGTTTCTCTCAGGCAGTTCGTCAAACAACTTCAAAGCGTTAACGTCCAATCTCATACGCATATAAAGACCAACAAGTGAGCTCCCGATAAACAAATTCGATCCAAACCCAAGTGAAACCACTCTGCAGTGAACCTGGGTTCCTTCTATACAAAACCCGGCATCAGTACAAATACTTAAAACAGAAGAAAAAGTGGATGCACTCTCTTTAATTCCATATGATACCATTTCATTGTAAAGAAGAAGTGCCCGCTTCTCTTGCCCATATTTACCGTGTCCCGATATTAGCAAGTTGTAAGTAACAACATCACGAAGTGGCATTTCATCGAACAGATGGTGAGCAGAATTTAAGTTACCAGATTTTATTAAACCATCGACTGTCCGATTTTGAGAGTATGTACTCAGCTGAGGATCGGTATCACAGTATGAATCTAACCGCAAACAAGTAGTTGGTGAAACTATTGACGTACATTTTGAAGTGAAGGTAGTTATAGTACGGACAAGAGACAATGTTTTACTGCTTTGCATTAGTTTTGATCTTTTGAGCTATTGTCATATGTGTTGACTGAGGAGATTATTAGCTTTTTTAATACAAATTTTTTTTTTTAATTAAAAGAAATAATTATATGCATCAATTAGATTGCTACCTAAATTCAAAATCAATCGACCCCTTATTCCGATTTTCCTATTTGTTACTTTTATTGTCACATAATAAACTAGCATATAAATTAAAATATAAAATTAAAATGTTTAACATTATATTTTTATTAAATTTAAGAACACTTGGAAAAAAAATCTAAACTTTCAAAGAACTTGTGCCTAAAATAGCATTATGCTTTTTACTTGAGTGCTGAATAAAATGTGGTTGAATTTTATTTCCCCATTAAATTATGATTAATACTATTTTTTTTTATATATTTTTTTTCAAATTATTTGTTCAAAATTAATAACCAGATAATTTTAAAATAATTAAATCACTCTTAAATTATATATTCCCCGAATTTTCCTTCTTTCTCTTTTTTAATTTATAATATTCTTCAATAGTATCTCATCAAATGAGAAAAGATGGAAAAACTTGCATGGACGGTAATGTAACTTAAACAACGTTTTTTTTTTTTTGCCGACCACCAGAAGAGGCAATGATTATTCTTTCTCTTCCAAGTAACTCCACCGGCCACATTTCTACCCTCTTAATTTTTTTTAATTTTTTTTTAATTATTTTGGATGGACACACTCACACACCATGATCAGTCATCACCTGTATCATGGGCATAAATATATAAAATTAAGAAAGGAAAAAAAAAAAATTGATTCTTCGTGCAATCTGAAAGACACAGCATTGCCTTACATTTTAACATCCCCACAAAAATTCACTCCATTTTCTTGCAATTGTTGCAAGTTTACAGCTGATATATTAATTTCTTTTGAATCTTGAAAAGCTGCAATTAACATCCTTGCAGTACTATAAATAAGATACAGCTTAAAAACATCAGTAACGACAGAAGGTCAAACATTTCCAGCAAGCAGTGTTCATATATTTAAGAGGATGATAATGTCATAATAATATCGATCGTCACAGTTAATTTACATCAGCCTGTAGATGATAAGAAAAAGCATGAAAATTCAAATAATCATACAGGTCAACGACACTAACATGCCGAAGCAATAGCCTCCAAAAGGGTGGCTATAAATTTCATCTGGGTTTGTTCGTCAATACTTGAGAATAATGGAACATGGACAAATAAAGATTTCTGACCTTTCTGCTCTGCAAATCGAAGAGATTGATAATAGACATAATTGCATACAAAACGGCCTGCATCGCGAGATATGTTTGCATCACAGCCCTTCTTCTTTAAGAACTCCAGGATTGCCTCAGTGGAGCAAAGGGTCTTCAAGAAGCAGATGATGAAAAATGTTAACACACAGAAGGGAAGAGAGGTGCTATGGCTTTTTAAAAAATAAATAAGTAAAATAAAAAATAAAAGAGGTCTCATGGCTATGGCGTGAAATTAAGCATACAACCCCAAGCATCAAATTACTCTCAGAATACCTCTCTTTTCCGTGAAATTTCTCCATCCTCGGGAACTATTGGCAGTTGCTGGGGAAAGCGAAAGCAAAAGCAAAATCAGTATCATAGAATTTGAAGGCAGTTTAAAATCAATTTTGCATATTTGAATGCTGAGAAAATATGCTAATCAAAAAGAAAGTAACACGAATCTCCAATTTTTTCTTTCTCAATTTCTAATTTTGGAAGAAGGAATAGAGACATTGAAGGGGCTCCTTCGCAAATAACATAATCCAACAAAAGAAAGAAGTAAGAAGCGGAAAAATGAACTTGCTAAGGGTCCAAAGAGTTGAATAATATAGCCTTTTTATATAGAAGGATGAAAGCAAATTTACCTGAGGTTGCCATCCAAATTCATCTGGACAACCAAAAGTGGCTTCATTTACCGCCTGCTGCTCGATAGCAAACTTCGATTGCCCACTATTCACTCCAAAGTGAAGCTGATGAGGTGATAAAGTTTAAGTTCTTTAGCTACTATACAACAGCAATAGCATACACAACTATACTATCATATTTCTATAAGTAGACGAGGAATAAGTAGGCAGACATATATTTGAGATTCACGATTGTCATGCCAAGGGTATATTAAGAGCGTGCTTACATATATAAGAACAATCAATTTAATGCCAGATCCCACCCCATACAAGGAGCTAATCTATCAAACATAAAGCAGACAGGTAACTCTAAGCAGTTCAAGATCAACTACAAAGGACATGAGAAGAAAAACAAAATGGAACAAGCAGTAATTATGAAAACAATGGAAAAAGGGAGGGAAGCAATAACTGCACAGAACAATTAAAATCTTCTTCTGAGATTTTCTCTTCAATTTGAAACTAAGGTCGGCCTCATAGCTAGTTTATATCTGCTGCACCAAGAGAACTTTCATAAATTCTTGGTTATTTTTAAATTTATGAGTTACCATGATCACACAGCTTGGCCTTATAGCATTAGTGTACCAATCCATAGGTCCTAAGACAGCTGCTATTAGAAAATTTAATGAATTTCCGAAATATATTTGCATATGTTCCATTTTCTCCTATCATCTATAAATCCCAAAATCATTAGTAATCTATAAAAGTATGAGTTGCATGAAAAAAAACTCACCCATACAATTTGTTCATTGTCCATGCTAGATATGCTCGATTCCAAGATCTTGTGAAGCATGGGAAGTGCCCCAATTCCGGCAGTCTCAAGAACAGTGCAACTCCCTAATTTAACACCAGCAGGCAAACCTCTTTTTTCAAGAAAAATCTTTAGATTATTAACCATAGTCTCTGTAGGATTTTCATCAACTCCAAGGAACTTCTTAAATCCAGTTACATGAATAATTACAGCCTTTGGACCTTCAGACCCCATCTCGTCAAACCGGGCACAGATGCAATTCCCAATTTCTAAAGAACACTGCTGATAGAATCCTGTTGATGCACCAACCCCGTACCTTCTGGAAACAACAAAAGTAAGCAAGAAAACACCATTATCAGATTTCCTGTTTAATACACATAAAAAAGTGATGTTTTAGGTATAGTATTGTATTGTTTGACAAATTCAATCAATAACAAGATTATGGAACACATAAATTCAAGTAATAGGGTAAAGAGAACACAATCCTAACCACCTACTTTCTTTCCCATGAGTTGGCCAACGCTTAATAAATTGCATTTGATAGCTCAAGACTTGAACCTTCCCTCATAAAAAAATTGCTTTTGCTATTGGCAAAGGCTATAAATAGAGCTCAAAGATTTCACTTTAAACATAAGAGTGTGATTTCAGTAATTACAGTATCATTCACTTCCTCATAATTAAGAAATGAAAAATTCAAAGCTCGAAAAGGCTTACGAAGAGGAGCTTTGATTCATTTTATGTTTCCCTCTTTCCTTTTTTTCAAAAAAAATAAAATTCTTTTGTCTGATTTTATCTACACTACTTTAACCCAAATAATTGTGTTCGAGTACATACGAAAAACCATGCCCATTTCATTATTTCTTATAGATGTCAATTTTTGAAAAACTATAACACCATGAAAATTCCTTCAAATAAACTTATCAATACCAGTAAATTTAAACCCAGCTATATAATCCACCAAGTCACCAGATAGTGAAGTACAAAAAGTCTAAAGCGAAGTCAATAAATTCAAACAAACTGTGTGGTCTAAAAGAAACATCTCAAATCAAACAAATTACAAAACAATACGGATGATCAATTTAAACAAAAAGAGGTGAAATCTCTACGAATTCAACAAGCAATTGATCGTAGCGTACCTCGGATTTGACACCGCCGACGTCAGAGGCAAGCGAAGAGAAGGATAGAGTTGGTTTCTGTCTTTCCTTTCGTTGGGTGATTAAATTAAATTAACCGAATAAATGAAAGAAAAGTTAAAATAGACGGTACCCGCCAAAGTGAATCGATGCCTCGATGGGATTCGACATATCCTAGAATGCGTGGCGCATTTTGATTGGATGGAAATACTGATAGTACTCTCTTGATTTTATTTTATTTTGAAAAAAAAATTAACCTCTTGATTTTTTATTATACTCCTACATAAATTTGAAAATTTTGAAATGGAGAAGATCTCGAATGCACAACCTTAAATACAAATGTGAGGGTTTTATAACCCAACCAACTTTCCTGGACTATAACCTCTTGGTTTTAATTAATTAGAAAGTAGTTATATACTTGCTTTTTTCGATTTTTATGTTACTTTCTAAAGCTTTTTATTTATTTATTATTTTAAAAAAAATATATTGACACCAATCACGTAGGGGTTTACTGTTACCTTGCAACTGCATTTTATACAATGTGATTTTTTATTTCTAAATTTTTTGTTAAATAGAAAATTGATATTATAAATATATATTTGTTGTATTATATTTTTTTAAATAGTAATTAATATATTTAACCTGACTATATTATTAAAATAAAATAAAATAAAAAGAAAAGAAAAGATAAAAACGAAAGCTAAAGAAAAGTGACACGCATGTCCTAAAACAATAATCTAAAAAGGTACGAGGACCTCAACAGAAAGTAAGGAAACATGAACCTAAAAAAAACATAAAATTAATCATTCTTTTTTGCCTCAAACGGTGCAGCCTAATTAGAAATAGCAACATAACTTAATTCTGCATGGATCAATGAAGCCACAGAATCAGAGTTAATCTTAGTCTCAGTAACAGGGAAGCGCTTAGAACTTCCCTTACTCAGTTAAGCATTGAATTAGATAAACTTTTGAAAGTTAGTTTCACTCTTCTATTCGATTTTGTCACCACTGGAATCCAATTATTGTTGGGATCAACTAGATCCTGAGCTTCCGCAAACTTGTCATCCTTCCCTGAGAAGTTGTTACATGGATTCCCATAATTACCGCTTCCCAAATGAGCAGAGATTGAATTAGTAAAATCTTTATCATTGACAAAGTGATCTCCAAATTCTTCTCCCAAAACTGTTGTAACAATTGGAGGAATTTGAATGGTATGGTAATCTCATCTGACAGTTGAGAAACCAAAATAGGAATATTTTCCTCAACCGAATACTGCTTCTCACGGTGGCTGCTCTGCTCCTCAAAGACCAAAAGTTGTATATTATCTACCTCTTTTAGATCAAGATTGTCAACGAGAGCTTCTGTGTTTAAGGTCTCTACATTTTGACTCATACCCCTTGTATCTACAGACCCAAAATCTTAAGAAATAACAGTGAAAGCATTAGATATCGAGGCCTCCTGGACCAACTCATCTATCGGACGATAAACCATCTTAGAAGACCAAGGGCAAACAGGCTGTGGCCCCTTAACACAAACCTCGACCATTGGTTGAGAGGGCTTTCCCATACTAGTAACAGGAACCTTAGGTTTGTTCCAATGACAAGAACTAGACAAATGACCAATGGAAGAGCAGACAGAGCAAAAAGATGGTAAGTTTTCATACTCAACCGAAATGAAAGAGCTATGAAGTTCGTCCCTCTTTAAATGAACTGGACAGATGACCAATGGAATAGCAAACGGAGCAAAAAGACGGTAGGTTTTCATACTCAACCGAAATGAAAGAGCTATGAAGTTAGTCCCTCTCTAAAAGAACCGAAGAGGGAAGCAATACGGACAAATCTACATCAACTAAAGCCCTGTCAAAATGACAAAAATCACCATCAATAGTAGCCTTATCCAATCTCAATGAAATTTCAATACATCTGACCAAATCAAAATAGATCTTCGGATGCCAGTATACCCGAGATAAATCATAGAACCTAACCCAAATATGTGCGTTAGTGGACTTTTGCAGAGAGGGATTAAAATCTAGAACTCAAGGCTAAAGACGGAGAACTCATGACTTAAGATTAACAGAACCCAAACCCCATACCTTATTCTTATCTTCAGTGGATTTCAAAATGATCTGGAAATAGCCCCTCCATAAAGATATAAGTCTCTAATTCGTCGAAATCATCCAAATCTTATTAAGCTTAGCCTTAAGGTCAACAAGCTTCCAGGGACACTCACCACTAGAAATAACCACACACCCTATAAAAGAATTTTTGCATAACTCGAGTCTGGATTGATAAGCCATCGGATTAACCCGGAAAGACACATAACCTCCCATTTTCAAAGGTGCAGTAATCATAGGGAACGACTGAATAAAATCATGAGAATGTTTCAAAAGGTACGTATAAGATTTGCCACCCATAGGCAAGGGACTATAAATCATAACGGAGTCCTGAATCGAACCTCCAACATTAACCGTATTCTCACCCATTGCAGGAACAAAAGACAACAAATTACCCATACTGTGCCCTCCACTCTTATAAGAAACTGTCCCCTTACCACAAATAAGAGTTGTGTGTGGAGAGGAAACCAAAGTGGCCTCAAAATATCTGGGAACCTCCACAAGACCAAGCATGGGAGGAGAAGCCATGATCCGAAATACAAGAGAAGCAACTGAAACAACAGCAGAGAAACCCTAAAAACAAAACAAACAAAAAAAAAAATGAACAGTACTGTCGGCGTGAACAGTGTCTCTGGGTGAATAGTGCCACCTACACCCTAGCAGAGCTTTTTTCATATTTTTCCTATCAGTTAAATTGAGATAATCAGAAATTAAAAAAATAATAATAATAATAATAATAAAATAAAAAAAAAAAAAAAAAAAACTATACTTTAATCATTTGTGTTGCATAAACATAATTAATCAATTGACTGAAAATTCAGATCTAATTCTTGGTGACTCTATAATTAAATTGATATACCATCTTTTGTAGGTCTAGACTCTAGACCAGCTCATTCTAACGCGTTTAATTTTTTCTCTAATTAATATATTTATTAAATGAGTAATTCTACTTTTCCACATTCAATGGCTAAATAATATGGTATCACTAAAGACCAATAATTTCAATAACTCCAATGATTCAATTCTAAGACGAATAAATCAAGATGTTCATTCATTTGGATACTAAATTTAGTTAAATCATTATTGTTATTAAATAAATATTACTCATGAATCATGAAATGGTTTCCAATAATATTTAATCATTTCTTTATATTTATATTATTAAAAATTACATTTTACAACAATTCTTGGTGACTATATAATTAAATTGTTGTAGCATCTTTTGCAGGTCTAGATTCCGGACAAACTCATTCCAATGCGCCTAATTTTTTCTCTAATTAATTTACTTATTAAATGAGTAATGCTACTTTTCTACATTCGACGTCTAAATAATATGGTATCATTAAAAGCCAATATTTCAATAATTCAATTCTAAGACGAATAAATCAAGATGTTCCTTCATTTGGATACTAAATTTAGTTTAAGCATTATTGTTATTAAATAAATATTATCCATGAACCATGAAATGAATTTCAATAATATTTAATCATTTATTTATATTTATATTATTAAAATAACATTTTATTTTTATTTAAATAATGTATGTGTATGCTATTTATTTTTATTTAGAAGCTATTTATTTAAATTATTTTAAAATTTAATATTGAAATAATATAACATTTTTGTATTATGTTTAAAAATTATTATTATTAATAAAATCATTAACCTCTGCCAATTAAAAATGTTGGGTCATTCTAAATTAATTAATAAGGGCATTATGGCCATTGTATATATTTTCTTATCATTATGATATAACCTTTATATCATAATATGTAACAGAGATCACTCATATTTTAAATTCTATCGATAATACGAGTAATTAATTTTTCCATGTAAATATGTAATATTTGTTTCTTCAAAACATATAAAATAAAACAATAAATCACAACAAGAGTCCAAAAATTGGTTCATCAAATACCAACATAGAAATGTTCATCTAAAATTGGTCCAATTTTTGTATATCATCTACCATTTCAACTGTTGGATAATTTTTTATGTTCATCCAATAGTTTTCATTTTTATTTTTTTTAAGATAATAAGTCGTAAGATACAAACATATTTCTCATTTGTAAAATAGGATGATCCCCCACCTTTGCATTAAGGTTCTGAAAACTAAAATCTTACAGATGCTGCTCTACGTTAATTTTATTAATTAATTATTAATAAGTAGTTCATTTCACTACTAAACTAGCACAAACATGCATAAACATATTCAGGTTTTTTTTTTCTTTCTGTTTTCACTTATCTTTTACATATTTTTTCTTGTTTTCGCTATAAAAGAGTGTTACCATACAAAGCCACAAACATATTCATGTTTTTCTTTTTTCTCTTTTCACTTGTCATTGGATGGTAAATATATGGATTACTTGATTGAATGTGGTCATTTGATAATGCGATTTGCAGCTGTCCAAGTTTTTGAAATCAGACATTGATAATGCTTTCGGTGTTAAGGACAAAGCTACCTCATCCAATCCAAATCCTTCATCCAAAAAAACAAATGTCTTAAATAATCCAAGTCTTTCAGCAACATCCTTAATGACACCACAGTACAACAAATAAGTCATTAAAGAATTACAACACTCCAAACTCCTTTCACGAACAGTCTTAAATAACGCATAAACATGCATAAAAATATTCTCGTTTTTTTCTTCTTGTTTCACTTCTCTTTTACATACTTTTTATTGTTTTCATTACAAAAGAGTGTGACCATACAAACGTATTCATGTTTTTCTTTTCTTTTCTCTTTTCACTTGTCATTGGATGTTAAATATATGGATTACTTGATTGAATGTGATCATTTGACAATTTCCTAAAAGATAGAAAAATAATCAACAACGTCAAACCAATGCAACATTGAAATACCATGTTGGCATGATGTTCGTGCATTTCAAAAGTTTATTTTATTTTTAAAACTAAATATTCAATTACTGCAATACACAACCAACTAATCAAATGAATGATGTATTGATTTTACAAACAATATGCACCAAATGTGTCTATTTTGGTAACCCAAAACTCAGAGTTGATTGACAAAGACTTGTCTGCGTTGTGCAATCCAACTGGATCAATTCTAGTTTCCATAGACTTGTATAAATGGGGTGATGAAAATGCTCTCTATCTCACCATGGCAGCCAGTGAAGAAATTGCACAGTTTTAGCAGAGACTATTCGATGCTATTATGTTGAGAAACATGTATGGACAGAACGGATTTGTTATTGAAAAAGAGTTTCATTCACTCAATTGGGAGCCTGTTTGTATGCTAATCAAGTCTGTGCTAATGGGCAGGACCGAAGATGCAGTGGCTCTGTTGAAGAAGCTGGACATTGGTCGGTTTTCTGGAGAAAGTGATAGGGGTGAACGTTTCCAATGATGTTCCCACCCATGTAGCCACTTTTGGCCTTGTGAAATCAGAAACGGTAGGTATATATTTGAATGGTTTTTTTTATAAAATTTGTATTTGGTATATATCTAACAAGTCAAAATTATAGTAACATTTTTTTACCTTTCATTTGTTATGCAAGAAATGAAAATATTTGAAATATTTGGGAGTCGCACCTCACATACTTCAGTAGATCTTTGAATTGGGTGTATAACATTGGCAATAAACATATGTTGTATCGGTGCATTATTTCATGCAACTCTTTTTTTCTTTTTTCTTTTTAATTGCAGTTTTATAATACAATATATTCAATACGTGCACATTACTTGTTTATATGGCAAAAATGACATAAGTATATGTACGCATTTGACATTTGATGTGGCTCGATCTATAGTTGTTAGGCTCTGAAACAAACTGTTGCATGTAGTGATGATTTTGGTTACTTAATTGGGTGTTATAACTTAGATATGTTGCATTGTTCAATTTGCTCTTGCTTTGTTATTCGTATATTAATTTTCACATGGATCATGTACATGGTTATTCTATTGTTTTCAATTTTCCACTTGTATTTTTGTAAATGCAATATTGGTTTTTATAGTTTTTTCATATGTATGAGAGTTGAAGTTATTTACTATACATGCAATAATTCTGCTAACGTGAATGTTGATTATTTAATATTGGTTTTTGTTGATTGTTGATTGTTAGCACGTTTTGTTGGACAGATACAAAATATGGCTGCAGAAACGGTATGTAATATACAACTTAGGTTCAACAAGGGACTGAAATCAAAACTGTTAAACTTGGTGAGGACACTAGAATGTCGCGGGATCATCAATACTCCAAACGGATATGCACCAAATGTGTCTGCTTTGGTAATAAAAAACTTCGAGTTGATTGAGAAAGCCTTGTCTACGATGTGCATTCCAACTGGATCAATTCCAGTTTCCATAGACTTGTATAAATAGGGTGATGAAAATGCTTTATATCTCACCATGGCAGCTAGTGAAGAAATTACACAATTGACGACACGTCGTTGCAGTGTCGGTCAAAAGATGAACAACTAAATTCGACCTCGCTAGCGCACGAGTCATAGAGACTAGCACATCGACAAGTGAGGGTATCGTTCCGTAGGGAGGTGGAATCCGTCGACCGTTACCGGTTCTAGCTATTATTACAACACGCCGAGTGGACTCGTGTGTTGCGGGTTCGAAAAAGTGTAAATAATAATATAAATAAAATATAAATTACATAACATAATATTTACAATGATAGGATGGAATGTAGAGATGGCATGAAACGTGGTTACACTAGAGAAAATGATTCAACCATAACAATCCTCTCAATTAAGTGATAGACTCACTTAGTTCCTAAATGTGCAAGTATATAATAAACTTGTGTCCTCTTAACTGATCTTTAATCTCTCTTGAGTCTTAGAAATCATATCCACACATACGTATGGATTCATTAAGTACCGTAGGACATAAATAAGAGCCATGTATGCCGACCTAGTGATCTCTCAACTTTTCGATCAAATACATTGGTTATTTCGTTGGGCATGTAATGCGCAACTGCGTGGGTCATACTACAGCTAATAATTCATCCACGAAACTAACCAAATACGGGATAGCTACCAAGTGAAAGCATTAAGAATACGAGATACTCATATAACACGTATGTTATATGCTCATGTCTCCTAAATTAATCTCTATTCTCTCTCGAGCGACATAGAGATTACATCCATGCATAAATGCTTGGATTCATTAAGGACCGTGGGACACACACACGAGCTCTACCTACCAGCCTAGTGATCTCTCATCTTTCTGGTCAAATGTAGAGGATATCATGTTGAGCATGTCAATGTGACACCACGCGATATATAACACACAACCTAAATATCATTCACAAGGTGGCTAACCAAGTGAAAGCATTAAGCAATGAAATACCCCTATAACTACACGAGCACAAAAGGAATCCAATGGTCATTACTCTAGATACGGATTCGGTTTTATCAATCTCCCTAGGATGGCTAAAAATGGGAAACAAATTCACCTAACACTAATGTGCATAAATGCAATTGTTAAACATTAAGAACATTCAAATGAATTAAGGGTTCTCCTCTTGACTTGTGAATTTTTTCTAAATCAATTTATCACCCATTCCAGCCAAGGATGGGCAAATGTGTCTTAAAAAGACCCATTAAGTACAATGATGTGAACTAAAGCCAACTTCGTCATTTATTAACATACAAACAATCATGGGAAGTTAAATTACATTACTCCTACATTAAATTACTCTACTCCTAATCCCAAACATGCATACATATGAACTTCTAACCTCCACAAGCATAAATTTCACAATAAGAGATTAAACATACATAAATCAAAAAGCAAAACAAAACCCAAATGAAATTATGAACAAAATACATATATATAGCACATGTGAGGGTTTACAATATTCCCAAAATTGGGGTTACACATCAAAAAAGCAAGAATTACAAAGAAATGAGCAAATAAGAGCAAACTCTTGAAGACAATCCTCCCAAGATGCTCTAGAGTTTTTCTAACTCGAAATTGGCACTTAATTCCTTGTAATTTGCTCTAAGATGGATGGATGAAGTGAGAAAGGGGTGGTGGAGATATATGGTGAGCTCCTATGGAGGAAGAACCTCCATGGGAGAGTGGGTCTCTCACGGATTGGGTGAAGAGAAAGAAGAAAATGAAAGAAAATTGAAGAGAGAAGAGAGATGATAGGAGATTAAAGATGTTAAGGATGTGTTAGATATTCTCCAAAGAATGAGAGAAAATGAGATATTTATAATGGAGAGGTTAGGGTACAAAAATTAGAGGTGAAAAGACAAGTTTACCCCTCTTAAAACGCCCTAAAAAAACGAAAGTCAGGTGCAGGTCGCAGTACGTCTCGTAGTACGCTTTGACGAAACGTTTAACGAAATGATTCATAAAGAGACTCGTGGTACGCGTTTTTGCCTAACGCGGTTTGCTTTGATGAACTCAACCGCGAAACATGGTAGAGGTTGTGGTCTTCCATTTCGTTATTCGTCTTGCTATTCACTTCGACGAACTGTCTAACGAAACTTGGCAGCTGCATCAATATTGAATCTTGTGGTACGTCTTGCTATACACTTTGACGAGATGTCTAACGAAACATGGCAGCTGATCAGGTCTTCAAATCTCGCGGTACATCTTGCTATACGCTTCGACGACCTGTCTAACGAAAGCCCTTTTTGCCCTCCAAGATGCATTTTGGCCTGAAAACACCCCGTTTCCGCACAATGACTTTCCAAAATAAAATGAACCTGCACAAGGCTCACAAAACATATTATATTCATAAAAACGCTCGAAAACGAGAACAAACGATAGGAAATGGGGACCTCAAAAAGTGTATAAATCATTCCGATCAACAATTTCAGTAGATGCTATTCGATAATGTTATGTTGAGGAATATGTATGGACATAACGAATTTGTTATTGAAGAAGAGTTTAATCCATTCAATTGGGAGCCTGTTTGTATGTTAGCCAAGTCCGTGTCAGTGGGCAAGACCGATGATGTAGCGGCCTTGTTGAAGAAGCTGGACATTGGTCAGCTTTCTGGAGAAAGTGGTGGTGGTGAACGTTTCCAATGATGTTCCCACCCATGTAGCCACTTTTGGCCTTGTGAAATTAGTAACGGCAAGTATGTATTTGAATGGTTTTTTATAAAATTTGCATTTAGTATATATTTAACAGGTTAAAATTATAATAATATTTTTTTTTACCTTTCATTTGTTTTGCAGGAAAATGAAAATATTTGAAAGATTTGGGAGTCACACCTGACATGCTTCAGCAGATCTTTGAATTGGGCTTATAACATTGGCAATGAACATGAGTTGTATCAGTGCATTATTTCATGCAACTCTTTTTTTCTTTTTTCTTTTTAATTGCGGTTTTATAATACAATATATTCAATACGTGCGTATTACTTGTTTATGTGGCAAAAATGACATGAGTATATGTATGCATTCAGCATTTTATGTGGCTTGATATATAGTTGTTAGGCTCTAAAACAAACTGTTGCATGTAATGATGATTTTGGTTACTTAATTGGGTGTTATAACTGAGATTTGTTGTATTGTTTGATTTGCTCTTGCTCTATTATTCGTATATTAATTTTCACATAGAGCATGTACATGTTTATTCTATTGTTTTCAATTTTCCACTTGTATTTTTGTAAATGTAATATTGGTTTTTATAGTTTTTTTTTTTTCTTATATATGTATAAGAGCTGCTATTATTTACAGTACATGCAATAATCCTGCTAACGTGAATGTTGATTATTGAATATTGGTTTTTGTTGACTGTTGATTGTTAGCACGTTTTGTTGGAAATATACAAAATATGACTGCATAAATGGTATATAATATACAACTTAGGTTCGATAAGGGACTAAAATCAAGACTGTTAAACTTGGCGAGGACACTAGAATGTCGCGGGATCATCAAAACTCTCTGCTTTGGCAACCCAAAACTTCTAGTTGATTGAGAAAGTCTTGTCTGCGCTATGCATTCCAACTGGATCAATTTCAGTTTCCATAGACTTGTATAAACGGGATGACGACAATGCTCTCTATCTCACCACGGTAACTAGTGAAGAATTTACACAATTTCAGTAGAGGCTATTCGATGTTGTTATGTTAAGAAACATGTATGGACATAACGAATTTGTTATTGAATAAGAGTTTCATCCACTCAATTAGTAGCCTGTTTGTATGCTAGCCAAGTCTATGCCAGTGGACAGGACCGATGATGCAGTGACTCTGTTGAAGAAGCTGGACATTAGTCGGCTTTCTGGAGAAAGTGGTGGTGGTGAACATTTCCAATGACTTTCACACCCATGTATATATTTGAATGGTTTTTTATTTTTTTATTTTATATATATATATATATATATATATATAATTTGTATTTGGTATATATCTAACATGTCAAAATTATAGTAACATTTTTTTACCTTTTATTTGTTATACAAGAAATGAAAATATTTGAAAGATTTGAGAGTCGCACCTCACATGCTTCAGCAGATCTTTTCATTGGGTCTATAACATTGATAATGAACATGTGTTATATTGGTACGTTATTTCATACAACTCTTCTTTTCTTTTTTCTTTGTAATTGCAGTTTTATAATACAATATATTCAAACAAATATTGAAATTGGTGTTTGGTGTTTGATGTTTTGTAATCCGACACAGATTATTGTAGGTGCTTTGTGCAATCCAACGTATGCAGTTTAATTCAGTTTAATAAGAATGAAAGTACTTTTATAATACAATTCATACAAAAATAAAAATAAAAATTTGTGATAGCAGATAGAGGTATTTTAATTTTTATTAAATTACCTTCTTTTTTTTTGAAAGTCGGGACTAAGTGAGGATTAGACTAAACTATAAGCACAACAATAAGGGTATTTTAATTTTTATTAAATTACTTTTATAGTTTTCTTTTTCCACATTAATTAGTTCAGGTATTTGACATTATTGATATCAAAATTCAAAAATCTTGATATTCATTTATTGATCTAACTTTATATGTGAGCTAGACTTTCTAACGAATGAGTTTTTGTATTAAAATTAACATATGTTTAACATTTAATATTTTTCCTGTGATATTGAGTATATAATGTCAAGTATTGTCGTTATGGTAATTTATATTTTAGTACCAACTTTTGGAAAGCATTGAATATTTTTCACAGTTCACAGTTTGTTCACAGTTTCATGAACATCCCGGTTGTATGGTCTAAAGGCAAATTGCATTAATAACCCCTAAATATATACATAAATTGCATTTAAACCGACGAGAATGCCATAATGTAAATAACATACCCTTTGACTTGTTACCTAACGATCGACCACCTTTAATTACTAACGGAAGAAGGACAAAACTGTCTTTTTATTTGAGTACCCATTCTCTTCTATACACCTATTTTCAATGTGCAACAAAAATATATTTTAATTTCATTAATTATACACATGTACGCAAATTTAATAGGAAAAAATAATAGGCTTTCCAGCTAGTAACTAACAACAGTAATATATGTGATTTGTCAAAACAACACCAATAATTGATTTAAAAATTGAAAAATTATCCGGCTGTTGTTTGATTGAGTGGCTCTGTTATGGATAGGGATGACAAAATTATCCATGGATATAGATATCCGTAAGAATCTGCTCTATTTAAAATGGGGATAGATACTATTATTTCAGGGACGGAGCGGAGATGGATGTCATCCTAATATCCATTTTATTTTCGGGGATATGGATACAGATATCCGTAAGAATCTGCTCTATTTAAAATGGGGATAGATACTATTATTTCAGGGTCGGAGCGGAGATGGATGTCATCCTAATATCCATTTTATTTTCGGGGATGGGGATGGATATCGTCTATGGATATCCATCCCCGTCCGGATCCATTATAAATTTTAATATTTTAAAATATAAAAATTTATTATGTAATTATTAATTCTAATTATATAAGTTATTATTAATTTTTATATTTGAATTTTATTGGAGGTATTTGTTTCTCTTTAAATTGGATAAAATATACTATTACATATGTTAGCTATATTTTTCTCTAGTAAACTATAAAAAATTAAAGTTTTTTTATCGGATACGGATGTAAACAGAGTGGGGATGGATATCTCTATCTTAATTAGCGGATTATCCGAATCCGCCCTGCTCACTTAGAAATGGGGATGAATCCGGAGATGGAGCTATATATCTCAAACCGGATACGGTGATAGATATTGGGGTATCCATACCCAATCTGATCCATTGCCATCCCTAGTTATGGATCCCCTTCAACTTGGATTTCAAAGAGTCATCGAATGGAAATTAGGATTTCTATTGCATACACCTGTTTTTCTGCTGCCTAGCTTTGACATTATTATTGTCGTTGTTAAACGATTTGGAACTTGGAATTTACAAGGCTCTTTTTTTGGAGTATTGAATATCTTTGTAGAGGAAACCAATTCTAAAACAGGAATCCTATTCAAAATAGTTCTCCTAATTATCATAATCATAAGTAAACTGCACTTAAACATGGTTCTAGAAGGTTTTTATTTTTTTATTTTATTTTATTTTATAGATTTTATTGAGCGTTTACTAATCAGGAGTTCTAGACAGAAATAAAATTTCATTCATGATTTATGATTACAAAGTTTAGATCAATTAAACTTAATTCAAATTATATAAGTCTCAAGGTTCTATACATATAATGCAATGCAAACACCACGTCTACGTGGATCAGCCATTCGAATTGGTCTGAAGTTTGACCAATTACTTTAATTATAGCAAAACAAAGTTGAATTTTAAAAAAATATTTGAGTGAAAATTTGCTCGTGTGTCGATTCTTGTTGTGATTTCCAATAGGAGTTGTTTTTCTTATCACGAATATTTAAATAAATTTCTTATAATTGTTTTTATTATTATTTTTGAAATATTTTATTTGGATATTTCTAATTTGGAAAACTATAAAAAAAAAAAACCATCTAGGTTGGGTTATTAGTAAAAAACCACACTGTATATTTTAAATTTTTATATTTTGATATATATTTTTTAATTCAGTGGAGATATATATATCTACAGGAATACAAAAACAAATAAAAAATATATATTTCAACCGGAATACAAAAAAATATATATATATCAAAATACAAAAATTTAAAACATACAGAGTGGTTTTTGGCTAATAACGGAACTAGATGGTGGTTTTTGGCCAATAACCCAAATTAGATGGGGGATTTTGATAGTTTCCCTTCTAATTTTAAAAGGAAAATTTCTAAATCGAACCTAATTGAATTGATAAAAATACTTAATTGTAAAGATACTTCCGTAGCAATAGTTATTAAATAAAAAGTAACCATATTTTGATGGTGTTGCAATAATGTTTATTTGATGGTGTACTTTGCAATAACGTTTTGGTGTGTCAAACGTGTTCTATTCTAGCTTCTAATGTTATTAAAAGCTTCATCACACGCGTTTGACATTGTCTCCTAAGATTAGTCTATTGCAGACTTTTGGTTAATAACAACAAGAGTAGCAAAATAAAAGCATAATATGTACATGTTTATCACAAAAAGAGAAATCAATTGGGTTCTAGTCAATTTCAATTTCAGTTCAACCTAATATTGATAGGTTAGTACACTTTTCAATCTTTTTAAAATTAAATTTAATTCATGGATATGAGGGTTTATTTTATTTTATTATTATTATTTTGTTATTGATAATATCTATTAATCCGTGATCAAATATTTTTTTTGAAAGCTTTTGCAAGTGATAAGATTCCAGCCGCTAACTTAGGAGTTATTTACCCAAATTTCAAGCTCGTCCATCTACCAGTTGAGCTATATCTATGTTGGCTTTATTACAAATTCATGGATTTGAGTTAATTGGTTTACAATGTAATTAAAAACTTAATTTAAGATATAAAATACTTGATAAGTTATGACTCACTCGTACCCATCTACAACTACTATTAAATTTTGCCCACGAGGAGTAGCTCGACCGGTAGATGGACGAGCTTGAGACTTGGGTAAATGATACACAAATCAGTGGCTCGAATTCTACAAATAGTAAAAGCTTAAAAAAAAAAATGTTTAGTCTAGATAGGTAAAATTTTATTAAATTCTAAGAAATATTACATTGAAAGAAGTAAATATTGACATTTTGTTCAAAATATCATCAATATTTTCATATTTTGAAGAGATCGATATAAAAAATATCATTGAAAATTCTGATATTTCGAGAATATTGACTATATTTTTGATATTTCAACTTATATTTTAAAAGACGATATGAACTTCTCATACATGCACCACCAGATTACAGGTTCGAGTCTAATGTAAAAAAAAAAAAAAACAATAAAAAAAAAAAACCCTTATATTATAAAAATTTTAGACCCTCCATACTGATATTTAATAACTTGATTATACCACTTATCAAACCTTGAAAATCAGCAACTACCTAGTGATCTGATTCTGATGATTCATCAGCGTGAGAGCTGTATGTAACTTGATAAAAACGATCATAAATAAACCATCAAATGTCGGTAATCATGAACCATAATGCACAGGATTATTTTTGCATAAAAATTAAATTTCGATATACATAATTAATTAATTAATTATTTATAATTCCGTGAAAGAAGCGGCTTTCTAGTTTCTAGTTTCTAGTTTCTTCAACACGACAATCAAACACAGCTATACTCGTCGTTTTGCTGACCCGCGAAAATCACCCGCCAAACAACAACAACCCTGCGTGAGGTGGGGCCCAATAAGTGGGAGGTGGGACCCACCAGAAGCAGTCAAGCCAACTCTCTTTTCCCGCTTTTATATTAAATTTCTTGTTGATGGGCCTTGTACGTACCGACCACCTCCAAATCTACTCATCAATGACTCTTCTTCTCCATAAATATTATTCAAATTATTTAAATTAATATTTCTTTTGAAATTACTTATTAGTGCAATTTTTTTTTTTTTACAAAAAAAATAAATTATATATTTATTTAAGCTAAATTTATTTATATAATAATCTAATTTTTGAAAAAAAAAAAAAAAAAAAGAAGGGTTGTGAATCACTGAATTGTGATGTTTCAATGACCAATACCAACCTAGTAAAGTTTTTTGAAAACCAACGTCTCGATTTTCTTGGAAATCTCATCACAAAACATCTATCTTTTTTGAATGGTCACACTCACACATGACACACCAGTCACCACTATAGTAATTTCACACTTAATACAATCGTATTTTAATATAATATTTTGATAAAAACGATAAAAATTAAAAAAATAAATAATATTGTAAATATCTCCACTCCAGTAACTACAAGTAACTGTACAACTTAAAGAATAATAATAATGTAATAATAACTGTACGAACCATATAATCTCAAAATCTCTTTTTCTACCTATATTTTTTTTTAATATTTATTATAAACATCTTTAGAGAAAGTTTATCTAAAAATTTAATTTAAAATGCCAGACAAATCTAATTTTATTTAATCTGCTCGTTAAATTGTAACCATTAATTTTAGTTTTTGGGTGGTGATCGAAACGTGTATACCATTAATGTGAACAAATTTAAAACGGAAGAAGAAGGGCAATTAAGTCCATTAATAATACGTTTTTTAATTATTAAATTAATGGTGGGAAAACGAGGAAGTTGGTAACTGGTGAGTTACTGCTACAGTTATGCAGAAATCCAGAAAGATTAAAGAGAAAAAACTGCTCCTGGTGGGCTCCACAACTTCATTTTATTTTATTTTTACTATTACTGTTGAACTGATTTTTATCGTGAAGAGAAAAGAAAAAAAAAAAAGAAAAAAAAAAAAGGAGTTTGCGTAACAACAACTAGTGTGTTTGTCAGCAGTACCACACCGATTCATTCATTCATTCATTTCAATAATTCTTCTCCCACTTCCCACCGCACCCACTTCTTTTTTTTTTTTTTTTTTCTCATCAAAATCTTTCTGGTTTTTCTTATTTTTTATTTTCTATTTGATCTTCCATTCTTGCATTTTCTAGAGGTGGTCACTTCTTAGATCCTAAATTATCGGTTTGGTTTTTTGACTCTTTGTCAACAAAACGTTACATTTCTGAGGTATCTTTTCTGGGTTTCTTCTTCTCTGATGTTTTTTTATTTAATTTTTATGGGTTCTTTTGGTTTCCATTTAATCTTTCGATGAGATTAAGATTGGTGTGGTTTTTGCAGGATCTTGAGCAGTTGCTGTTCTTTGAACTGATTCAAACAGCTTTGCATAAATTGCAGGTAACTTTGATCCTTTGTTAGAATTTTTTTTTTTTTTTTGGTTTTTGTTGGGTGTTTCGTTATAATCTTGAAGGCGATCTAAGTTTATCAACTTTTCTGGATTTGCATTCTAATATCTAGTTGTGATTCTCAATCAAAACATGGTCAAACAGGATGGATGTGTGTGTGTGTGTGTGTGTGTGTGTATTCTTTGATAATCTTGCTATGATTGTTATCATTTTTTTTGCTAAAAAAGGAAAAAAAAAATCAGTCTTTTTTATTTCTGTTGACAATCCATGTATGATGCATCCTTATATCAATCCCCATCACATATGACATATCAATCAATTTGGGTATTCTAGATGCATCTTTTTTATGCTCTTATATGTTTTCTAACCATTATAATTATGTTCTGCTCTCTCTATGTAAGCCGATGATTGCATGATCTTCATTTACTATTTCATGTCTCCCACCATGTTTAGAGTAGTCTTTAGATGTCGCCTCTTACCATTTCTTCACACGTCCTTTAGAATTTGAAATTGCTGCAAATGAAATTGGCTTGCAGCAGATTTGATTGCAGTATTTGTGTGCATTCGCTTGCCTGTTAGTGTAGCAGTGATTAATTAGTGTTTGATTTGTAATGAATAGAGATGAGAGACCTTACTGCAATTAGAGCGTTTTCCTAAATTTGTAGACACATGTTGATTATGAAGTGTCTTTGTTAAGCTGTTTCTTGTCACGACTCACGTATGTGATGTTTTATGTACAAGGATATTCTATATCAGGATCATTGAAATATTTTACCACATTCTCATTCCTAGTGTGGATCGTATATCCCATGTGTCCTGGTTGATTTTCTATATCATTATCATTAGATCAATTTACCATATTTTCATCTTTATTAGTGTGAAATGTATATCCCACGTGTCCTGCTTGTGAAATTTATAAATATTACCTCTAAGCATTTTTTGGGAATTCACTTCCATGTTTATTGTTACAGAAGTATAATCATTAGTTTTTGATGTGTTGTAACATGACCAGCAAGTTATGATTTACCATTTAGGAAATTTAAGTACTTTCAAAATTTTCCTTTTCATTCAGATTCTAAAAATGTGTACACTTATGATGATGTTTCTGGCTTTCATCAACTTTATTTTTTTTCTTTACTTGCTTACACAACTGTGGAATGTGCTTAATATTTCTTCATTACTTGTGATTTTCTTAAAATGACTACAAAATTAACATTGCAAGTTCTGTAATTGCTGTCGGATGGTGAAGGCCACCTAGCATAAACATGGGTTTAAGTTTTTCCATCGTACTGATTTGTGGGTGTACCTGTAACTGTTTTGCCCCTTGTCTTCTTCAGGTTATACAACAACATTTCTGCCAGCTGTAAAGTTCAGAGTGGTTAGTTTCTATCCTAGTAAGATGTTGGGAGGCAACAACGGAAATCCTGTACTTCCAGTGTTCTTAGATGAGAATCGTTTTCATTATCAGGCTAATGCATCAAATCAGCTGCAGTTATTTGGAAGTTGTGAGTTTCCTTCTCATTGAATCATCTTGTTAAATCTACCATTTACATGCGTCATACCATTCTGTTTATATTTGTCTGTTGAATACGTTGCATATGGCACAATGCACGTGTTCCTTTAATTCTTTCCAAAATAGTCATCGAAGTAAAATGGAGTACAAGTTAAATTTGCTAAGTTTGGGTCTTAGGATGTGTTTGGACCTCAGAATACTTTCATTTGTCTGACCTTATCTAACTTCTTGTTTTTGGATCGATCAGTACCAGCTGGCTGTAGCGTTGATCCGGTAAATTATTTTGGAAATGAGCATATCACTCCTATGCTTCGGTCCAATAAACGAGGCAGGGAAACAGAAGATTTTTCAAGGCAGCAAAAGTTGCAGATCTCTTTGAATTCCAACATTTGCCATGATGAAGCTGACCGCTCAGCAAGCATTCTGAACCCAAATGCTGTATCAACAGGGTTGAGGCTATCATATGATGATGATGAACATAACTCATCTGTAACTTCCGCAAGTGGGAGTATGACTGCAGCACCACCGATCATCATGTCCCTTGGTGACAATATTAGGACTGAGCTTGATCGGCAGAAAGAAGAATTTGATCAGTACATCAAAATTCAGGTAGAGTAAATGTACAAATGCATATTATTATAAAATCTTTTGTGCATAGGGATTACTATCATATATATGTGATAGGAATTAGGAAACTTCGCATACACCATCTAGGACACCTTTGATGATTATTTTTGGTAGAATTTGACTCTCTTTGCATACACTATATAGCATTAGCATGTTGTACTCAGTAATCTAGCTACTTATTGAATTTGTTTATCATGGTGACATTTTCATGATTTTTGCACCTTTTGAGTTCATTTCTGTTACGTTTTTCAAACAGGAAGAACACTTGGCAAAGGGGGTTAGGGACATGAAGCAGAGGCACATGGCCTCATTCCTTGCAGCCATAGAGAAAGGTGTTGATAAGAAGCTTCATGAAAAAGACCTAGAAATGGAAAGCTTGAACCGCAAGAACAGGGAACTGATTGAGAGAATAAAACAGGTGGCTGCGGAAGCCCATAATTGGCACTCCAGAGCCAAATATAACGAGTCTGTTATCACTGTCCTAAAGAGCAACCTCCAGCAGGCAATTTCACAAGGTGCTGATCAAGGAAAAGAAGGATTTGGAGATAGTGAAGTCGATGATGCTGCTTCATACATCGACCCCAACAACTATCTAGGCATTTCTGGTGGACCTTCAAAATCGATTTCCCATAATCATAAAATGATGTGCAGAGCATGCAAGACAAAGGAGGTTTCGATCTTGTTGATGCCTTGTAGACATCTCTGTTTATGTAAAGATTGTGATGTCTTAGTCCGTGTTTGTCCTGTATGCCAGCTTGTGAAAACTAACAGTGTTCCGGTGTTCCTGTCGTAAATCACAAAGCAAGTTGCTGAAAATTGAAAAGTTACTTGCACTCTTCCTGTGTGATAAATATGTCACTTCATTAAATTATGAATTATACAAGTAATCAGTTGCATTCAAAGATAATGTCTGGTTAGTTTTTTTTCTCTCCTTTTGGTAATTTTTTTGTGATCGTCAATCTTTTTTTTGTAAGTTGTCTTAGCATATGCATTAGCAAAGCAAGCTGATGCACAGAGAACTGTTTCCAGCTGATGATATATCGGACCTAGAGCTACATTGTCATTCTTTTATGTACTTTGCCGCGCAAGAATGGCCGCCCTTCAAATTCAACTTCATGCCTTCACTCAAATACTGTGAAACTGGCTTTCTTCATATATTCTTACACCTTAAAAACCAACCAAACGTACCTAAAATTAAAACCGAACTTATAAGTGAACCTATCTAATACATTCGTTTCTCGAAAATTTAGTAAAATACTGCAACTACATAAAAATAAGTATTTATTGTATATATTATACAAATTTACACAACTGGAAATTTTTCCACATAAAATGAAGTGAGCATTAAATTTGACATGGATACAAGAACTCTTTAAAGAAGGGTGTTCAAAATCAAGATATGGTGATCAAAGTTTAAAGGTGCAGCAGTGACATAACGTGCTTATGTAATGCACTGACATTGGCAATAACATAACCAAAATAACCGTGACAAGAGGTGAGACAGATAAACCCGATTCTTTTATCTATTACGTTGGTTCCTTCCCTATAAATTCATTAAATTCTTCTTCTATTGTCTACTCGTGTTTTCTTGGATGGAGGTCCACCTTGTAGATGCTCAGCACTGGATTCAATCTAAAACAAGAAAAGAAAAAAGGAGAATAAGTTTTCAAAATTCAATACTACTTAATGCTCATGCAATTTATATTTTAAAAAAAAAATGCAATTAAGGTTTATCACCTTGTTGAGCTTCCCCCTGACCAGTCGAACAGTCTCATTCATGGAATGGGATGCGAAATAATCCTGAGATCAATTTCAGTAGAAAACATCATTGGACATCAAGCAACTTCCCCAACATTGCATGGTAAGATCAAATTTTAATTTTATTGACCTATAAAAGATGAAAATGAAACCGAATGCTAAACTAAAGGTCAGTGATCCCAACCAAAAGATATTTTAAGTGATGTACTGATGTTCATCCCAACATTAGAATGAGAGACAAGAGAAGAGCAAAAAACACTGAAGTTCCTAGAGCAGCGTAATAGGCAATTTGGATCTTCCTACATAACGGTTAATTTTTTTTAACATGATCACACCCTAGATAAGGACAAATAATATCAGTTGCATCTAAAAAAGGTGATGGCTAACAACAAGAGAAGTTTGCCATTCCAGTCTGGATTAAGGTGGAACCCAGCATGGTGATTGCTAATTCAAATTAAGGTGGAACTCAGCATGGATGAAATGTTGGACAGCACAACCAAAACCCAAACCCATTTGGGGCCTTGGAGATCACTAGAGAAACTATAACCTAAACGGCTAAACATACTATTATGAAGGCCATATGAGCTAGATGTACTGTTGTTTCCTAGTCCAGTAAAATAAAGAAGCTGCTAATTGTTGAATGTTCTGTAACAACACAGGTGATGATAATTCTTAGTTACAATAATTTCAACAAATGCTCCTTTTACCCTATAACTTAAAGAAACATTTTCAATTTATACTTCCTTTGGTATCTTATCCCTTATAAGCATTCCTACAGGAGTATGAGGTGAATAGACACACTTATAGACTCATAAGATACTGGTCACAAGGTGCTCAAGAATGGCTGCTGTGCACTCCATGCTGAGCCAACCAACCTTAACTAATGCAACCCAGCTAAGGTTCAGCAACGAAAAGCCTGAAATGTAGTTGGGTTGTACATTGAATCCTTTTGGGCTTATGATCTACATCCAAAACAACCAACACAAATTTCTACATGAAACACTAAGCAATTATAGCCATTTCTATATCGTGTAGCAATCTGGCTCACAAAAAGATTTAACGATAGTAAACAGCAGCATACCTTGTTAGAGGATACCCTCGTGATCTGAGAATGGGCAATATCTTGTGATTCACTGGAGTCCCTAATGAAAGGAAAGACAATCCAACATATGTATCACAACAGAAACAGCCAATAGAGGCTTCATTACAAAGATAAGAACCATAAATCAATATACCTTTGCTTCGAGGTTATCTGCTCAGAAATGAAGTTAGATTGTGAAGGAGCTGCAACCAATGACGCTTCATTTAAAACAACTGATGTTTGACTTGTATGCATCTTGGATCTTCCAGCTGACATCAGGAAAAACAAAATGGACTTTCCATGAGATACAACCATCAACAGCAATTAAATTTCAGAAGCAAATGAGGATTATCCCATTACATGCCTCATGGTTATAGTAAAATAAGTTTCCCATTACTTCATCATGGAAATTTAAACTTACGATTCAATCTCGCAAGAACTTCTTTCCTCCTGCTTTCTAACTTATCCTTGGTATCAGCAAGGCTCTCAAATTGAGGAGCATACGAAACATCTAGTCTATTCCCAAAGAACACAAACCGGTCCAACTTTCGTTTCGCAAATCTATCCAATTTAGCAATGCAAAAAAACAAAGCGTCAAAACCGGTAACAAAAGCCAGTTTTCACACACACACACACATAAATAAATAAATAAATATATTTATTTATTGAAATACAGTGTTCATATATTAACATAAAAAACACCAATATTGACTTAATTACATACCTGGCATTACTGACTAGACGAAATTTGATCCAATAAACATCTGTAAACTGCTCGCAATCTTCTGCATCCATTGGTTTACATCTAAAGAAGCCAAATTTCAAAAATTAAAACAACAAATTACAGATATTGTAACTACAAAACAACAAAGACAGAGAGAAAACTTACTTACTCTTCAATGTCTCCGTAGGAAGCGAACAATTTCAGCAAATCGTCGCCACATCCTATAGCGGGGACGTTCCTTACAATTAAATATCTGCGAATTAATAATTATTGTAAAAAAAATGAACGAAGGAATTGATGGAAATTAAGCGAGTTATTCGATTACTGGGAAATTTAAATTTTTTTCAAAATTGAGACAAAGAGATACCTAGATTCGTCGCAGATAGTGTAAACGCGAACTGCAGGAGGCTCGTTGTTGTTTCGAGGCATGTTTTCCTCCAAAAACCCTAAAATTTACTACTACAAAGGTGATGACTTGCGAGATTTTGGCGCCGTAGTTTCTACTGTATTCAGCAAGAACATAAATTCCAGATCCTTACAAGTTACAACCAAAATTTTGAAATTGGGGGTATTTTGGTCATATCAAACCTTTTGTAGTGAAAATACTCTCAAAATCGTGAAACGGCTGCGTTTTAGGCCCTTATAAGCCATAAAAGGAGGGAGAGAGAGAGAAGTAAAAACCCTCGCAACCGCGTATTAAACCCTCAATCTCCAGAGCGACGAAAGAGACAGAGAAGAGAAGAAGCGACTCGAAGAAACACAGTAACCATGATCATTCCAGTTCGTTGCTTCACTTGCGGCAAGGTAATCGTTCTTCTTCTTCTTCTTATTTTTTTTCACGATTTACCAGTAGTATTCCATCTATTTTCTTTTCAATCGTTTTAGGTTTTGTTCTGTTGTATAAGAAGCTTGAGAATATGATGTTACTAAATTTGATTTTTGTTTTTAGGTCATTGGAAACAAATGGGACCCGTACCTTGACCTGCTTCAGTCAGACTACACCGAAGGGTGTGAATTTTGTTTCACTCTTTTTTTTTTTTATTATTTTTTTTTTTTATAATTATTATTATTCATAATTTGTTCCATTACAAACAGTTGATACCGGACTTGGATTTGTACAATAACGAAAAATCTGTGACTTTATTAACTGGGTTTGTTGATAATTAATCTTATGAATTGTTGATTGTTACCTTAAGTCCTTAATAAACAGCTTTGGGTGCAGAATTAGTTTTTAATGCCTCCAAATATCTTTTGGGTCAATTCGGGGATAAACACTAAGGTCTAAAGTTCAAGATATGATGGTTTGATGTGTGTATTTAAGGGATTTGTGTTTAGTATCCATTGTGCGTTTTACATGTCACATTGCGAATATGGATAACTTGTTTAGTTTTTTAATGGTTTTGATTTATCATTTGAGACTGTTGGCCTAATTGCTAAGATGTAAATTTGGATACATGTGCTCCTATATGCATGTAAGCATGTGCGTGTATGATTTTATTTGAGATTTTGTATGTACATCTATAACTTGCAGAGATGTATATGTATAATAGGATTACCGTGGGGACTGTATTTGATTTGAATGACATGTAGTAGGATATGAATTTTCTGTCTTCAAATTTGATTAATGGTAGATGACCTAGCATATCTATTATAGGATTACCATGGGAACTATGTATTAATTAAGATTATGAATTGTTGATTGTTATCTTAATAAACTACTTTGGATTGCGGAATTAGTTTGTAATGCCTCCAAATATCTCTTGAGTCGATTCGGGGATAAACACTGAGGCCTACAGTTCAAGATATGATGGTTTGATGTGTGGATATAAGGCTGTTGTGTTTAGTATCCATTGTGTGTTTTACATGTCAAATTGCGAATATGAATAATATGTTTGGCTTGACTTTGCAATACTGAACTTGTTAATTTTTTTAATGGTTCTGATTTATCATTTCAGTCTGTTGGTGTAATTGCTAATGTGGAAATTTGGATTTATGTGCACCCATATGCATGTAAGCATGTGTGTGTATGATTTTATTTGAGATTTTGTGTATAACTATAACTTGTAGAGATGTATATGTATAATAGGATTACCGTGTGAACTATGTATTTGATTTGAATGACATGCAGTAGGATATGAATGCAGAGATGTATATGTATAATAGGATTACCATGTGAACTATGTATTTAATTTGAATGACATGCAGTAGGATATGAATGCCTGTCTTCAAATTTGATTAATGTTAGATGACCTGACGTATGTATAATAGGATTACCATGGGAACTATGCATTAATTAAGCTCATGAATTGTTGATTCTTACCTTAATAAACAACTTTGGGTTTGAAATTAGTTTTTAATGCCTCCAAATATCTTTTGGGTCGATTCGGGGATAAACACTTGGGCCTAAAGTTCAAGATATGATGGTTTGATGTGTGTATTTAAGGCCGTTGTGTTTATTATTATCCATTGTGCGTTTTACATGTCACATTGTGAATTTGAGTAATATGTTTTGCTCGACTTTACAATCCTGAACTTGTTAAATTTTTTTTAATAGTTCTGATTTATCATTTCAGTCTGTTGGCCTAATTGGTAACATGTAAATTTGGATTTATGTGCACCCATATGCATGTAAGCATGTGTTTATATGATTTTATTTGAGATTTTGAGTGTATAACTATAACTTGCAGAGATGTATATGTATAATGGGATCACCATGGGAACTATGTATTTGATTTGAATGACATGCAGTAGGATATGAATGCCTGTCTTCAAATTTGATTAATGGTAGATTACCTAACATAGACTTGTTAGATTAATTAGATTTAAGTTCTATCTATATTTTGTGTAAAATAGTAACTTGTAATTGTTTGGTATGCAGAGATGCACTTGATGCCCTGGGGTTGGTTCGATATTGTTGTAGGAGGATGCTTATGACTCATGTCGACCTCATTGAAAAGCTTCTTAACTACAACAGTAATCCCTCCCACCTTTTTTATTTCAAACCTCTGTGTTTCTGTGTGTTTACAGTTGCAGGGTTGGATTTCACTGTTGTCAATTTGTACTGATGCTGGACTGTTTTGCAGCTTTGGACAAGTCTGAGACCACCTAAGAATGCCTACAGATGCTTGGAATGGATTGTTCTCTCTAAGAAGTGGACATATCAGATACTTAGGATGTTGTGTTAAGTGTTTGAATATGTTTTTTGTTTTTATATGTGGTCATAATCAATTGAATACCATGATTTATGGATGTGCATATTACAAACGAAACTATGGTTGAATGAGTTAACATTTATATATCATGGGATTCATGTCTAGGCTTGATGAACTAGATGTCTACATTACTTGTGATTTGTGACTGTTTGTGTCCACATCTGTTAACCATGCTTATATCCAATTTGATTCAAGAAACTGCTTGTAGCTAGCTTAAGAACCCTGGCCTGTTAGGTTTTGGTTAGGCAAGATTGGAATAAAATATGAGATTATATTTGCTAAATTAGGATTGAAAATTTTGTGACAAAAACAACTGGAATTAGTGATCAGCCATCTGAAACTTTTAGATAAACGGTGAAAAGTTTCGAGTTTAGACTTGAGGATTTGAGTGTAGTGGCAAAATTAAGTAAATTGGTTTAGTGGTCTTCCATTTGAAACCCTTTCGTTAAATTTCTCTTGTTTATAATTTTGCTAGAATGTAGCCTTGGACTCTATCAGCTTCAAAATTTTTACGTAAACACGAGCTTTACTGAAACATGAAATTGAGCATTTTAACTTCTGGTTGGATTACTGTTTTTCTTGAAGATTCCCAAAAAAAATAAATTTTTTTTAAAATTTTTTTTCGTTTTTGTTTTGCAAATCTCATCTATGGGTACCAGTGGGTGATAAAGGGACACGGATTGGGTTACTGTTTTCCTTGAAGATTCCCAATATTTGCTAAATTAAGAGGATTGAAATTCTTTGACTGAAGCAACCGGAGATAGTGATCATCCATCTGAAATTTTTAGGTAAACGATGATAAACTTCGAGTTTAGACTTGAGGATTTGAGTTTAGTGGCAAAATTATGTATATTGGTTTAGTTGTCTTCCATCTGAAACCATTCTTTATAATTTTGCTAGAATGTAGAAGCCTTGGACACATGAGTTTCAAAATTTAGATGTAAACACTAGCTTCGCTGAAACATGAAATTGAGCCTTTGAACCTTTTGTTGGGTTACCGTTTTCTTTGAAGGTTCCCAAATTTTATCATTGTGAAATGTAAGCACACAGTGATTCCATTGATTCATGGAGAGTGAAGACAAGCACCAAAGTCAATTTACGCAATGTGAAAGCATATGTAGCCTTTTCAAATGATCCATTATTGAGGCTCTGGAGTTTTTTGCATCTGTAACCCAAATAAATTCCAAGTTTCTTTCACAATCAGCTGAGTCTATTTTTGCTCACCCTCCTTCAAGGGGGTAAGTATTACCTCTCTCTCAAACACTTGATATGTGTTTAGGGAGGGGATATTTTTGTTTAAACACATGATAGTTTTTGGACAAAAATACCCCTCCGTTAAAGTGTTCTCCAATCAGCCAGGTGACACATGGGAGAACAATGGAGAAAAAACTTTGTTTTCTTCTCTATCTGAATTCCAATGCATTATTGAGCTACAACATAAATATATTTGACCACCATTACTTTTGGTTGCTTACTTTGACCAATGAAAGCTGCATATTGCGTTCTTGCCAATAATTGTGACATTAACAATTATTGGCTTAACTTCTATTTAATTTTTGCAAATATTATAATCAGAGATTGGTTTTCTTTATTGAAGTCTGATATATCATTGGAAGAGCGCCATTAAAACTTGTCAAACTTTTTTTTTGCAATTTGTAATACAAGATTAGAATATGTTTTTTATCCTTAAAAAATTGTTAATTTTCTCCGGAAAGTTGCATAAAAAGCTAATTAACTAAATTTGTCTTTACAAATCTAAAGATTATTAGATGTACCCTAATTAATAATCACACCAAACCCTGATGTGGTGGCAAACCCTGTGTGTCTCAAAATCGAACGATGTGGCATGTGTTAGTACACTAAAAAGACCTCAGAAATCCTAGGGCCAGAATCAATGATCAAAGAAATCAAACGGTAGCTACTATACAAGGGGACCACCACTAGACACTGAAGAGTGAAGATGGTTCGTAGGACCCTTCAGAGGCAGCAAATGGTGTGGTATGCAGTGGAGTGGTAGTGGTAGTGGTAGTGGTAGTGGTGGCTCATGAAGCCGATACATATTGTTTGGACAAGAAGTTGTCATCGTCAAAATTAACCAAAAAATAAATTCTCTCGACTCCCAAAAAATCATGAGCCTCTTATGTGAAGATGAGATGATCAGGTGAATCTATCGTTGTGCTTTTTTGGCCCTTCACTTGGATATCTCTTGGATAACAAACAACAATAGCTGATCGATCTCTTCCTCTAATTAATTTTCCTTCTCCTATCTACTTTTCCTCTAATATATATAAATAAATTCTCCAAATATCTTTCTCTATCCTTTTTCACTTTTGAATATCATTTGTTTGCATTCTCTCTTTTGCTATCTCATCATCAGCTTCTAATATTCTTATTATTATTATATATAATAATAATATTCTTTGACTTGTATATACATATATTGTGTTTGTTTTGTCGACTTTCAAGTTTCAATCATTTGAGAAGAAAATGTACCACAACTACCACCACCACTACAGCTTCCATCCTTGTTTTCATTGCCACCCGCATACTTACATTAGAATGGTTAGTGATCTTCACTCTCACTCTCTCTCTCTCTCTCTCTCTCTCTCTCTCTCTCTAGCATGCACTCATGATCAACTCAAAAATGTTATGTTTTTTAATGGGGTTTTGCATGGGAATTGATTGAATTTATGCAGGTCCAGCATCTTATAGAGAGATGCTTGCTTCTTCACATGAGCCAAGACCAATGTATAAAGGCACTAGCAGACCATGCCAGCATTCGTCCACTCGTCACATTAACAGGTCTGATCATCATCATCATCATCATCATCGATCTCTCTCATATATAATTACTTAGAGATCGAGTTTGATGTTGTAATTATTTGCAGTGTGGAGAGAGCTACAAAAGGAGAATAAAGACTTCTTTCGATCTTATTTCCATGCAATATCTCCCTACAGGCCTTTCATTACGAGTAAGATCAACCCCGTATTTCATTCATTTCATTTTTTCTAAAAAAAAAAAGAGCCTGACGATCATTTGATTTAATATTATGGACTTTTATATATATATATATACAATCAATTAGATAGATTAATTAAAATTGTTTGAATTTTAATTTATTTTGTAGGTAGGCATATCCAAAGAGCACCAAGGTTTACAAGAAGGAGACAATGGATGCAGAACCGATGGAAAGCATAATATAGAGCTTATATAATAAATAAAATTGACCAGTATGCATGTATATATATATATATATATATATATATATATATGAAATTATGAACTAGCTAGGGTTTTCTTGTTTTGGATTAATTAATTACTTGCGCATTAATGTATGATATATATATATATATATATATAGAAGTTTTTGTATAATTTATATGTGGTGAGTTGGCTTATACAAATTAATGAAATGGGGCTAGCTAGATAGCAGAACCTGAATTGAGTCGGGTACGGATTTTATCTAGCCATATCTAGATATAATTTAATTTATAAAAGAATGAATTATGTTATGGCACTCATTAATTGTTGCGATTTTTTATTTTTATTTTTGATATTCATTAAAATCAATTTTTTTTATTAGAACCAGTAATTGAAAAGGTATATGAAAGTTTCTTTATGTTTCATACTTGTGTAAAATTAGATTGATCCAATCTTAAAGATACCCAATATTAATAATAACCCTAAAATTTTCATTAATTTTCCTTGCACACACACACACTAGCTAATTAAATAGTAAATACACATCAAGCATTAATATCTTCCAACACCCTATTGCTAGCTTTGGAAATTAAACTGAAGTTTTTATTTAGTCAGTGTGATCAGTACTACTCTCTGCTACAAACTTGAAGAAGTCATGGAAAACTTCATGATCATCAATTCCCAAGAGCATCTCAAAAAGGCAAATGACTTAAAACCCTAAAAGATAGAAACAGAAACAGCAATTTCTTCTTTTTGTGGAAGTCACTACTCGAAGGGTGACTTTGCCCAAATGGAACGCCTTGGTGCTTTTCTTTCACGGAAACAATTGCCTTCTACATGCACCTGAAACATTTTCCACAACATGAAGTCAAGCTTCCATTTATGTCTGCATAATTAATTTACTCTTAACATACTAGATCATCATCAGTTAACTTTATGTTCAAGTACCCTTTAAAGGGTTAACTCATAATAAATTAATTTGGCGTGTAGTAGTTCAACTCCGATAAAATGACTATTTATCACTCCTATATTCTTCTACTCGAACTAATTATTCACTAATCCCCATTTGAACATAAGTTGATGTTCATGTTTTGGCTCGATAAGATATGTATATATAAACATCACTAACCGTGATTGATTTTTTTTTTTTTTTTATAATTCCGTTTCTTCTTTTGATCAGTATATCTGGATGGTTTACATCGATCAAATTTGAAGAGATTTTATTTTTATAAATTTCAATATCATATATTCAAGTAATTAATCTTTACAATAACCAAAAGAAAAGGACCTACAATATTAGTCCGAAAATCAATTTAAATGATGTGATAAATTATTGTACTTATAAATGAACAAATCAATTACCAGGCTAGCAATGCATGCTTGTGCTGACATTTGCGGCAATCAGTGGGAACATATATGAGAAAGAAAAAAAAAAACCAAGTAGGTCACACAATTTTCAACCATTCACACTCATTTACCTGTTCATGAGTAGAATCAGAGTTCCATGGTTCCTTTTCATCTTCCTGTCCACCACTTTCTCCATCTCCTTTGTACTGAATTGGAGGGAAATGAGCCCACTGTAAAAAATTTCATCAAAAATACATCGATCTATAATTTAGTTCATATATATTTTAATAAATAAATAAATAAATAATCTTCATCTTAATTTTTCTATATTTTTGATGATATTTTCATTCTAATATAATTGCTTACATTTTTTGCAGCAGTACTAAAAGCTTCCTTGTGAGCCATGTTTGGATTTTCAGCCTTTAGCCTTCTGATTTCTTCCCTGAAATTAAAATAATAATAATAATAATAATAATAAAACAACCCAGATGAAAATTCTTTGTTTTAATCATGATTCATGCATATTTAAATTTATATATGTGATTACTTGATGAAGCGATTATAAGCAGATGGAGCTCTTTGTCTCTTCTCTGGGGCTGTACAAAATCCAATAAAAAGAATCTTCAGAATAATTACAAGCTTTAATTAATTAGACGAAATCAATCAAATTATGAAAGAAGTTGATCATCAACCAAACCATACGTTTGTTAACGATGTGATTGACACTGATTATATCTTCTTGATCATCATTGTCAGAAGAAGTCACCATGGAAGGGCTACTGATCCTGTTCAAACCCTTTTCTTCTTCTTCTTCTTCCTTACAAACTTGCTGTTCTTTTGGCTGCACGGAATAAATATTATAAATAAGGAGTGTATATATATATATATATATAATTGAACAGTGTTCGATAACAGTTCTTGTAACTTAATTAATGGTACATATATTTAAAGCACACACCTCATCACGATCATGGTGAAGAGAAGCTAGAAGATGAAGAGGGACAAATGAAGCTTTGATCATGCTGACAGAGAGGAGGCTTGTGCAGTGGCCACATCTCACAGTCACCACCCTAGACAAGCTGCTACATGGGACACTTACCTGTATACAGAGATTTTATCAATGAAAATTGACCCCAAAAAAAAAAAAAAAAAAAGCTACCCTAGATAATCATTTTTTATGAGTTAATTTTTAATTAATACCAGTAAAATGGTGGTGCAGTAACCACATTGAACATAGCATATTTGTTCAGGAAGATCAAAGAGATGGTTGATTGTAGAAGACATAGTAGTGTGTTTTTGGTGTGAGAAAAAGCTGTCTAGAGAAAAAAAAAAAAAAAGTGAGAGAGAGAGAGAGATCAGGACCACCACGAAGAAATGACAAAGTGGGATGTGGGTCTTGTCTCTACTGGATGGGGATTTATGGTGATGTTAAAGAGTACAGTGAGTTTGATTATGGTTCAAAGCATGTTTTGACTGTGTTTGTATTTAACAAACAAAATAATTATTGTAATTAAATTTGATCAGAAACACATGAAATTAAACCCACCTTAATGAAATTAAACTTGAAAACACTCGTTTTGCAAAAAAGGAACAGAGGTCAAAGCAGAGACAGCAAGTACAGTGACTCTACTTCCTCATTGATTCATGTGTTGTTTTCTGAGTCATTTACTCACTCACAAGTCACAAGTGAGTAGCAGTCTGAGTGAGCTTTCTCTCTCTCTTTCTCTAGTAGTGAAAGTGAAAATGCAGTGAGTTTTTGCCATTTTGGAGGAATGGGGAAAGTTCTAGAAAGGTGTATGGAGATGGAAAAGAAGCATCTTAGGATTTGTCTTTCCTCAAAGACAGCAACAATCCAACTTTCTGTGTCATCACTCTGTTCATGTCACTTCCCAATCTCTATATTTATTTTGTTTCTGCTTTGAAGCTCTTAATGCTACCCATCTGCTCATCACCAGTCACCACCCCATGTGCTTCCATGTGAATTCAATCTTCATTTTCAGGCCAGTCTTTAAGGATCAAATAAAAAAGTTCAAATTTGAATTACAATCAAATGTCTTGTGTTTTCATGCAAAAGATGAGAAAAATACAAAAAACAAACTCTTTCAGTCTCATACCAGTTAATTTGCAGCAGCATTAGTACAAGAAGAAGCACACGAATGTAATCTGGATTTTCTTGGCAGATTTCAGTTTGATTTGTGCAAATTAAAGCAAAAAAAAAGAAGAAGACGGTGGTGGGAATTGGGATGTATATACAAGTATTATTGGAGAGTGGATTCAACTGAAGTAGCGAATCTCTAGCTAGGCTCTGCTATGTAGAGGGACCACCGACCACATCACACAAGATGTTGAATTATTATGCATGAGATGAGAGAAAGGAACTTGTGACCGGTTGGGAGGAGAAATCAATATGCACACTAAAGTTTATGTCTTTTTTTTTTTTTTTAATTTTTTATAAACTCGATATATCCACACATGTCCTTTCAATTTAAATGCCACTTATGAGTAAGATTCAAGTTAATCCAGAAAAATATATACATATATTTACAGAATACATCTATATGACTATATGTATATATCTACTTTGATTAACTATTTATTATAATGATAATATTGAAATTGAATTTATATATATTTACAAAATTTTATTGGAAGGACATGCATACTGAAATTATATTACAGATATCTCTGTTAGTTTTTATGTATGAAGTTAGAAAACCAAACTCTACTCGCATGGGGTTTTAGAAAATTTGGTTTACATTCCAATTGTATATGGAGCGTACATTATAATGTACATGTTTCGAAAATGAATTTTGTTTTATAACTTAAAACATTAACTAGCTTTAAAACATCTTTATTTATTTATTTATTTATTTTAAATTTCAATTAATCTTTAAATCATAATTAACAAAATGATACTAATTTCCCATAGTAATTTTGAATTTTCAATAAACCCTAGTCCCTAGCCCTAAAATTGGAAGTTCAATAGGAGGCCGCGGCCCTCTGTTTATTTTTTCAAAAAAAAAAAAACTTCAGAGAGATATAAAATAGCTAAAAAAAAAAAAGTGTTTAATAATAAAAAAGCAACCACTTTATATTAGAGTTAATGTATAAAAAAATTTAAAAGAGGTTACATATTAAGAGTTAAGACCAATAAAAAACCAAATTAAATATATATATTTATATATAAGTACCTGATTAAAACTAATACTTGGTAAAATTTAAGACGAAAAAACAAACTTCACCACCGAGAATCGAGTTCCTTAAAGAGTAATAACTTGCTTTATTACTATAAGGACATGGATGGCTGGATATTGTTATTGTCGTCTCCTGTTGGGCTAAACACTAATGCAAATAGAGTTTCGATATTTGTATTCCTAAAAAACTGTATATGTACCTCTTTTTTTTATATATATACCACATTAAAATTTTTAAAATGTTATAAATCGTAAACACATCAATGTATTACCAAATATGCCTTTTACCTCCTAAAAAAAAAAAAAAAAAAAACCATTTATCTTAATTTTTGAAGTAAAATATTATAAATTAATAAGTTATAAAACAAGTAAAATGAAATTGAAACCGCACCTCCTCCCATAATCCAAACCTAGAGATGGACATGGACGTAAGGAGTTTTTTTTTTTTTTTTCATCACTATATGTTCGTTTCTTTTCTTGTATTCTCTCATTATAAGGAATGTTCTACAAAAGTTTTTTTCATCAATGGTTAGGCATTCAATAAATCCTTTTTCACTAGGTTATTGTCTTGGCAAAGACCCGCTCGACCTTGTTATCTTGTTACAGGCTTCAATTTTTTTTATAATAGTTTATTTTTAATAAACTTCAATGATTTTTTCATCTTAATTTTTTTTATATATATAATAGTTACTTAATATTTATAATTTAAAATAATCACTATTTAAACATGAATTAATAAATAAATAATAATTTAATCAAAAGAGGTAATTTTTTACGTGTATCTAAATATAATATTTGTTAAAATATCTAAAATATAAAATACTTAATTAATATGAGGCACAAGTTATATTTATATTAATCATTAATTTTATTTAAGGGTAATATTACAATTTTAAAAATATGATGATTTGGGGTCAGGGGCGAAGCCAGGACATTACAGGAGAGGGGGCTATGCTAAATAGTTTTTTTTTTTTTTTTTTCTAACGACTTTCGACAACACGAGAAAATTATATTCATTAAAAATTAAAGATACATTTAGATAAGAGGGAACATAATGAACCTTACCCTTCAAAATTCATATTTTAAAAATAATATATAAACTTTTTAAAAGATAACGACTAAAAAAGAAACAAAAATACAATTTCAATACAATAACGAACTATCTCAGTTTTGTTTTACGAGTTTTCATAGCATCAAACTCATCTATTATGGAATCTAAGTCAATGGTATCCATAATCTCTCTCTCCACATAGACAACCAAACAATTTGTAAGAAATTCATCCTCCATCTTATTGCGAAGTGAGGTTTTAATAGTTTCATAGTTGAAAATGCTCGTTCTATTATTGATGATTTACCATAGTTTTTTTTTATTTTTTTCAAAGTATGAAGTGATTGTGTTTTTTGTTTTGGGCATATAATTGTCCAGCATTATAACAATAATAATTGAATTGCCATGAAATGAACAAAGAAAAAAACTATGTACATATGTCAACTTACTGCTAGTAAGATGCATCCAAACTAATAAAATACTGTTAAGATTTGATATTAAAAAAAAAAAAAAAAATTGGTGTGAATGTGTTATTAAATTATTCTACATTTATGCTACATTTAACACCCTAAAAGATTGAATGGAAACAATAAAAATGATAGCAATAAATAAACAAATAAAACACCATATCCATTTAATTCCACCAGCAAAATCCATTTTGACAAAGTAATAAAGCTTGGTAATCCTAAAATATTTTTACTAAGTTACACATTTTTAATTAGAATCGAAGCATGATAAAATTCCTTTCAAAAGATCATATAAATATATAACATATCTGCGACTACAACTGCAACCAAACAATATGGAGTTATAAAGTCATAAAGATATTATGGACAATTATGTTGACTTGTTATTGGAACGATTTGGTAAGCTTTTGCTTCTAAAAGTTTTTTATTTTTTTGTTCGATGATTTGCTTTGCTGTCTTTGATTCTCTGTTTGTTTGATGCTCTATTTTACTTCTTATTTTGTTTTTAGTTGGGTTGAATCGGTAAATAGATTTGTACACTATGGGCAATGTTGAAAGACTCTAATACAATGGTACAATTGTAAATATTTTATAATTTGGAATTTAAATAAAAAAGGCTAGCCTGGGCTACAGCCCAGGCTACTTTGCACATACATCCGCCCGTGTTTAGGATGTACATACAGATTCGAGGGTCAAATATCGCTGCTCATGCAAATATATTCACATAACACGTCTCACAGAGCTAATGTTTATGGACAAATACAATTCCCCTGATTCCCCTGTAATCTTTACCTTTGTAGGAGGCCAAAATGCTTGATTAGAACGATTGCATTTTGTCTTAAGTAGGGATGGACGTGGGGACACAATTGGGAGGGGGGAGGGTACCCCCACCCTTACCCCCATTCCTCAAACCTCCTCCCACCGTCTCTCTTAAAATCCATTTAGGGGTATGTCGCCCAACCCCCAAAACTCATTTTTCTAATTTCATTTCTTTTTCAATTCTAAATTTCAAATTTTCGATCAGAAAAGTAATAAAAATACAATACAAAATAATAATATATAAATAATTTTTTTAAAAAAAATTAATTGTTAAATTTTTAATATATAAAGAAAAATAAAAAATATATATTATTTTGAAGAACCCAATGAGGTTTTGGGTTTGGTGGGAGATACCCCCACCATCTCCCCAAAAATATGTTAGGGGGCAAAGTTTGCCCCCACCCCCGCCCTGGCAAAATTTACACCCTAAAACCCTATAGGAAAATGTCTATCCCTAATCCTAAGTTTTACTTTTATTTAAATCTCTTTAGACCGTCAATGGCGTCAAACCTATATCATTGAATCATTGATGAATCGATGTGTTCACCAATCCCCTCCCTCAAAAAAATTCCAAGAAATTTTTACATTCTGATTCATTTTTTAAATTTTAAATGACCAAAAAAACCCAATAAGCATATCATATAAAAAAGTGACTTCTAAAAAATGAAGAAAAAAGAGTTATATGCAGGCGATGAGCAGACATGAAACACCATACAACCGGCACTGCTTGCTTATAAGTAATAATCTATGGTATCCATAAGTGCAAATATCTTGCACAACCGAACAAGTCACCCATGCATAGAGTGACAGAGAATCAGAGACGCAAGAGAAATTGCGACGTAGTTTATTTCACATACAAGGAAAGCTTGAAACCATGTAAGGTTTCTAAACTAAGCTTATTTTACCTGGCACTCGTTGAAAAATCTTATAGAGCCAATTTAATAATCCGAGAGGACCATCATATATAAGGTTTGGTTACACAGAATTCTTACACAAGTTTGTAACCAAACTAGAGATTGAGAACATTTCGGCATAAGGAACAAGTGAAGAACAAACACGCTCGTGGCCCCATCACCTTTATCAATGAGTAGATTTATCACAATTCAAACAAGAAGTTTAAATCCTACGAGTAAAAACTAAAAAGGTTGTATGTATACAGCAAATTCTTCTTAAACCATTAGAATAAGAAATTAAGAATACCCATTTCCAAAAAGGAAAGAAACATCAAAACTTTTAACCCTTTTTTTGATTTAAAAATAGACTGACAGTCTGACAGACTCATGGCATAGATGTACATTACTTGCTCAACAAATTACAATGGATAATTCTCTTTAAGAAAATAAAGAGTGAACCTCAAGATTTTGACAAGAAAAATAAACTGACACCTAGACAGAGGGTTCTAGTTTCAATAATTTTACACTGCTCTTAAATTTCCTAAGGTTTTCCCCAACTCAAATCAAGCGCATGACCCAGAATCAAATATCGAGTCATAGTGTTTATTTGTTTAATAAAAACTAACATGCTGTGAACTTATTAACCACAACATAACCCTGAATTTGATTCATGCTACCCAAATATAATAGTGAAACATTTCAAGATATTAAGACTCAAGTTATGCTGTGCTTAAATTTCCCAAGATTTTCCTCCATTCAAATTAGAAGCATAGACCAGAGTCAAACCATAGGACATAGTGTTTAATAAAAACTAATATGCTAAACTTATTAACCACAACATAACCCTGAATCAACCTATTAACCACAATCTAACCCTGAATTTGATTCAGGTATGTTGTGGTTAATAAGTTCAGCATATTAGTTTTTATTAAACACTACCCAAATATAATAGTGAAACATTTCAATATACTAAGACGCGACACTACCTGAGAATATAAAAACCACATTTCATTCTCACAAAATATTATACAAATCTTATTACATTCCCAACAATTCAATAACCAGTGATTACTTAGAACTCTCAAACGTCAAACGCACATGAAGAACCTCAATGGCTTAACTTCTATTGACCAGAAACATCACCATAAATATGAATTAATCATCAATTAACAAACGCTAATTAGCAGGCAAACTAAATTCTAAAAATACCATTCGGTTTAAAGCATGATAATTCCAATAGAAATTCACATTCCATAAAATTAGTCAAACTATCAAAATTCAACAAACATGAAATCCATCCACAACATCTGAATAAATATCAATGAAAACAAAATTAACAGCAACAAAAAGTATATGCAAATGCAAGTAAACCATCCAAAATTCGCAATTACGAAGAAAATTAGAAGCTAAACGCTCCAATATCCGGTATTAAAGTAAACAAAGTGCGAAATAAAACCTAAAATACGCAAAACATTATAGTAAACATTAAATCCATGATCATACTACTAATAACAGTAATTAAAAAAAAGAGCAGACAACCTAATCAATCGCCGCCGGCCTTCTGGTAGACATAGGTGAGACCGCACTTTCCACAGTAGTGTCTGTCGAAATGATTGGCCATGAACGTTCCAGCGCCGCACTCAGCGTTGGGACACTCCTTCCTCAGCCTCTGAACCTTCCCGGAGTCATCGACCTTGTAAAACTGCAACACGGCGAGCTTGACCTTCTTCTTCTTATGTTTCAACTTCTTTGGTTTCGTATAGGTCTTCTTCTTTCTCTTCTTCGCGCCACCGCGGAGGCGGAGGACCAGGTGTAGCGTCGACTCCTTCTGGATATTGTAGTCGGCAAGGGTTCTGCCATCCTCGAGTTGCTTTCCGGCGAAGATGAGTCGCTGCTGGTCCGGTGGGATGCCTTCCTTGTCCTGGATCTTGGCCTTGACGTTGTCGATGGTGTCGGAGGACTCGACCTCCAACGTAATGGTCTTGCCTGTGAGTGTTTTGACGAAGATCTGCATGGTTGCAGATGGAGGACGCGACGGCTCTCTCACTCTCTCTCTCTGTTTCGAGTGAAGAAGTTAGGGTTTTGATGTGGAGGTGGCGTAGAGGGGTTTTTATAGGGCGATTTTAGGGTTAGACATTTTTTTGGGTGGACGGTGTGTGGTGTGGGTCTATGAAAGTCCATGTTTGTGCGGGTACGAGGGCCGTTGGATGATGAGCTGGGATTGATCTCAATTGAAATACAAAATAAAAAATAATAAAAGAGAGAGAGAGAAAATAATTTTTGTTCGTAAATTTTGTTTATAAAATAAAACTTATATTTGAGTTTATTTGAGTTTATATAAATAAATAAATATATATATATATATTCGACCGGTCCCCGTTCCTATCAGTTCATCATTATATAACTTTATTAAGATATTGAATGTGAGTTACTCATTTATAAAAGTGATTTGACAAGTCGCACATACTAAGTCAAAGTATGTAAAACGAGTAGCTCACATTTAATGTCCTTAAATAATTCTATCAAGGCATCATCATAGGAAAATTTTCATATATTCGACTAAGATGACTATATTATTAAAATAAAATAAAATAAAAAAAGAAAAGAAAAGAAAAGAAAAAGAAAAGCGAAAGCAAAGTGAGACGAAGGCCCTAAAACAATAATTTAAAAAGGTACGTAGACCTCAACAAAAAACAATGAAACATGAACATAAAAAAAACATAAAATTAATCATTCATTTCTACCTCAAACGGGGTGGCCCAATCAGAAATAGCAACAAGACGTAATTCTGTTTGTGCCAATAAAGCCGTAGAATCAGGACTAATCTTAGTTTCAGCAATAGGAAGGCGTTTAGAACTTCCCTTACTCAGTTGAGCTTTAAAATTAGATAAGCTCTTGAAAGTTGGTTTCACTCTTCTATTCGATTTTATCACCACTGAAATCCAATTATTGTAGGGATCAACTAGATCTTGAGCTTTCGTAAACTTGTCATCCTTCCCTGAGAAGTTGTTACCTAAATTCCCAGAATTACCGCTTCCTAAATGAGCATAGATTGAATTGGTAAAATCCCAATCGTTGACAAATTGATCTCCAGATTTTTCTGTCAAAACTGTTGTAACAACTAGAGGAATTTGAATTGGTAGAGTAATCTCATCTGACAGTTACGGAACCAAAATAAAAATATTTTCCTCAATCGGATACTGCCTCTCACGGTGGCTGCTCTGTTCTTCAAAGACTAAAAGTTGCATATTGTCTACCTCTTTTGGATCAGGATTGTCAACGAGAACCTCTGTGTTTAAAGTCCCTACATTTTGACTCATACCCCTTGTATTTACAAACCCCAAATCTTGAGAAATAGAAGCAAAAACATTAGATACCAGAACCTCCTGGACCGACTTATCTATTGGATAATAACCCATCTTAGAAGACCAAGGTCAAACGGGTTGTGGCTCCTCAACAGAAACCTCAGTCATTGGCTGAGAGGGCTTTCCGGTACTAGCAACAGAAACCTTAGATTTGTTCCAACGATAAGAACTGGGCAGATGACCAATGAAAGAGCAAATTGAGCAAAATGACGGTAAGTTGTCATACTCAACCGAAATGAAAGAGCTATGAAGTTCGTCCCTCTTTAAAAGAACCGAAGAGGGTAGCAATACAGACAAATTCACAACCATCAACTGGCATGACACAGAAGTTAAACGACATTAATTCTATATACACAAAACAATGAAAACATAATCCATTTAAGCCAAAGTAAATGTTTCCAATCTCAAGAACACAGCTTTTTATGATACAAACAAGACTTGGTCATCATTTTACATCAAAAATTACACAATCCAGATAGGCAAACTAAGAATCGGAACATGTTTTGCTTCGACACAGCTCAATAAAAAGCATACAAAAGAAACAAAAATAGAAATAAAAGAAAGAAAGAGAGCGAAAAGGTTCACTTACAGATTGGATCTGATGAAAATATTCATTCTATCCAATAAATTGGAAAGCTATCGTGTTTCATTTTGTTTCCCTCTCCATTCTTTGCAAGTGATACATATGTTCAGGCAAATTCTGGAAGTCCACCGAAAGCACTTTTAACGTTGCAAGTAAATGTATGAGAGAGTCAAAACAGCTGTCTTGACTCAGTTGCGTTTACAGTTACACTACACATGATTGTTTTGTGGGGAATTACAATCGTGGATTGGTCTTCTACTCTTCTTTATTCACCAAATTGGATTTCAGGTCAAAAGGGTCTGTATCCATATTGAAAGTATTTGGATCAACTAAATACTGCACTGCATTGGCACTTGTATAAAGCTTGTTCAAGTGTTGTTCCACTGAACAAGAATGAAAAACTTACATATATCAGCTTTAACTATGTATATAAAATGATAGGACTATTTGTGATTAATCTATACCATTTCTCACAAAGTTTACTATACACGAAACGTTGGTGCTCATTCAGATATATTTCTGCAAGACTGGCTTCTAGAGCTGCACCAATTGGCAGGACATCCTCATCAACAAAGAAGTGAGGGGAATGTGGCCAGTGAATTGAACCCTTTCTTCGTTTCAGATTCCGATGCTAAGCTCGACTTCAAGAATCATTTCCTGATAGAAGGCAGAGTCATCCCCTGCCATAACCTTGTTAGCCAATCTCACATTCTCAGGACCAAACATAAGTACACCAACCCTCTTGACATGCAGATGCAAGCTCTCATCATTCATAACTGCAGGAATTGGTGGGAATTCTTCTTCTTTCATGTCAATGTATGCATTACATCTGCGTACAGCTGCCTGTCCTTTGACCAAGAACCAAAAGACAATACAGAAAACATGACAGAACAGAAAATTATGCAGGCAATTAAACAACTAACTAGGCAGTTTATAAAAATCACTCCATGTAATTGTAAACTCCACAGAACTTGGAATCTTATTCTCAACATTGTGCTACTTTCTAGAGGAATAGCATGTCAGTTATGAAAAGGTATTACTTTGACATTTCCATTCCATTGAAACCACAAAATGAGCACAGATGAGTTTTATTACCTATCTATTGCAGGTTAAAAATTGATGATACAAAATGACTCCTCAAAGTAATGGTGTGTACCTCTTTCAATCTCTTTTGGAGTTGTTTTAAGCCTTGAGTTGTAAGACCTCAAAGTTCTCCCAAATTCAACATATGATGTAACTACATTCAAAGCAGTCCCACCTCTCAAATAAGTAACGGATAGCACCTTCACCCAAAGGAGAAGAAACATTTGCATTATATTAAGACCTTGGATGATTTATGCAATTAATAGTCTCTGCATATTCTCAGTGTTGCAAAAGTCCCTGACTAGGCGCCGCCTAGTCCCTAGTCAGCTTAGTCAGTCCCACACACACAAAAAAAAAAGAAGACAAAATGATAGAAATTTACGTGGAAATTTCCTCTACATGTTACCAACGGTGGCATATGAAATGCATCAAGGATTTTTGTTAAGTGTTCTACAAAATCTGGTGAATCTTTCGGAGAAGTTAAGGACGATTAGTTAAAGGTTTTGAAATGACTTAGCCTTATAACTAAGTTCTTACAAAGTTGATATGAACATTATTCATAGTATATTACTGTCATGCATTGATTGCAAAGATGAAGTGAGAAGATCATGTAGAGATAAAGAAGAAAGCATGCTTGACTCTGGATGGGATCAGTTTCTCTTGAAATGAGTTGTTGCAAAGCTAATATTGTAAATGAAGCAGCAACAATTGAATCAACTGTAGCATGGGGTGCATGACCACCTTGTCCCTCTATTTTTACTAGAAACATGCTCACAGCGGCCAACAATGGCCATGAAATGGATGATATAGTTCCTGTGGCTGTGGGTATTCCATCGTCTACATGTACTGCAAATATTGCTTCAGGGTCACCAAGAAAGCCTTCTTTTACCATGTAAGATTCACCAGCACCTCCCTCACCAGCAGGTTGGAAAAGCAGTCACACAGTTCCCTTTTAAAACCAAATGAAAGAAAAGTAGTGCAGTTTGTTCAGTTTTACATTAAAATCACAAGTTGACGTGACTTATAAAGATTGAGGGCAAAACGGGTGTCAAGGATATAAATGGCTTAGAAGCTCAAGCTTGTGCATCAGCGTGTTTAGCTCAAGTCAGCACAAGCACTTCATCAGATGTCAGCCATCACTATCTCAGAAATCCAATTCAAGATCAACAGCATGTTTACTATGCTTCACTAACACAGTCACACACCAGGTCACTGCTCTTGTAATCACCATCAGCATAATCAATCTTCGTTCAGAAGTTATGATGGTGATTAGAGTTGGTTAGTAACTAACTTAGCTGCCCCTTTTTGCTTCCAGAAGCTGACCTGGAAAGTTTGTTAGAGCTGGTCAGCTTCAGTCAATGTTGTATTTTGTTGGTTAGTGAGAGAGGGTTAGCATCTTTGTATATAAGAGTTGTTATTGTATTGATTCACTAATTAATGAGAAAGCAAGCTTTACAACTCCATTAGTGGAGTCAAATTACTCTCAAGCTTTTCTGCTCTAAGCTCTGTTCTTTCTAGTCATTTTATCGAACACTTTGTTCAATCTATCAAACACCTTCATTTCTTCAAGGGGAAACGGCAGGAAAGGCAAATGATAAAAGCTAGGTGAAGACAAAGAAGAAAACAATGGGAAGCATGTTTTTCAGACACATTGACGAGCACGCACAGATAAAGACACTGAATTTATTCATGGGGCATTTGCCCATACAAGGAGATGACATTTAACACATCACTAACAAGTTGGTTATATAAATAAAATCATCACTGAAATAACAAAATATATTCGAATAATAAGACATCAAGATGGAAACACCAATGTTATCCATAACAAAGATACCACTAAATGTCAACGGTAATTGAACTAAATCCAGTTCATTTGCAAACACTAAGTCCAAGAGAGGAAATAATCTCCCTCTTTCTCACTTGTTCAGAGTACTGCTTTTAAATTGTCATCATGATTATATATCAATCTACTATGTTTACCCGTGACTTAGTGACAAATATTTTTAAAAGCAATCTAGTCCTTCTTAATCTCCCACTGATTAAAAGAATAAAAGGGTGATGTTCACACCTGGCAAATCAAGTGTGAATTGACGCTATAAATATTTCTTTGACATTTTTATTGGTTTGGATGGAAGGTCACTTCAACAAATAAGATGATGAAATATGTAATTCCAAACTTATAGTCGTAAAATCAAAACATCATGTTCCTTAATCGTGTTTTCCATCAAAGAAACTTAGTCTTAATGCAATCAATAACTCTAGAAAATTAGGTTACGGAAAGATTATAGCAACGGATCGCCATTTTAGAACAAATAAAGCTATTTAGCTAAGGTCAAGTACATAACTTGATCATTGGATCTCTAGTCTCTACTCAACCTAGATAATTCTACAACAAAACCAGGAAATAGCTGGCTTATACATGCATCAAGAAATCGAATTCCGCCACTACAACATATTATTGCACCTTGAAAACAAAATCAGTTAAAACTTTAACAAGAAAAGACAAGTCAAAATCATCAAAAAAAAAAAGCAAGATCAGTAAAACAAAACCAAATTAAACTTGGGAGATATGAATTTCAAGCTATTACAAACTCAAAATTGAACTTAAGCTTTTCTTTACGTTGATGAAGTAACTTGGCAGCACCAAGGAGCATGGTGGTGTGAGCATCGTGCCCGCAAGCATGCATTTTGCCATCAATTTTGCTCTTATGCTCCCACTCCACCAATTCCTACAATCCTACACATCGTCAAAATCAAAACCAATCAGAGAACTATCAATCTACTCAATAATGTACTAAAGCAAGCTAAAAATGAAAGAGAATTAATTGGACTACTTGGATAATTAATTGAACCATCAATCTACTTGGACTAGTTGAACCATCAATTTTGCTCTTTGTCTTGCTTGATTTATTAAAGTCTCATCAGGACTACCAAGAACTGCCCCGCTAATCGAGAGAAGCAAATGGAAAAACAGCACCCATTACTGAATATATCGATCACAATAGAAGCAGAAGAGAGAAGGTCAAACTCAAACTTCAAAGAGGGGGATTGTTTTCCTCTCTGTTTTCAACAGTCTAGTAGTCAACTTATATTAATTCTTTTTTTTTGTTTTTTTTTTGCAAGATAAATATGTTAATATTTAAAAACTAAATTATTAAAAAACCAAATGTAATATTGTTTTGTCTCATAAATTAATTAATAAAATAAACACAAGTTATATAAATCAAAATGAAACTTGACAATCTTTGAAGTCTAAAAAAAATCTTCTATAATCAAATACATACTCATATTTAATTCTTGTAATTGAGAACCAATTGTAATATAAAATATATATACCCATTGATAGTGTTCAATTCTTTAATTATTTTATTGATAGTGAGTTCGACTTCGTATTGTAATGTAACAAACATTCTTATTTCGAATATCTATGTTGTATATCTCACAAATCACAAAATGAACTTATTTTAGTAAATAATCTATTAAAATGTTAATTTGAGTTCAATTCAATTCAACTTTGAATAATTTTATATAACATATGGTTTGCGGAGTTGGTGACACATTAACAATTTACTCAACAACACATGAGCTAACATGTTTGGTTTATAGAACAACATTTAATTTGTTGTGAGGGATTGTAGATTAATTTGTAGCGAAACTTATTGCAGTATCTGAGCTTATAAACCTGTCCAACTGAAGCAAGAAGTGAATGGCAAAATGGTCAGAAATGAGTTTCTAATGAGGCAATAATACGCAGAAGTAGACAGTGTCTTAGCGTCCATAGTGGTCCGCCCATGCGAATGTGAAACCGTTGCACCATGAATGTGAAGAAGCACATTGCAATGCTTCAGAAGATAAGTGCTTTGCTTATTTGAGCTATAGCCTATAGATGGTAAACTGTTGACGTTCTGTTGAAGGGTGTTTTAGGAAATTAAATTCATGATTACTTTCGAACCAAGTCAAGTTAAATAGCACACATACAATATGGGATTTGGAGAGAGGAAGTGAAACACCCACTTGCATGAGAGAGGAAAAAGTGGAGAAATCTTGACCATATATTTTGTTTAATGTTTAGGTGTCATTAGATTGTGAAGAGTTTAGGAAAAAAAAAAGGATATGAAAGAATCTTGATCCATAAACCGTTAATAATTACTTTCGAACCAAGTTAAGTTAAAGTAGCACACATATAATATGAGATTTGGAGAGGGGAAGTAAAACACCCACTTGCATGAGAGAGGAAAAAGTAGATAAACCTTGACCATGTGTTTTGTTTAATGCTTAGGTGTCATTAGATTGGAAAGAGTCTAAGAAAAAAAAAAGATATGAGATAATCTTAATCCAGAAATAGTTAATAATCTCATTTGGTTCAATTCAATGGTTAAAAGAAACCAAACCTATTCTTAATAATGTTGATGAAAGTACAATGTGCATATTTATTTCGTCATCAGTGAAATGACCATGACAAGTTCTCTACAAATATTTTTGAAGACTTGTATCGAATTAATATCGCAAAAGGTTCATATGGTTAATGGTTAATGGTTATGTATAGTTACTTTGGTAGGTAAGAAAATCATATATTTTATTGTGACATAGAGATTGTGGTGATTCAATATTCCAACCCTCACAACAAGATGAGGCTGGCCTAGTCGTTTGCTCTTCACACCTACATCAATAGGTTGTGGGTTCGAGTCTTGTACCTCTCCCTCAAATCCCGAATCATTTGTAATATTTAAAAAAAAAAAAAATTCTAATCCTCAAGTTTTTGTCATGAAGAGTTCACCGTGTTTTCAGGGACTCAAATCAGCTGTCCAAAAAGGACAATGTTTAGATACTGACCGGTCAGTATCTAAGGTATTGACCTCATCAATAGGGTGTTGGCACATGACATATTTTAGAAAAATTGAAGGAAATAAATGTAAAAAGTGAAAGAAAAAATATCATGTGCCAACACTCTATTGGAGGGTCAGTATTTTGGGTACTGACACATATCTCAATTTATGTCTAACTAACCAAATTAGAACATGTGTCTATATTAATGGGAGAAGTTGAAAAAAATAATTAAATATAAACACATATCTCAATTTAATTGGTTAAACACAAATTGTGATACCATTATTGTACAGTTAATTTATTTGAGTCTATATAAGGTTCAACACTTAACATACATAATTTTCTTCGATGCTCGGTCCCCCAATATTGAGGTGGTTAAACTTAAGCTAAGGGTCAATTTACTAAAACACCCAATATTGTTTGCGAAGAAAGTAAGAGAATCTTTGTCTATTTGAGCTATAGTCTATAAATGGTAAACTGTTGACTTTCTGTTGAAGGGTGTTTCAGGAAATTAAATTCATGATTACTTTGGAACCAAGTTAAGTTAAAAATAACACACATATAATATGAGATTTGGAGAGAGGAAGTGAATGAGAGAGGAAGAAGTGGATAAATCTTTACCATATAGTTTGTTTTATGCTTAGGTGTCATTAAATTGTAAAGAGTCTAGAAAGAAAAAAAAAATGAGAGTTTCTCCTTACAATTCATAAATTATTTATTCACACTCTAATTAATTTTTTTTTTTTATTAATAACAATTTTAACCTAAATTAAAATTACTAAACATGACAAAAAAAATTTTAAAAAAAAAATTATCTCTCATAAATCATTAGATTAAATATTACATATTAAACTCTCTCCTAAATCTGTTATTAGCATATTAAACACTCTCTCTTAATTAATCTCTCTCCGTTTTTTCAAAAAAAAAAAAAAAAAAAAAAAAAAAACAAAAAAAAATTCGTGTTTCCACACTTTCTCCACTAATATCTGATTACTAGTTAAAGAAAAAAAAAATACTTATAAATATTTTGGTTTTTTATTAATAGTAATATATATATATATTAAAAAGTCAATTTTCAAATATATATATATATATATATATATATATATATATTAAAGCTTGAATTGTTTCAACTAGATTCGATTAAACTTGGAATTTCTAAGACTAATGAAAGAATTAAAGTTCTCTCGGTAATCACATACCTACAAGAGTAACAAAAAGCATTTTCATATTTCGATTTTTTTATTTATAAAAAAAACAAGGTACATGTTTTTTGAGTTTTTTTTTTTTTAATATATACATGCATATGGTTCCTAAAAATCAAACTTATTAGTAAGTTTTTTTTTTTTCCTTAACTGTTAGGGGTTGTTTGTTTTTTCCACTTATAACTTAATGAGTTTGAATCATAATTATTAAGTTGTTTTGTTTATTTTTTTTAAGTGGTTAAACAACTTAAAAATACCAAAAAACAACTTAAAATAAAAAGTAAAAAATTCGACTTTTCACTTAATTGTAAATCACTTAATTGTATTAAATGCAATCCAAAATCTTTTCTTCCGATACTATCATCCATATATAACATATCTCAAATTTCATCATAATTATATATTGTATAGAAATCTTTATTTTAATATATTTTTTATTTTAAATAGCTTTAAAATTAAAAAAGAACCCTAATTATTTCTCATATTAGTGTTTAATTTCAATACTTTATTATGATATTTGTGTGATGTATTTATATATTATTATTTTTATAGTGTTTTGTGTAAGTTTTCATGCTGCCCCTTTTATTTTTTGAAAAAAAAAAAAAACTTTTATTTTCTTAGTAAAAATAAAGTTTGTTTGTAATCGAAGAAGAAGATCATGATCATATATGTTCATATAATAATTATTATTTTTTGATTGTTATTATTCTATATTATATGTATAATTGTTTAACATTGGTATAGATGTAAAATTACTTCTTTTCAGACAATTTTATTTTTAAAAAACAAACATGTTGACAGTATATTCAAACGTGAGAAAATAAAAAACAAACATATCATTCAGATTCAGGTTTCGTTCACTATTCAGTCTTCAGTGAAATTCATGACTATTCAGTCTTCAAACAAAAAAACAAACGATCCCTTACTCTTGCTTAAGAAAAAATTGAGATAGAAAATTAGAGATATGTATTGGAGGAGAGAGAGTTTAATATAGTAATTAAAATTTTATGAAAGGGTATTTAATATGTAATAATTAATCTGATGATTTATGAGAGATAATTTCTTTTTTTAATAATTTAATAAATAAAAAAAGATAAAAATGATAATCTTGGAATAAAATGAAATGTCTTTAGAAGTTTTTTAAATTTAAATTTTAATAATGGAGTATCTTTAGAAAATAAGTGTAAAAAGAAAATTTTAGATCGTTAAAAGAAGCTCTAAAAAAATATGAGAGAATCTTGATCCATAAATAGTTAATAATCTCATCTGGTTCAATTCAATGGTTCAAAGAAACCAAACACATTCGTAATAGTTCTTCTAATACTTTTTTTAAAATAATAATTAAAAAAAAAAAAAAAAAAAAAACAAATGTTTTATAAATAGGGAAATAAAAACAAATTAAAAGACGAGCTGGATTTCCGAAAATAGAAACTTGCAACAAAATAGACCCCGTGTATTAGCAAGAAAATTTTTGTAATAAGTGGGACATATCCTATAAGCCAAGACGACATCTTCAACCAACTACTTGCATTCTAAAAATGAGATAGCAAATGGGGTTCATCCATTCAAGTGCATCAAATTAACAATTAAAGGGTAGTTTCAGACTTTCAGTGACAATCTTTACGGTATCGGAAGGAATTATATTTTGGCTTATTTCTTCACAAATACATTTTTGAGTTATTTGAAAATAAAAATATATTTTTCACAACTACCTGCATTGACCTGAATTTTATCTGAAAATAAAATAAATCTTCTGGTTTCTTTCTTTGGCACGTGATTTGTTTTTGGTTCCGAGGGGCAAATTCGTAATTATATTTGTTATTTTTGTTTCTGAGGGGCAAATTCGTAATTATATCTGTTATTTTTGTTTCCAAAACGCAAAGCGAAATTCGTCCTTTTTGGCGCCCACACTGGAGAGTAGAAAGTGAGTGAAATGTAGATTTAAACTTTTTATTTTGTTTTTCCTTTTTCTTTTTTTTTTTTCTTAACCTTTTCGTTTGGTCTCTGTTTTTTTGTTTACATTTTGATTATCATGAAACAATGGAACTTTGTTTTTCCTTTTTCTTTCATTTTTCTCTTAATCTCTGTTTTTTATGTTCACATTTTGATGATCATGTTTCACAACAACAATGGAACTTTGTTTTTCCATATTAATTAGTTGTAGGTTTTTATTTTCGGAGATCCAGCTGGTCTTTTAATTTGTTTTTATTTCTCTATTTATACAACTATTGGTTTCTTTGAACAGTTGAATTGAACCAAATGAGATTATTAACTTATTTAGATGTTTTTTTTTTTTCTATAAATTTTCAGAAACAGCAACAATGGCCGAGAATCATCCATGTATTGTTTGTGTGTCCAAAGCTCGTAAGCGTAATGCTTCATCCGAAGCTGTCAATGCTGCTGCAGAGCTCCACACACGGGAAACAATTTCTCTTCACTTCAAGACTATTCATCCACATCATAATCATATGTGCGATATTTGCGGCAGCGGATTCAGTTCAAAGAGAGTTTTGAGTCTTCATCTTCGATCTGCCCATAAGTAAGTCATCTATCTTTAGTTTTTTTTAGCTTTAATTTTTTATTTATTTTATTTTATTTTATTGTTTTGGTTTTCAGTGAACCTGGACTGGATTTACCGTTGAGGAAAAAGAACAAGAAGAAGAGGAGCCGGTTCTATAGGCGGTGGAAGTGTGGAACTGGAGGATTCGACTGTGATGCTCGTCTCTCTCGTCTGTTTATGTTTATGTTTAACCGTGAACAAATAATTAGTTTTATGTTTATGTGTGTGGACTGTGGAGTGCAGAAAAAAAAAAATATATATATATATATATATTTGATATAATATTTGTACGTTAATGATTGCAAATTCCGTCTCTGATGTGAAACAACTGACAAGTACTATCTTCAGTTCTTCACTAACTTCTTCCTTTTCTGTCCTTGGCTTTAATTTAAGCCAACTTAATAAGGCTTTAAAGACCATTATAGTCTTATTTACCATCTTTGTCCCTGATCTTAATTAGTTGCCTTTTTAATTTATTGATAAGAACACCACTAAATAATTGGTGATTATCAACTTGTTTAATTTCCATAAATTTTGGTCAATTTGTTTTATTACTTGTCCAAGACATCAATATATGAAATAAAAATATGTTTGATTTTAACAATTGACTTAACGGATGATTGGTAAATATTATGAATTGTCTAAGATTTATGTGTCCTTGATGGAAATAAGATTTATGTGTTTATTACACCAACTTGAAATCGATCTACATGACTACATGCCAATTATTAATTAAGACGCAGTACTGTTTGTAATATATTATCAACAACACTTGGGTGCTGACCGATCAGTACCCAAGGTACTGAACAACCAATGATTAGTTGCCACATAATCTAAAGCAAGGAGAAAAATATAAAAAATATAAGAGTTTTGACCACGTAACAACACTCCATTGAGTGGTCATTATACTTGGATAATGACTAGTCAGTACCTGAACATTTTCCATATATTATTATATTTCAAATAAATGAATTAATGATAAATTTGACTTTCCTTGAGCAATTCAGAAAAAATTCTTATAATTATATTCCATTTTTCATATCATTCATGTAAAAGATATCATTAAAATTCATATATATATATATATATATATATATATATATTGACTTCAAAAAGTATTTTGCAATCTTTTGACATATTGACTTCTTCAACACCATCTTTGTATTTTAAAATCCAATGGAGGCTCTACACTCAACAGAATCTGGGTTTAGACAAGATGAGATTTACCTAGTTAAATGTTATATTTGTGGTGGATACAAATTTATTTATGACAAATATGTAAAAATTTAAGTCTTTTGCAATGTATTTAATTAAGACATTTGCTCATATGATTTACGATAAAAAGGAATTTGTCAACATCAAAACATTTTGTCCACAACAATATTTGCAATATATTTTTTGGCCACACAACAAAGTTTCGAATTCACAACAAAATATCACTTTGACCTTTTGTTTCTCTTTGTTGGGATTGGTTTTAAGAGGGTCGTTCTTGAGCTTATTAACATTAGCAATCTGCCCTTCTCGACTCTGCTCTATTTCTTGAAGTAGCTTTTCTTCAATGGAGGTGTCATAAACCTTGTCTTCACCGAACCCACGTGGCAGCCACCTCTTCATCTCCTCTAACAGTAAAAACATTCCAAGTGATGATCTGGAACGGTGCGTTTTAAGGAAACTGCAAAAACGTCGCCATTTGCTGCAATTTTGATTTTTGATTGACCAATAAGAGGAAACACACTCTAATTAAAAGGAGAATGATATCTACCTTTTATATTTGCCTTTTTTATTTACCTTTTTCACTCATTGCTTGACATGTATACACTTTTTCATTTAATAAAAAATTCTCACTTTTTACTGTAAAACTTGTTCACTTCTCAATTTTCATTAATTGTACGTTGTTGTAGGCCATATAAATTAAAAATAAAAATATGAGATGTAATACGCGTCGTTGTAGACATTCAACGCAACGAGCATTGCACGTTGCTGTAGACCATATAAAAAAATAAAAATAAAAATCATAATCGAGATACCTCGTACCCTCCCTCTTGGGCTCCCCTGATAGATCCCAACACTATCGGCCTATAAACCTACATCTGAAATTGTCTCTTAATTTGAGTATCCTCCCTCTTGGGATCTCTTAGTAGACCCCACCACTATCGGCCCACAAACCCTACGAATATGATATTGTCTCTCAGTTTGAGTAGATGGAGGTTTGCCGTTCTGCTGCAGGTTTTTCTTTGTTAAGTTTTACATACAAATTTATATATAACATACAAATGTTAATGGAATTGTACTTGTCCATTAACATTGGCTCTGTGAGACTTGTTTTTATGTGAATATATTTGCATTAGTATCTGGCCAAACAGGAGACGACAATAACAATATCCAGCTATCCAGGTCCATTATAGCAATTGCAATAATACAAGTTATTACTCTTTGAAGAACTCGATTTTTGGGGTGAAGTTTTTCTTTTTTTCGTCTTAAATTTTACCAAGTATCAGTTTTAATTAGGAACTTATATATATATACTTTGGTATTTTATTGGTCTTAACTCTTAATATGTAACATCTTATAAATTTTTTTATACATTAATCGAATATAAAGTGGTTGCTTTTTTATTATTAAACACTTCTTTTTATAGCTATTTTATATATCTCTTAAATATTTTAAATATATAAACTGAGGTTGCCTCTTTCCTATGGTCGAAAGTCGAAACCTGAGGGATGCGGCCTCCTATTGGACTTCCAATTTTAGGGCTAGGGACTAGGGTTTATTGAAAATTTAAAATTATTATGGGAAATTAGTATCATTTGTTAATTATGATTTAAAGATTAATTGAAAATTTTTATTTATTTATTATTTATTATTTTTTAATTAAGATGTTTTAAAGCCAATTTATGTTTTAATTTATAAAACAAAATTTATTTTCGAAACATGTACATTATAATGTACGCTCCATATACAATTGGAATGTAAACCAAATTTTCTAAAACCCCATGCGAGTAGAGTTTGGTTTTTCTAACTTCATACATAAAAACTAATAGATATATGTAATATAATTTCAGTATTTATGCATGTCCTTCCAATAAAATTTTGTAAATATGTATAAATTCAATTTCAATATTATCATTATAATAAATAGTTTATCAAAGTAGATATATACATACAGATGTATTCTGTAAGTATATATATATATATATATATATTGGATTAACTTGATTCTTACTCATAAGTGGCATTTAAATTGAAAGGACATTGGAACAGTGGCTTGACCCGATATAAAAACAAAAAACATAAACTTTAGTTTGGATATTGATTCCTCCTCCCAACCGGTCACAAGCTCCTTTCTCTCAACTCATATTCTCATGCATAATAATTCGACATTTTGTGTGATGTGGTCGGTGGTCCCTCTACATAGCAGAGCCTAGCTAGAGATTCGCTACTTCAGTTGTCTCCACTCTCCAATAATACTTGTATATCCATCCCAATTCCCACCACGTACCGTCTACTATTTTTGCTTTAATTTGCACTAATCAGACTGAAATCTGCCAGGAAAATCCAGATTACATTCGTGTGCTTCTTCTTCTACTAATGCTGCTGCAAAATTGCAAATTAACTGGGATGAGACTGAACGTGTTTGTTTTTTTTTGTATTTTTCTCATCTTTTGCATGAAAACACAAGACATTTGATTGTAATTCAAATTTGAACTTTTGTAAATATGTATAAATTCAATTTAACATCTCTTTAAATCCCCATCCAGTATAGACAAGACCCGCATCCCGCTTTGTCATTTCTTCGTGATGGTCCTGATCTCTCTCTCTGTCTCTCTCTCTCTCTCCAACTTTTTCTCTCACACCAAAAACACACTACTATGTCTTCTACAATCAACCATCTCTTTGATCTTCCTGAACAAATATGCTATGTTCAACGTGGTTTCTGCACCACCATTTTACTGGTATTAATTAAAAATTAACTCATCAAAAATGATTATCTGGGGTAGCTTTTTTTTTTTTCATTGATAAAATCTCTGTATACATGTAAGTGTCCCATGTAGCAGCTTGTCTAGGGTGGTGACTGAGATGTGACCACTGCACAAACCTCCTCTCTGTCAGCATGATCAAAGCTTCATTTGTCCCTCTTCATCTTCTAGCTTCTCTTCACCATGATCATGATGAGGTGCGTGCTTTAAATATATGTACCATTAATTAAGTTACAAGAACTGTTATCGAACACTGTTCAATTATATATATGTACACTCTTTATTTATGATATTTATTCTGTGCACCCAAAAGAAGAGCAAGTTTGTAAGGAAGAAGAAGAAGAAGAAGAAGAAGAAGAAGAAGAAGAAGAAGAAGAAGAAGAAAAGGAGTTGAACAGGATCAGTAGCCCTTCCATGGTGACTTCTTCTGACAATGAAGATCAAGAAGATATAATCAGTGTCAATCACATCGTTAACAAACGTATAGTCAACTTTTTCATATAGTTTATTGGAGAAAACATAATTGATTTCATCTAATTAAAGCTTCTAATTATTCTGATTCTTGTTACTGGATTTTGTACAGCACCAGAGAAGAGACAAAGAGCTCCATCTGCTTATAATCGCTTCATCAAGTAATCAAATATATAAATTTAAATATGCATGAATCATGATTAAAACATAGAATTTTCATCTGGGTTGTTTTATTATTATTATTATAATAATTTCAGGGAAGAAATCAGAAGGCTAAAGGCTGAAAATGCAACATGGCTCACAAGGAAGCTTTTAGCACTGCTGCAAAAAATTTAAGCAATATTAGAATGAAAATATCATCAAAATATAATTTGTAGCCTCATCTTGTACGTGTACGTACTCACTAATTAGCCTTATCTTGTACAAGATACACTATGTCACTATCATCAATGAGCCTATACTTTGACACACATGCATCGCTTTCAAAGAGCTGCAGGTTGAGAATCTTACATACAGTTGTTGTTATTACAACTACACTATGAATCCTTATCTTCTACGTGTACGTACTCACTAATTAGCCATGCATATATATTGCTCTAGCTCCCTCCTGCGTGTATTAGTTCTTCTTTTATTATATAAATATATATATATATATATGTATATATCTGCATGCGTGTATTACTTCTTATATATCCATTAGTATATTATTAATTAAGATGTTTACTTACCTCTCTTCATTTTCATATTGAAGATTGCTAGGATTTGCTATCTTAACTTTCTTTCATTAATCATCTTGTTTGGATGCTTTGGATTTGAAAGGGTGACCTAAACTTCGATTTCTCATCAAGCTAGGCTCCCTACGTAGGCCAAACAATTTCTATTTTGTCTCTGAATTTATCTACCTTATATATATAAATTGGCATTATTATTATTATTATTATTATTTGTAAAAAAAATATCATATCAATTTCTAAAATAGGAAGCAAAACCATGGAGGCAAACTGGCACAAGCAAGAAGCTGATATGGTTAGAGAGAGCATCGAGATGTTAGTGGCAAAATGGTGGGGTATATTCATGATATAAATAAATATATATACGGTCTCGTTCCTATCAGGGTATCCTTATATAACTTTATCAGGATATTGAATGTGAACCACTCATTTAAAAAAGTGGTTTGACAAGTGCATACATACCAAGTCAAAATATATAAAACGAGTGGCTCACATTCAATATCCTTATATAATTCTATCAAGACATCCTCATATGAAAATTTCCGAATATATATGTAATGACGAAAATTCAATTATCTGGTTAAGAAGAGTCTGAAATTTTTAGTACCAAATCCAAATTGACAGTACTATAGTGCTAATTGAAATTCCATATGAAAAATTTTCGGTCTTCTTGTCGTTCAACAAACATGAAAAATCTATTTATAGGCTTTGATTAGATCGGGCTTTGACCGGATCGGACTCAGACTTAAATATTATCGTTTAATTTATATTAATTAATATCTCTCTTAATTAATAAATTATATATTTTATTATTATTATTATTATTATTATTATTATTATTATTATTATTTATATATATACCACTTATAACTATCGTGATTTTAAAACTTTGTCGGATTGAATGAACGTTTTTATCTAAACCACATTAGACGGTAGTATGTCCTATAATTATTAATTTATAAAGATTATATTATAAAGTAATTACCAAAGTATTTCAGAGGAACAGTAAAATATTATGCCCAAAGATATCAAGGAGATGATCTAATTTGTCTCACCAAACAAATTATCTCGATGAAATTTTTTCAATCAATCTCTAGTTGTTAGTAAAAAAATAAGCCAATTTTCCACATAGGGTTTCATTTTCTTATTTTTCTCCAGCAATTTCTGCACACCAATCCTACTGGTCTTTTACAGTATCTCCAACTTCAACCATATCTTTCCTTACTAGCTTTTATGTCAAATTCTTAGGAAATATTTATGTAATTATCGATTTTTCTTCTTTTTTTTTCATATGAAAATTCCATACGAAAATTTCATTCTCTCCCTTTCTTACCTTAATTCCTGCCCCATGATCTGCTGCTTGATAATCGAATTCAAGTTGTAATTAAGAAACTATTTGAAGTTGATCATGTGTTCATCTAGTTGTATCATTTGAATCCTTATGATCTATATTCATCAATTAGTTCTAAAAAGAATATTAACATTATTCGGTTGAATTACTTTATAAACACGGGTTCAAAAATTTTTTGTCACTATTTGGAGGGGCTTTTGTGAGAATGTCACTGGTTTACTAATGTAAGTTTAAAAGGCACCTATTTAGGTGACCAGACAAAAATACCCTCATTCTTGTCAGTTTGCGTCTGAAGAGAAAAAAGTTGAGAGAGAGAGAACAGTGGAAAGAGAGACCAAGAAATCCAGTACTAAATCTCACGGGAAACCTGCCGGCGGTGGCGATACAGTCTTGAAATCGACGAGAAGGTGATATGATTTTCTGACGCGTTTTTGTTGTTGAAACTTTTATTTGCGTTTGATGTTGGATGTTCGTTTGATTTGATTTGTTGTTGATTAGGTTTGTTTGATTAGGTTAGGGTTTAAATTTATGAAAAAATTCTGTTGAACACGATGAAGTTCTGGGTTTTCAAGCCTTTTCCGAGCTTTTCACATGTAATCCGAGCCTTTTCCGAGCATTTTGAATAGGTTTCTGCTATCTGAATCTCCGAGCCTTTCACAGTGGCTCCGAGACTTTTAAAATAGGATCCGAGCCTTTTAAAACATTGTCCGAGACTTTTAAATAGTAATCCGAGCCTTTTAAGGAATATGAATAGGTTTCTAGAATTAGAATCTCCGAGCCTTTTCATATAGTTTCCGAGCCTTTTAATATATTGTCCGAGCCTTTTCATATAGTTTCCGAGCCTTTTCATATAGTTTCCGAGCCTTTTCATATATTGTCCGAGCCTTTTCATATAGTGTCCGAGCCTTTTCATATAGTTTCCGAGCCTTTTCATATAGTTTCCGAGCCTTTTCATATAGTTTTCGAGCCTTTTCATATAGTTTTCGAGCCTTTTCATATAGTGTCCGAGACTTTTCATTTAGTGTCCGAAACCTTTCATTTTTATATTATTTATTTTATTTAACTAGATATATTTTTTTTATGTCAATATGCAGATGAGGAATCAACTAAAAGATTCGCTTAAAACTCCAGAGGAAGAAAGGTATTCGGGGAAAATAACTCGACATGACCATTTTGATGACCTTACAGATATCGACAACGCACTTAACAAGGTACCTGAACATCTTGCGATCGAAGAACGACGTCGGTATACTGAGTTGTGTTTTGGACACCTCCTTCGGATGGATCGTGGGATGAAGTTTTCAGCTGGCATTGTACATCGGTTGCTTATTCGCGAGTTGCATCACGATGGGCCTGAAGATGAGATGAGATTTTTGTTAGGAAGGCATTCGGTCCGGTTCTCAAAGGTTGAGTTTTGTCTAATCACCGGATTGAAGTTCGGAGAACTTCCTGACACGTCGACCTATGATATGGTAGAGAATGGCATACACCAGCGGTACTTTGAGGGTCGAGATGAGGTCGAGTATGCAGAGCTGAAAGCCGTTCTACGGATTGGTGTTTTTTCTGAGCAGTACGATGCGGTTAAGCTTTGCTTATTGTATATGCTTAACTGGATACTGATGGGGTTGAACGAGAGAGAGAAAGTTCCAGTATGGCAGTTTCGCCTAGTCGAGGACTTGGACGCTTTTGATGCGTTCCCGTGGGGTGCACACGTGTATAGGCGGTCTATATACGGTTTCAAGCATGCGTTGGATGGCCGACGTAGGCGGTTTGAACAACGCCAGCGACGAAAGGGCGTTGATGTACACACCACGGAGACATATAACATATATGGGCTAACGCACGCCCTGTTGGTGAGAATTTTGAATTTGTTATTTTTTTCATATGACTTATGTATTGTATTGGATTCTTATCGTTCTTAGCTGTTTTGTAGATATTTGCTTTCGAGGTTATCCCCGAGCTTGGCAACAGCGGATGTGGGAAGCGGAGGGAAATCGAGCTCTCCCCCCGAATTCTAAAATGGGAGTTGAGTACGCGACCGAGGGGGGAGAAGTTGAATAGCATTTTCCTTGAAAGTGTAAATATCTATATATATATATATTTTTTATGTTCATAACTATTAGTATGTATACAATTACAATGGTCTAACTGCAATTTCAGATGTTTGCGAGGGTGAAATTGGTGCCGACGGCAACTGAGAGGGCTGAACGGTACTTCGAGGGCATTTCCCAGGGAGGCAGTTTGTATGATGCTGATCTCGGTGATATACCTGTTCCCGTCTCTGACCCCGAACGATATACAACTGCTGGAACCAGTGACACTGAGGGTCCGTCTTTCGAACCCAGTGATACAGAGGGTTCTGACTCGGACGGTCGTCATATTCGTCTCGCGAGGACTAGGCGGGTTCGATTCACGTTGCCTAGAGAGCCTCGAACTAGAGATGACTCTCGAACTGGAGATGACTCACGAGGAGGCGTTGGAGGGCAAACAGAGGAACGTATAATTCTTTTTACCGTATGATTTAATTTCAATCGAGTGAATGGTTTTAGTACTGACAATTTCGAAATCCTTTCAGGACCGTCGGTATACTGAACTAATGGATGCGTTACGCGAGTTACAGGAGGAGGTGCGAAAGAGTAATGAGAAACGAGATCAACAGCATCAGGAGTTGCTAGATTTGATTCGAGGGCTTCAGGGTTCGACGTCGCACGCCCGTACTCGAGGTACACGGTTCGATGACCCACCCTTCGATGACCCAGACGGACACCGAGACTTCAGTCCCAGAGGGAGGACAGGTAGTCATCAGGGTGATCAGCAAGGGCCTGGTGTGACACCACGAGAGGAGGTTACTCGTGGTACTAGTGGTACTGATACAACACCTATGGAGATAGAGGAAGAACCTCAGCAGGTTTTACCAGACCAACCTGTTCATTCTCAAGAACTGGTACAGAGCACCTCCTTACAGCACACCCCTCCGGTCGATCCTGGTGCAGAGCACCCCTTCATTTATTCCACAGAGACAGAGATCCCCAGTCTCAGTGCACCCAAAGAGCTTACACCTGCAGGCGATCGACGGCGACATAGTTCCAATGTACAGCGCACCCCTACAGGCGATACAGGGGGACATAGTCCGTCAACACATCGCACCTCTGGAGGCAATACACGGGACAGAGTTCCTCCTTACAGCTCAGCCATCCAGTGGATCACATTGAGCTGGACCGGATTACCCCACCCCTTCAACGTCGGGATCGGGTTCGCAGGGCAGGTTGGCAGCAGCGGACCCCATACACTGACCCCTCTCGGCCGAAGAGGCCAAGGATTAGGCCACAACCAGCACATGTATGGGCGCCCCACGCATTGATAGATCCTGACCACCTTGCGGCGTACCAAGCCTATAAGAGGAACTCGACTGGGGAATTGTAAGTATAATCGCAGATATTACAAAAATTATTTTGTATTTTGAAACTGCTAAGTAAAATGACTTTCTTATATAACTTCTTCAAAAATTATGCAGGCGTGATGTGGATCTACTCGAGCCAGTTGGTGTCCCCTGGTTCCATCGATTTCAAACCAACACCATGGAGTTGGAGGATACGGTATGGTCCTTACCTGAACACTTTATGTATAAGATGTTTCTGAAATAGTAGAATGCTAACAATACAAAATGTTGAAATTGTCAGCATATGGACGCGTACTTGCATATTCTGCGGAAGCGTCAGAGATATTACTCCACTGTCTACGGTCCGAGGATCAACATACAGGATTCACAGTTCTATGTAAGTGTTTAATTTGTACGGCTTTTGAACATCTATTTATGTGTTTCGTACATCTTTTATCTAACGTTTTATAAATTTTCTTTGTACAGTCATGGTTATTGAATGACTGGGAGAGATTGATGGGAAGTGGGGCCGACAAACCCCGCCGCAGTTGGTCTATGTTCAATCATCAGTGGTCCGCTGAGGAACTTGCGGTGGTACGTGGATTGGTCCCGGTAGGAACCAAACCATGGAACGAAGTTGACGTGGTCAGTGTTTTATTTACATTGTTTGAATTTGAATTTTAAATAAATTTCCCATTGATAACACTTTGTTGAAACACATACAGGTTTTGATTCCTTGCAACCTTGGACGTACGCATTGGGCACTAGCCAGCGTCGACCTCACAACAGGGAGTATTTACCTGATGGACCCGTTCAGACAGGAGGTACCATTTCGCCATAGGAAAATGCAGCTCGCTTGCTTACGATATTTTTTACCGTCGATGCTGCATGCGTTGGACTTTCACGGTCGCAGACGGAGGGGCGATATGACGTATACATTGCAGAATAAGCCCTTTCCACTCAACATTGTGTCTAGAGACCGTGTACCCCAACAGGATAGAGGGTATGACTGTTTAAAGATCTTATTCTATCCTAATCGGTTTTAATAACATTCAATTCTAACGGTTGTTTTTGTGGTGACTTGCAGTGGTAACTGTGGTGCCCATACTTTGAGATTGATAGAGTACCTGGCAGCGAACAGGGATACGTTCGACTGGTCAGAAAACGAAATGGGCACCATCCGAGAGAAGATGGCTGTGGAGGTTTTTTGTAACTCAAAGGATTGGTCTTCCAGTTAGTGATTTAGTTGATGTACATAACATTTGAGTAATGAAATGAAATTATTTTTAAAAAAAATTTAGTTGTTTGCAATTAACACTTGAACACACATTTGATATATTGAAATCCATAAACAATACAATGAATTGTAGACACTATAACAAAAGATACAGTATGGCATTAAACGAACAACCAATAAATATATCATAATAGTTCAACATAAAAAAGCATAATAACCAACGGTCTCATAACACAACTGTATCGAGCATGGTTCCAACGTCTGGACGATGTTGGAAGACATCAAGTTGGAGACATGTTCCTCTTGTACTGCCTTGTTATGTTTGATCGCCTTCCTCAATGGCTCCATTCATTCCACGGTAGAGTCTTTCTCAGGGCACGTTTGTTTGTTGTGTCCAATTGAATGACAGATGCTGCACTTGCGACGGTATTCATCGGGAACACTTATGCTGGGACCTTCATTAACCATCGGTGGGTTGGAGCACCGCCTGCTATTATGTCCTGATTGTCCACATCTTCTACACGACTGTGTGGTTGTCCTCTCCGAAGACGAGGCATGTCGACCCTCCATCGGGCGACCTGATTGTCTCTTTGACTTTGGATTTAAAACCACCCGAGATGCGATGTCGGATGGCACTACCCATGAAGAAGGATGGCCAACAGGCATAATAGGAACCGAGTATACATCAATAAGTGTCTCTCTCTTGTAGTAGTCCGCACACAGAGATGTGTAATCCAAGTTTCGCTCCCTACAACAATGAAAACAATGAGATTCACGAACCCAAATAATATAAATCGTTAACCGTAACATCTCATGTACCTTGCCGCTGCGAGTGCATGAGAACATGGGAAATGGTCCATTTGGAATTTGTTGCATGTGCAAGTCTTCAAGTGTAAGTTAACCGTCCATTGGTTTCCCTTCAATTTGACGGAGAATATGTTCCAGTCAACCGGATTTACGGTCATATAATTGCACTTCTCGACACGTTTTAGGATCACAAGATGTGCTGCGTCGGTCAGTTGATGACGCATGGACCGTGCAGCTGCATGACGATCGTGAAACCACTTTTGTAGCATATTCCTAATGAACTCCGCCAGTGTCATCATTGGCAGTTGCCGTGCGAATTTTAGGCATGAGTTTATGCACTCAGCAACATTTGTGGTCATCAGCCTGTACCTTCTTTGGGGACAGTGTACGCGAGACCACTTGTGTGGACCGGCAGCAATGGCATATTCGAATGCACCCTTGTGCAGCCTATGTAACTCCATTCCGGCAACATCGCTACGTGGAATAAAGCCTTTCATATTTTCACCAAAATGCCGGCAACATATGGTATGGGTTGCGTAAGGGAACGCTTTGAAAATCCGACGTCTTTGTGGCGATCGGAAATGAAAACTAGATCATCTATATGACCAAGGGCACCCCTCAAGCATTCCAAAAACCACTCCCATGAAAGGTTGTTTTCTGAGTCACCGTACCCAAAAGCAATTGGATACACCTGTTCGTTTCCATCTTGTGCAGTTGCAACAAACATTGTACCCCCGAATCTTCCCTTCAAATGGGTACCATCAACTGCAATCACAGGACGCATACACCTCCGAAAACCTCTAAATGAGGACCCTAACGACATGAAAAAGTACAAAAATGTATCATCGTCTGCGCATTGTAAGTCGGTGATTGTGCCAGGATTTTGCTGTTCCAAAATGTACGCAAACGATGGTAACAATTTGAAACTTTCTTAATGCGTTCCATAGGTCAAGGACAATGCATATTGCAAGGCATCATGTGCCTTACTGTACATGACTTGGATGCCATACATTGTTTTCATATCGGCGATTATGTCATTCGGACGCATGAGACGACCATCATGTTGTTGAAGTCTAGGTGCAATGACTTCTCTGATTATGACTGCACTAGCTTGTCGGTGGCGACGGTGAACCTCCTCCAAAGGACAACTGTGCTGGTTGACAAAACTTCTGACTTGGAAGTAAGTCCCTTCATCTCTCCTCACCGCTCTTAATTTCCACGTACAGTTGTCAGTGATGCAAACTAGATGTAACGTTGTCTTATTAGACCTTTTCACCTTCCATTCAAAGTTCTACCGCATTGAAAAAAGGCCAACTAGCCTCTTCAAATCCTTTTTACTCGGGAAAAATTGACCTTTATAAATCATGCATGTAGGTTCTTGCGTTGCCAAGGTGCTGCTTCTACCAATAACAAACGAGTATGAATCTGCTCCGGGAATAACCCAAGTTATCGTATTATCAGAATCAGATACAGTTATATTATGTCGGACCTCGGAAGTCCCAAGCATATTTGGTATAGTGCAACTAACTCCTTGTACATGTCTTCCTTGTGTTTGAATTTGTGTACGCTCTTCGTCCACATTTTCTAGATCATCTACCTGTTCATTATTTGCCTCATTATCCACCTCATGGTACTGCTCAATTCGACAACCAAACACATCGCCAAATTGAGGTTCAACTACTTGGTCAACCGCTACCGGTGGGACACCACACATGTTTTCCCTACTTTCGGCGAAACTCATTTGGGGATATAGTTGGTTGCTACCGCTAAAGGATCCAAATTGTTGGGTATTTTCAGGAGGAGGAATATCATTCCCTATCACATCTCCAGGTGTCCTCTGAGTTAGACTTACACATACTTGAGGGATCACCCGATCTTCCCCTAGCATAAACTGAACATCATCGTTATTTCTTATAAATGTGCGACATGTAGTGCTAGGAATGATTGACATTGATGACATATCAACATTGAATTTGTTTACATCATACTTCACAATGGTATGCACGATCGCCACCAATTCTTCATAAGTCATATTCTTTGACACATACATTCCCTTGTTATCGGATCCAACAAACCTCTGACTTCCGTCGGGTAGTTGCTCCCATTGACCGTTGTAAGATATTACTATTCTAACCCGATTCATGATGCTGTCAAATTAATCAAAACTATTAATTAAAACTCAGGAGTACAAAATATTTTCATAAATTACATTTACAAAGGCTCGGGTGAGGATATTTAAAAGGCTCGGAGAACACTAGCGTGTCTATCCTCACAGGATCCCGACTGTTATAATTCAGCTTCAGTTGCTGTTGTACTCTAGTTGTTGTATTTCCTATAAAAAATATATATGTATATAAAAATGATAGAAAAGTTTACAATTTCGTATACAACCAAAAATGATATCTATAATAATTAAACTACCAACCGTAATTCTGTGGTTATAATAATTATTGGTACCATATATAATATATTTATTTGCTTTTTCTAGTAAAGAAAGTAATGTTGTAAAGTTAGAAAATGATTAATTTCTTGTAGGATCCATTTCATTCTCTGGTCCATATTGTCAACAAAATATTGTATTTCAGGTATATTATTATTAACTCTCTTAATCATCATTAATTAATTGATTTTGGAATTTGATTAGAATTTTGATGATGGACGAGTTTAATTTTGGTCAGCTGGATGGGAAGATAATTGCTCCAACAAGCTACACTGCTATGGTGGATGGACTTTAAAAAGCTTATTGGAATTACAATTCAAGGAAATAGTGTCATTGATGGAAGAGGCTCTGTTTGGTGGTAAAATTATCCGTGTGATGACCCTTTTGATGATGAATCAAAACTCACTGTAACTTTGTACAATACAACACAACACAAAAATAAAAAACCAATTCCGGTAATTAATTAACTTGATCTAATTTATTTTTTCAATTCAGCAGAGCTTGAAATTGTGTGGCAGATTGGAAGTGATGGGAAAATGCCAAGCATCAAGCCAACTGTAAGGATCACCACTTAGGATATGATGATTGCCATTGACGGCCATTGATGGGTAAGATTAGCAAATGGTTTAATACAAATAGGTTAACATTCTCTTCTCTTTAAAAGTGCTAATAAAAATATTGATCATTGAATACAATCCGAGGTTTTTCAAGACTTCGGATTATAATTTCAAATTTCATACCTGCTGGGTGGATCAGGTTATGGGTTATAGATTTTTTTTTTTTTTTTTTTTTTTTTTTTTTTTTTTTTTTTTTGGTTTCACATGAATCTAAATTATAACAATGACTGTGATTCTGTGAAATTAACGAGAGAAGAGAGATATATTCAAAAACAGAGAAAAGGTGTAAATTACATTTGAGGGTGTTTCGGTAATTGTATTGGCTATGGATTATAAGAAATTTCTATACTTGGTTAGAAATATTCAAACTTTTAGATTAGGTTAAAAACAAATTTTTAAAACGTGTGAGGTCAAAATTAATAATTTCCAGTTGAATTTTGACGCTACATCATGAAAAATCACAGCTTCGAAAATCCGACTCGTACGATGACCGGAAACCAATTCCGATTCTTCTTGTCGTGCGATATCAATCACCATGTGACTTTCGGGTTGAGAGATTGGAAGGAACTCTGTCTTCCATCAAGTCCTCCAATTCAGGTATTCTCTTTATTTCCAGCTAATCTGACTAATATTTGAAATCGATAACGAATAATGTCTTAAATCTCTTTGGTTGATGTTAATTTTGAATTTGTATGCTAATGTTTGGCTTAATACGATTTTTTTAAATTTTTTGTATGGCGATTTTTGGAGCGAATTAGAGCTGACTGCTTATTATCGTTAGCTGAATTTGTTAAGAATGTGAGTGAAAATAAACTTAACTTAGCTTTTGATATTAGTGTACTTATTTGAACATTTTTTTAGGGATTAATTCTACTACAGAGGAAAGAATTCTCTTTTGGTTATATGTAAATTCATCCACTTCTCATTTTTAAGGTCGTATTTTTCGATTGAATAACCTGGTTTTGTTTGTTTCATATTGCTCTAAGCTAAAGCAGTGGAGAAATATAATTTGCAGAAGTGTTTAGATGTCCAAAAATAGTCACAATATTTTGTTACTATAAACAGTGATATTTTGTTACCATTTCTCTTCTAATTTAGACTCGAAATACCAATAGTGAGATATATACCCACATCCTAGCATTTGTGTTGAAAACATGCTTTTGTGTGACATGGTCTAGATTGATTCATGTTTTACCTTTGATAGGCCGCTACACATTTCTATTTTCGTAGGGGATCGTAGTTTGAAACCAAATCCAAATATCTTATACTGTATATACCTTTTATATGTCAAATCAGTTCCTAAATATTGTTGAATGCAAGCCCATACTCTGAATTCAGCTTGTTCTTTAATTTAGTTTATGTTGTGGAGATGATACTTATGTACATGTTCCTTTCTGGCAGAAGTCTGCATGCATCATTATAGTTTCATTTTAAAAAATTTCCATATTATTTGTTAGTAATGTCTGTCTGCTTTCACGTTGCAGCACAAAAATTGGAGTGTACACTACCCTAGTGAAAGATGTTAAGAATGCCTTATTGCCTTTGAAGGAAGTCCGTTGGTGAAGATTGACCACAAAGGGTTGCATGCAAGTGATTACAAGAATTTGGGTGCTAAGCTTAAGGTATACTTTATCTGCAAATTTGAGTCCTTAGGTTGTATGTGTGTGGTCTGTTATATATCTAATTATGTGGCAAACCATTACTTTTTTAAGTTAAAAAAATATATATATTATTTACTCGAAAAATATTTTATCTGTATACTGGCACTCACATAAATGTCAAAATGACGCGGTCCTGGAATAATCATTGATATTGTGTTGGTAGTGTTTGATTTTGCAAATTCTTCGGATAATTGCCTTGGTGATTTGGATATCATGTTATTCATTCTTCAACCTTTAACTCTTCATTTTTTGACAGGAATTGGTTCCTTGTGTACTACTGTCTTTTGCTGATGAACAGATATTGGTGTGGAGAGGAAAAAATTGGAAATCCATGTACGCAGAAGGTCCTGCAATCCCTCAAAACTTTGACACTGCTGGTGATTTGGATGTTTCAGGTATTCATTTAACAGGAGAAATGATCCTGTCAGATTGCATTTTGGGACTTTTCGTTTAAAGCATGATTGAAATTACAGAATAGTATTTTCACTTAAGATAACCTCTAGTCATTTGCCATGACTCAATGGGAAGGCACTAGATCTGGACTACAATAAGTTTGTTTACTGTGAATGTGATTACCAAATTATCATGTTCATCTTTTAATTGCAAAATTGGAAGACTATTATGTGGCAGTTTGATAACAGTCGCAGGACACATCTAAGACATGTTTGTAGAGCACATCATAGGCAGTTTCATCAGTGGTAAAATTCATATAGTTAAATAGTAAAACAGATATATCAGATGGTTAAGTTGCATTTCAAACATGTTCAAGGAAGCTTCGGTTGGCTTCTACCTGCTAGGTTTAAGGAAAGAACAACTAAGAACTGCTAGTTGGGAAAAGTTGAAATGGGGCATTTCAGATGTTGGACCTTAAGCAGTTTCCTAGAAATTGCCTCCTAGAAATTGCAGTTTCCTAGAAATTGACTATTTGATACCAGTATGGCATCTCTGTCTTTTTGTCCTTCCAAGTAACAAATTAGAGGATCATATGAGAACATAATTACCTCGTCGGTTTTCACTATTTCGAATAAGTTAAAATATGTGGGGTCGAAATGTGGAATGATAAAATTTACAATAGCCAGTAGGGATCATTTTCCTTATCATTTTCAAATGCTGTTTTCAAGTGCGACATCTCTCATATACATCTCAATTTTTTTCTTTCCAAGAGGCTGATGCTGGTCTTCTTCCTCATGTAACTTGATTGTTTTGCATGATTTTCTGGTCATCGTTTAATATGTGCCCACAAGTGCCTAATAATATGTTGACAAGATTGATGATTAATTTCATTATGTTACTACTTCAATTCAGCATTGATTTTAAAATGACGATGGTGTCAATTTTAAACCTAACCCAGAAACTGTGAGATCGATTCCTAAGATGATGTCCTTTTGGAAGCATGCAATTGAATTGAGCAAGACATTGTTGCTGGATGAAATTAATCTTGGTCCTGATGAGCTTCTGAAGAACATTCCAGAGGCCACGAAGCCCTCCTATCCAGTGTTAGTTTTGTCTAGTGGAGATGGCGCCAGTATTTCAATGGCAGAGTATGAAGAAATGAGAATTACAGTGATGACGATGAGTATCCTGAGGATGACATCAATGATGACAATGATGATGAATATCACGACAGTGTCCCATTAGTCTCTATAGGCTCTTTACCAGTTGATCAGATAGCAGAGAGGCTCAGGCGGAAATGAAAACGAGAACAGAAGAAAGATCTGTTATACCTTTTAGACACGATAGGTTGAATAAGGTGGTATACTAAGATTTGTAATTGTTAACATTCAAGGAAAAGAAATGGGTTGCCATAAAATGTAAATTTAAGTAAAAAGTTTATATTCTTGTTTTGTCTTGGAAGGCAAGTCCATCTATTTTGTGACTTTGCTTCGAAGCAAAATGTATATTTAAAATGTTACACTACACCCACCTTTCTTAAGTGTACAATTGTAATTTCTTATGTTGAGGAGGGTTTATATGCAAATTTTGTTTATTGTATGTTAATAGTATATATCTTATTTAAGTTATAAATTGTGTGTATATCTTATTGCAGTTCTTGTTAGCTGTAGCATCTTAAAAATTGTGGAATAATAGGAAAATTCTGCTTTTTAGTATAGTGGAAAATTTTATTTGTCATAATTTATTATAAAAAAAAACATTAATGAAAAAATATAAATTTTCAGTTGGAAAATAGGTAAAAATCTTCCAGTGTAGATACTCTCCTACGCTAATTAATGCATTAGTTAAAAGTTGGTTGATATTTTGGGGATCTTTCTTTTTTTTTTTTTTTTTTTTTGCTCTTTAAGCAATTTCTATTTTTTGATCAACACTATCCTGAATCCTGATTACTTTCCATAAATTTAGAAAGAAAAACTATAGTGTTAATACAATAATACTTTCTTTCTTCATGTAGTTTTCATGGAACATAACAGAAATCTGAAATTTCGAAGTTTCTGGTAGAAACTAGAAATTGCTTCTCTGACTCTCTCTCTCTCTCTCTCTCTTTTAGAAAAAAAAGCCAAAACCTGTAAAAATTTGGTAGACCACACCATGACAAGACAATACAGTCCTCATAAACCTCTTTTTTCTTTGATCTCTCCAACACCACAGAAGAAAGTCAAACAAAACAGCAGCTTCTTTAACATGGAGGTACGTATTTGCAAAACAGTAAGTGACCCACCTTTCATTTTCTCATAAATGTTTTTAACTTGTTCTGTTGATAAATTTATTTATTTTTGTATATATATATATATATATATATATTTCTTTCTTTAGCAGGATCTCCAAAGCATAATTGGGCTGCCTATCATGGGTGGTGTTGAAATTGATTCAAACACTTTAAGTTATTGGTTGAACTGGAGAGTTGGTCTCTGTGCTCTGTGGCTCTTGATAGCCTTGGTTGTAGCATCAATTCTAATATGGAAATATGAAGGCTCCAAGAAATCAAAAACTGAGAGCAGACAGAATCAGCAGAGAGAAACAGTTGGGTGCTTGTATGAAGATGAAGCTTGGATCACATGTCTCAAACAAATCCACCCCTTTTGGCTTCTTGCCTTTAGATTGATTGCTTTCCTACTTCTTTTGACACTGCTCATTATAAATGTTGTTCTAGATGGAGCTGGAATATTTTACTTTTATACTCAGTAAGTCATCTATCTTTTTACTCATTTTTTATTACAAAAACAAAGAAATGCTATTATTTTGTGAATGTTTTGGTTTGTGATTAAATTTTTCCTCTCTTTGTGATGAACAGGTGGACATTCACTTTGGTTACGATTTATTTTGGGGTATGTTTCACAGACTCACAGTAGAACTATTTTGACATTGTAATTAAATTTGATAGAGATGGAATTGGAATTTACTTTGCTTTAAAGATGTTAGAAAGTAAGAAACCGGTATTTGGTTCCATATAAGAGTCTTATTGTCAAGCTAAAAGGCACTGATCTGACAGTGTCTCAATATCTCACTTTGTCTTTGAATTATGGCAGAATTGTATGTATGTTTCAAAATTTGTGATTGTCATTGTGCATAAATCGTTTATGCTTTCAATTGTAGTTTGCCACTGCGTTTTCCATCTATGGATTGTACGTATGTCAGCGTACAGTTGGTGATCATGGCCATGGGCCTGCTTATCCAAGCTTAGATGCAGAGCGAGGTGGCTACGTACCTGCTAGCGATAAGGAAACTGCAGACACGCCTGAAATGTCCAATGGTTTCAATACCCATGAAGCACTGCACTCTCGCAAGACTGCTGGTTTTTGGGGATATCTCTTTCAGATTATGTTTCAGGTAACTTTTCTGATTTCTCCTAATAATCAGTTTTTGCTGTTTTTCTGTTCAATGCCTGGACAGTGCTTCATAGCCCAAAAGACAAGTAGCTGTGAGATTAGTTTTTTCTAGTTGTTGATCCTTTACTAAATAATTTAGGTTACACTATCGGTTGTGAATCGTCCCTTTTCTGCATTATTTTGTTATTGAAGCAGGAAGAAGTATATTTAACTGGTTTTTTATCGATATTTCAGATGTAAACTGATAAAGCTCTTTTTCATTTTTGGTGTCTATGAATAGGCGTCTGCAGGAGCTGTGGTGCTTACTGACTGTGTATTTTGGCTCGTCCTTTATCCATTATCACTATCAGGTCTTACTATGAATTTTGTAAGTACTGGTCCATCATCCCATCCTCTTGCTTCCTTCTGTTGGAGTCCATATTTGACTGTGCTTTTAGCTCAATGAGTGTGCTGTGTTATTGACTTTAATGTTGCAAGTTGATGCCATATTAAAGAATTTTTACGAGTTTTCTTTAAAAAATTTGTGTCGTTTGAAAACTATCCAGGCCCTAGTTTAACTAGAAAGAAGATCATACGTCCCGGGACGGGTAGACATTTTTGTGGAACATTTAAGCTTACTTGTAATCAGAGTTATACCACAATGCAACAGAAAGAAACTGAAAACAGATCTTTGTGTTTCCGTTTGTTTTCTAAAGTGCAGAGTGTAGCCAACTTCGCCCCTTCATTAGTCTTTTGCCTTAAATCGATATATCTGCTGTCAAAATGTTTTAAATATCACTCTGCAATATCATTAGGCTCCTCCAGCTGTTAAAAAAGTGCATAACTATTGTAAAATGAGTGGTTATTCAGGGTTGGAGGTATTTTAATTTGTTTTCTTGTTCAGATTTTGCAAGTTGGGATTTAAAAGAAGCACTTGGCAAGCACCTATCTGGGATGTTTATATCTTACGAGCGTCATTTTCTGTTCTTGAATTGCAGATGATTGTTAGTTTCCACTCGCTCAATTTTGTTTTCCTCCTAGGTGAAACAATCTTAAATGGCATGGTACGTTTGCTTCATTGATGGTTCCACTGGTTTTTCGATTCTCCATTTCCTCCAAAGCAATTACATATTAATAACTATTTTCTCATTCAGCGGTTCCCTATGTTTCGGATCGCATATTTTGCTCTATGGACGCTTACATATGTCATTTTCCAATGGATCATTCATGCCATTGCATCAATGTGGTAAAGCACATTTCCTTCTATACTAATATCTTATATTTACACTAAATAAAATTAGCATCAGCTCATTGACACCCTTTTTGGCAGGTGGCCATATGTAATCATTGACTTGTCAAACCAATATGCTCCTCTCTGGTAAGTGAATGACAACGACTGTAATTTTACGACTCACCTTCAATCTTTCCTACACAGAGAAGTGATGAGAAACCATTCCACCCCTTTAACCATAGCCATTACTGATTACTTGCACCTCCAGAACAAAAAAAAAAAAAATGAATGTTTCAATGATCTGTATTTGTGTTTGTTAGCTTCTTTAACGTATTAAGTTGTATTTAATTTGAAGTGTAAAACATAGATAGAATATTGTGTTTTGACTTGAAAGAAGTGATAATTTTAGTACTTTGCCTTGTTAATGTATAGTTGGTGCTTCAACAACTAAAAATTAGCTGAATGTTAACAAAAATTTAGGATATGTTTGCTAGTACTTGACCAACTGGGTTGTTACATGGACAGGTATTTGTCAGTCGGGGTGGCGGCTGTCCCGTGCTATGGCCTCTTTGCGTTATTATTCAAGCTGAAGAGATGTTGCTTGTCAAGATTTGTCCCAGAGTATACTTATCAGGGTTCGACATGAGACGAACCAACTCGAACCTTAGCTATAGAGAAAAAGGAATCAAGCATCAAGCTCTCCTGCTTTAACTGGGTTGCTAATGAATGATTATGGTTGACTGGTTCTAATTCTTTGCATGGGAGTAGTGTTACAGCAATGAGATTTGTATCTTATCTTGATTGAATTCATCTACGAATTTGCTGCATAGTGAACACGACTGATACTATTGATGATCATCTTCTTCCATGTTGTTAGATAAAAAAAAAATTACGAAATATGTGACATGGTATACCCTTAAGATACTTTTGTTTAATACGAATTAATAATCTTTTGTCTAATGAATTTATGAATTAAGTACTTAATTCCCCAATTTATGTACGAGATTAACATAATTTGATTCTCAATTGATTTTAGTAAACACGATGAACTCACAAATTAAAATTCCCTTGCTTCATTACAGACTGACCCATATTGGTGCAAATTTAATTACATACAAGGCCTCACAGTGCTAAGAGGTGCTATTCTTCAAAGGGATGTCTTATAACAATTGGACACGAATTGATTGTGAATCTTATGCATCATTTTTCAAATCTACAATTTCCGAATATAAGACATTTGATAATTGGGACGCAATAATAGATACTCCCACCTAGGATATATTGATAAATAAACGTGCTTTGTCTTCAAATCCTTTATTGGATTCCGATTATGGATTAGGATTCTCTGCTATGTTCTTTTTCCTAATCTAAAACATTTGATAATAGAACTTTGTATTTAAAAATAATAAAAATGAAATAAATAAAAGAAATAAATGACAGTTATTGATTACACATGTCAACAAATCTATATAGGACAGGAAAAAAATTAGTTCAACAGAAGATCCAAATTCTCCGATTATATATCGATGGTTATCTATGGTTATCTATGGAAGTAGGAGTGAACTGTTATATGCTAGTCTGCTAGACCCGGCGATGAAATCTTACTTCGACATTACTTATTATAGAGGACAATTTTATGCGGTAGGTCAAGTCGGTAAAATAATGGCTTGTAATATTTGAGGTGGTGATAATCCTAGCTTGTAATATATGCGGTAGATCAAGTTCGCAAACCTATTAACTTGTATGAAATGAGCACCCAAAGTCACCCTTGAAGTAAATCGGTTCCAGCACACCATACCGGGCTTGGTGTGCCTTATATGAAATGTACAGTAGTGGGTATATATTTTTTCTGGTGTTTGGGAAGAAAGGGTGAGGGTATCGAGCACATAGCAGGCATAAATATGGGTCCATGATGAAGCAAAATAAGAGCAAACCGTTGAGCATATAAAGCAAAAGGAGAACATATATGAAAGGTCAGTGATGTATGAGAGAGACTATTTATAGGAGAACCAATGGGGCTTGCAAGGCAAGCCATCTGCAGCTCTGTAAGGAGGCATCGTCTTAACCAAAAGGATTACAAAAAAGCCGAACGATCGCCCAATATAACCAGAGAAACCTAACAAGGGGCCTCCTCTATCCAAAACAAAGCACCACCTAAGGTGAGACCAAACCTGGCAAGACAATAGACTGGCTTATTGGTTGACCTAGGAGCAAACACAACATTACAACTTGTATGACAAACCAAAAAATAAATAATATCGCTAATGATGATCCCAATATCAGACAAAAGTTGAATAATTTATAGTTGATTATATATTTAATAGTTAGCAAATGTAGCTTGTTTGAATGAACAAGCAGCAAATTGGATTCGCCTCAAGAGTCAAGACAGATTGTAGCTTCTTTCATCTACACTAGTCCAACTGCCCTGAGTTATAGATGGAAGTTATTGCAAATTTGCAATTGCAGAATACTAACCAAAGAATATCACAGATAATTCAAATGCAATCACAACTCTCTGAATTTTGTCTATATATATAAGTCGTAAAAATCACCATTCATAACTCAATTAATTTTTCAAACAAATCCACCTGACCGAATACTAACATGAATTAGATTTCCCATTTTTCTCCCCTTCCACTTTCTTTTCTTTTGGCAATGAAAGTGGTTTTCTGCTACTTCCTTTACTTCTTCCAACCACCACTAGCTATTAATCAAAGCAGAGAAGCCCACATGACCGGCTAGGGTTTTACATGTTCCCGGATAAATTGTTCTACCGGAGATATTTCACCGGTCAAACCAGAAGCTTCTGCAACTGTAACTTTGTTATAGCACTGAGAGAATGCAAAGGCCTCTCCTGGTACCCCCAGAGTGAAGTCGTTTGTAACATCAGCATCCGATATTGCACTTCTTGATGTTCTTAGCTTGTCACTGTAAGAAAATCAAGAAATGGATCAAAAATTTGAAATAATAGATGGAACTCCTTGTAATAGAGACCTCAAAATCATACATTTCCTTCTCCAATTGTTTTCGGATAAACTCCTTGGTGTGTGCTGTCACCTTGTCTGTCTTGTTACAACAGATCAGAACTGGAATTTTCTTTTTGACAACAGTTGACTTTGTCAAAATATCATACAGGTACCTATTACACATAAGCCATAGCATTAGAACATTTGCAGACAGCACATCTAATCTTAAAGAGTGGGTGTGTTGTGTGTATATGTGTATGTGAACATGTGGTAGCATCCAACAACTAAACATTATAGCTTGTAATTACTCTGAAACTGCACGGCAGTTTGATAAGAAATCCAAAGCATCCACAACGAACACTATGCCAGCTGCTTGAGGCAAAAACTCTTCTAGTTTAGGTCGAAGACGAGAATGCCCAGGAACATCAGCAAGATGAACGGGCTTTACTTTTCCTTTCTGTCAAAGACATAAAAATATATAGTTTAATTCTTGCTACAAATTGGCAATAGACACAAAAATTATTGGGTGGAAAAAAAGATGCTGCAAATAACAAATCTTCAACTGGCTGTCAAATTGAAGTTGGGCTATGCCCTCATTTCGAGGAAGATGAAACGTGATCTTTTTTCTTTCTTTTTTTATTTTTCTTTTTTCTAATAGGAAACAGCAGAAGAAGCATGACCTTGAGAAAAATAAGATCCATATAGCATGTTTTTCAATGACTTGAGTGTAGATTTTATAGACACTAAGTGAAGATATAACACCTTACTACTTTCAGAATGTAGCACAAAAGTGTCCTCATTTGGTTCCATTGATGTAACAGTTCCCTGATGAGAAGAACCATCTCGAAGCTGACAAAGATAAATATCATAAAATATTAGCATCTCAAAGAAAATACCAGATATTCCTTCAGAACTTAGTAGCACTCGCTGCAGTAACGTACATGCAAATATATTGCAAACTTTAGGAGAAAAAAGGCAACAAAATTATAACAGACATTTAAAATCCATACAAAAATACCATTCGAAAAATTTAACAACCAAATTAACACTGTCCTCTCAAGCTTGGTCCCATGGATTGCATTCTCCATCAATGACTAAAAGCAATGTAGATTAATTTGCTTGCAGTAGACATGGGCTTTGAACAAAAATTTTACAACCTTTTGGTCTGTCGTCAAAAATCATGCAACTTCAATTATATGATCTTTTACCATACTCATTGTTTTTATTTTCTACTTTCATTTTCTTCAATATCAGATACAGATATGTATAGATGACTTTCTGTCCTGAGATTTACTGTAAAAACATGGATTTCAATTAAAATGTTTGGCATTGACCATCCAATTAACAAAATTATTGATTCTGTGTATTGTGCGAACCCCCATTACCTGTTCCTACACATTCTTTGCCGTTTTATACACTAGTTACACACGACCTCTCCATTCACCTTTGTCCCTTATGTTTTCAATAAAAAAAAATGCCTCACCTAATTTAAAGCAACACTCTTACTCAGGTCCAAGGTCTAGTAACAGAGAACCAAAGAAGGAAAGTTAACAATCACACTAATTTAACACTTACCTTCCATGACAGAAACATTGATAATTTGATATAAACATTTTGACACTAGGACAATGACAAGGACACGATAAAACAAGTGGTCCAGGCATTCAGGTTGAAAAAAGAATACAAGAGCATAACAACAATTCACCAACAATGTATTCTCTAGCTATTATTAGCCTTCTCACTAACTGCTAAACTCTAGAACAAAATTAAGCCATGAACCAAGACCGGAAAGAAGAAGCTCTAATACCACGGACTAGCTACATTATCAAATTTCCCACAACTAAATCAAAGAAAAAGAACAGATTGCTTACTTGATAGAAAAGCACAGTTTTCCCACTACCGCTTAAGCCAGTGAGCACAATGGTATTTGATTTTGTCCGTCTGAACAATCGAACTGCAAAGTCAAAAAGCGAGCAATAGAAAGAGAGATATCATATCAGTGAAATAATTACAAATTCAAAATTTTAATCAGGGAACTTGTGAATATTTCATCACATTATGTCAAAATACTGAACACAGAGAGCCATTTATCCGAAATTAACAACAACATTTCCTAAACTTTGCATGAAATTACGTTCCATTAGCTTTGAAAAACCCAAATTAAAACTTTGTGCTTTATGCTTAAACATCTCCACCACTCATCAAATATCGCCCGTCAATAAAATTGTCACTAAAAAGTGTTGGATAATAAGATTTTTAGATGACATAAAACACGCATAGCAAATTTGCTATGTAATCAGAGAAGGACATCGTCTTCACAAACTTCACGAAAATAATTTAAACACAACATATACAACAACAATCAACAACAGTCTTCAAAATGTAATCGTAAAACAGATTCAATTGTTAGAAACAGAAATTGTATTAGTAAAGGAAACTGAAAAAGGAATACTCACTTAATATGAGAAGAGTAGTTGTAAGAAGCAAGACAGCGCAAGCAGCGTAGAGCTGAGGAGGAGGGATTTGCTGAAGAAATTCGATTCCACGATGCGACCACTGCTCTATTTCCTTCTTCCACTGCTCCATTCCCTCTGTTAATTTCGACATTTCTACACCAATCTGGACAGATTCTAAACTTAATTATTCTCAAGCGAATGTGCAGCTGTAAAGAGAGTGATCGATTTTGGGTTTTTCTCGATTCTGGAAGTGTTAGGGTTTTTTTTTTTTTTTTTTTGCAATTGACTTGTGATGACCAAAATACCAAAGTAAGAAATCAAAATTTTGACGGCCAACAATAACTGAAAATGCAAATAGACTATTTTGCCCTTAATATTACATAGAAAATAATCCACTCTTTGTGTAATTATGTCGGACAGTTGGTGGGCACTACAGACAAAACACAATACACAGAATCAAGATTTCAAAAAAATATATATATCAAAATTCCGGGCCGTGACCGGTTCCTTGGAGACCCGGTGAATTTTCATTTTTCAACACAAGGACACGGGTAAACCCGCGATTTGTACCATTTGCGTCCGGGTAAAAAATATGGGTTGAAGAGACCCGGATAAGTAAGAAAACATTTATGTTTTGTATCTGAACAAAAGACAAACACTTAAACACATGATGCTATTCTACGAGTAATTTACCAATAAGATCCAGACAATCATTGCAGAATCAAGTTATTTTTAATATATGGTCCAAAAAGGTCTGTGAGGTGTCACAATTCACAAACCCATTTCACTTGTGACACTTATTAACACCTGAAAGTCTGAAACTGTTCAAAAATAGTAAAATACTCATAAACCCCTTCACTTATGAGTATTTTCAACAGTTTCAGGTTTTAGCTGGATTAATCCATCTTATTAAAAGAGTAATGTCCCGTATCCTAAAAAAAAATTAGTTCAAAAATCAACCGAAATAATATGGTAATTGATTTGTTTTTAGCATGTTATTTATGAGAAAAAAATTAAGTGGAATTCAAAACCTAAAGGCTTTAGGGCATATTTGTCAATCGATAATGAAAATCAAAATGAATCAAATTTCATTAAAAATGAACTTAAATTATGATTTGTATGTGAAATGTACTTGATTCCAACCGATAAGACGAGCAGAGCCGGTCCTGAGGCAGGGCACCAGGGGCGCCCGCCCAAGGCCGAAGAAAAATTTGTTCAACTAGGGGCCCATTTTTTTTTATTTTGTGTGTGTTCTGTGTTGAATGGTTCAGACAAAAAGGGTCCAAATATTTGTTATATTTTTTAAAACCCAAATATCTTAGCACGTTCTTTAGACTGAACCCCACATAACCGCAAGTCAACATGTCACTTTTTATTTTTATTTTTATCTTTGTGTTATTATTTGTGCCACATCTCTTTTTCATTTTTTCTACAACCCACAATTCCACATTTCTTTTTAATGCACGAACACGCTCTTTCTCTCTCCCTCCATCTCTCAGCTTAATCTTCTTTATCAATATTTAGTTTTTAAAACACACAAATACTCTCTATCTCTCCATCTGTTTTCATCTTCTTCGTTCATTTTCGCTCTGGGTTTCGACGAAGAGTTCCAGCAAACCAGATCTACCTCCTTTTTCTCATCTCCAAGTTTCGGGACCAGCTATCGACGTCAAACATGGCAGACTTGGCCTGCAAACAGCAGCCAAAAACTACCGTTTTTCCGATGATTAATCGGCCAATTTTTTCGATTACTAAAACACTGGCTGCATTGCACATATTTAACTGCACATGGGGCCTATTTTTACATTTTCTCCCCGGGCCTCAAATAAGTCAAGACCGGCTTTAAAGACGAGGTTGACTCTAGTGGTATAGCTCTCAAACCTACACCATAAAATCGTGGGTTTGAATCTCTCCCCTTATCTAAACCTCAAATTATTGTAATATATCTAAAATAAAATAAAACTTGATTCCTAACGGTTTTTAGTAAACATTATAATAATCAACAACAAAAATTGTAAACATTATAATTTACAAATCAAAAATTAAGTTTCATTTATTTCTTCGGTCATTATGATTCGTGATTAGTAAATGTCTCTTTAGATAAAAATTTGAAAGGTAAACTATACCATACATATTTCTAATTCTAAAAATTCCAAAATTTACTACTGTGGATGCCGCAAACACATGGTAATGGTTTTATCTAATTATTTGTTTTAAAACTGTCATTAAAAACAAAGATGATGAATATTTCAACAAAAAAAATATATATATATATATATATATATATATTTCAAAAAAAAATAAAAATCATTATGATGATGACTTTTTTCGATTCATCTTAAACTAATTCATTCACTTCAAGCCATCCCAAAAAAAAAAAAGCACACTTAGAAGTTAGAACGTGTGCAGTATTGTACAGGATTGTTTAAAATTACTTATATATAGTTGTGAATAGCGTGATTATTTTAAAATGTTTATTGATATCAAAAACATGTCAGACCAATTTGAATGGTCCAATATTAAAATAGATTTAATTTTGATCATGACCACATTGAATTACATAAACTAACTAGTACCACATTATTTCTTTATCAATTTGTGAGTATAGGCATACAAATCTAAGATATATAAAATAGTTATAAAACAGGGCAGGGAAACTATAATCAAAGTTTCTAAGTTGCTCGTAATCCTCTCTCTCAAATCTCAAATTTGTACTTTTAACATTTTATTTTGCTAATGATTCATAGAGCAACATTTGCAAACAAAATTTCTCTGGTCAAAATTGATAGCATTCATTTTACCAATAAATAAAATTTATCAATTCAAAATAGTCCTCCACTCCCATTATTATTATTATTTGAACATATAACAACTATCCGAACCAACGAGATTGAACTTTACTAATAATATAGCCCGGACCATTGCTCTACAAATAGAGGGAGGAGTGTTCCTAAAACCGGAAGATATTTAAAAATGAAGTTGAAAATGAACAGTCTTAGAAATAAAAAACAAATTGAAGGATCCAACACGACCCCACTTAAAATTCAGAGTCTGGCAGTGGAAAAATAGAAAGAATATCTCTGAAAATCTAGATGTGTCTGCTCGTGTACCATATTAATAATATTCAATGAGCCTAGAGTCATAGACTGAAGAAGCTAATCATATTATTAGACTAAAACAATTCCCTATTTTGTACGCAAACATATAAAAGAAACAAAAACAAATAGTACTCAAAAATGCATTTCACAAGTCCGTAAAGTCAGGATCGATAATAACTCAGTTGGGTATTTGGTTTGAATTAGAGTAGTAAATGTTTCTTCAAAGGCCAAAAATCACTAAAGTCAAAGTGAGAGACAGTCTTGACTGAATTGGGCATTTGGGCCTGGCAAAATTTCAAGCGTTGAAGTTGGTGAGGGGGTTCTCATTAATGCTTTGGTTGAAGCACCATAAACGAGGTTGTGCCCATTTTGACAAATTGCTAACCCCTTGTGTTTCATTACTTCACCCTTTTAACACAATAAATGAGTAAGTAGTTTATTGATGATGACTTTTTTTTATTTTATTTTTTATTTTGTTAGAGGAATGTATTGGTGATGACTTGACCAATCCAATAGAACATCTCATTGAGTTAGGGGTTAGTCGGACCTGACTTAATAAGATTAATCGGAATAATATAACTCTCATTATATAGGAGGGGAATCCTCACACTTTGTAATATAATAGGTAACTGTGAGACTCAAATCTATTACGAAATATGTAAACACTAAGCAATAATCAAAACATCTGAAAAACACTGACTTTTTCATGGTTCAACATAAACCTAAATCTAAAAAGCACACCATCACCCAACTTTCATTATCAAACCAGTGTTTACAACATGTCCTAACTAACTTCTATTGTTTGGTTTACGTCCACAAAATGAAATAAATTTGACCCAATAAAAAATTGTTAAATTCTTAATTTTTTAAAATAACTAATATTACAAAATATTAAAGCATGAACTGCACAATTGCCTTGCCGGAAATTTTAGTTTGAATGCATGAAATTAAGATTAAATGAAATTTTAAAAAATTAAAATTTATTGTTCAAAAAAGAAAATTAAAATTTAGAATCTATAATAATCTATAATGTCACTCAATTTTATATCAAAGATGTAATTTTTCTCAGTATAAATACGACATAAATTACTTCAAATAAGAATAAATACCGCAAGACGATTCCACTCTTTGTATAGTCCTTCCTTCAAACGAACTTTGGCATCTTAAATATTCCAATTTTTGGACCAAAGCGAGTGTCGTTTTGACTCAAAAAAACATTTCAACAATTAGTCAAACAAATCAGCGGTGATCAACACCGCCACATCACGTAGATTATCTTAGGCATCTTCGCCATACGAAATTACGAAAAAGACCCAAAAAAAAAAAAAGTGTTAGTAGGTGACGTCGTGACGCATGTGGCTATCTGCCCATTTCTAATACTTTCCCGCTGCAGAATATATATCTTAACTACCAACATTCAACCAACTCATTTTTATTTATTTTTTTTTTTTAAAAAAAAAAAATTAAAATTGAAATATATACGGATTTTTTTTTCGACTATAAATATGCGAACCAAGTAGCCACTAAGATTCAAGTTTTGGTGTTCTCGCGATTCTCTCCATCTGCTACTACACGCCCTTCGATTTGTTCTTCTTTCAACGGTACTTTTTTTTTTTTTTTTTTCTGGATTTATTATCTCAGATTCCAGATCTGTTTTTGTGTTAATGGAATGTAGATCTGAGACAGATATTGAGAGCTGTGTTGTTTTGTTTTGGAAATCGAACAGGTTGCGAAATGGCACGCAAGAAGATCAGAGAGTATGATTCGAAGAGATTGTTGAAGGAGCATTTCAAGAGGCTCTGTGGTCGCGAGTTGCCTATCAAGTCAGCACAAGTGAGTGTAATTTTTCAAGATTTGAGCTGTGTTTTTTTTATAAAAAAAATAATTATTCGTATAAATGTGTAGTTGATTGATTATAAATAGGTTGTCAAAATCTTTTCTTGGTTTGTTCCGGTTTCAAACTGTGATCTCGTTTGGCGAATTATTCTTGTTTTTACTATTTAGTTGTTGCTGTTAGATGGAATGTCTGTAATTTTATGCAGAGATTCGTATGAATCTGTTATATGAAGTGGGTGGGTGCTGTTTTGTTCATAACACATACACATCTCTTATATGTTGAAACCTGATTGTATGGTATGTTTTACATGTTGGTATTTTGTAATTCATTGTCCAAGTAAAAGAATTGCTGCAATTATAGATTGATATGCTTTACATTTTTGCTTGGGTTGTGGTTGTGATCAAGCTATGTATTGAATTTCAATGAAATGTTTATGCATTTTAGGTTACAGAGTCAACTGATTTCAATGAGCTAGCACAGAAGGAACCCTGGCTTTCATCATGTAAACTAGTTGTGAAACCAGACATGTTATTCGGGAAACGCGGGAAGAGCGGTTTGGTTGCCCTGAATCTGAATTTAGCTGAAGTTGCTACTTTTGTGAAAGAGCGCCTGGGCAAAGAGGTACATTTCTCGCACCATGAACAAAAGAGCTTACCCTTTTTAGTTATGAAATATGGATTGTTGTTCTTTTTACATGGCACTCATTGCTTTCGAAAAAAAATTAAGTATTCCGCTTAAGTTTATCTTTCATGGTATATAGGTGGAGATGGGTGGATGCAAAGGACCCATAACAACATTCATTGTCGAACCTTTCATCCCACACAATGAAGAGTTTTACCTAAATATTGTGTCAGAGCGACTTGGGTGCAGCATCAGTTTCTCAGAATGTGGAGGAATTGAAATCGAAGAGAACTGGGATAAGGTACTTCACTAGTCACTACTTCTAGATGTTACTTATTTGAATCACTTTTTTATAAGCACTTTGTAATCTCAAGTTGTTTATTTTTTCCTCGTTTTTTATTAGATTACCTTACAAGAACCATAATTTTATGTTTTATCCTTTGTCCAGGTTAAGACAATATATGTCCCAACAGGGGTGTCGTTTACTTCAGAAATGTGTGCTCCGCTCGTCGCAACCCTTCCCTTGGAGGTATCTGTAATCAATAACCTGGCTAACTATTTTGCTCATTCGCCATAGCAATATTTTTGAATGACTTTTCTTCTAGTGTAAAATGCGGCATGATGTGCACATGATGCCATCTTTCTAAATAACTGACACTGATTACGTTTGTCAATCCAGGTCAAAGGAGAAATTGAGGAGTTCATCAAATCAGTTTTCACTCTATTTCAAGGTATTTTTAAGATCTTCACCAAATTCATGATACATTAGAAAAAAATTTAACCTCTCCATTAGCTTAGAGGATTCGTCAATAATTCTAACATTTCTATTTGCCAGATCTTGACTTCACTTTCCTAGAGATGAATCCTTTCACTTTGGTTGATGGAAAGCCTTATCCTTTGGATATGAGGGGAGAGCTGGACGACACTGCTGCTTTTAAGAACTTCATAAAGTATTTTCCATTTTCTTTTGTTGGCCTCTTTTTCTTTAGAGAATGTCACAGTTATTCACTCCTAAATTATTATAAACACCAAATAATTTTGTGTTATTTGCAATTTGATAAACACCATGCCACCTCAATATCCTCTAATGAAACTTTTCTTATTGTAGGTGGGGATCTATCGAATTTCCCCTGCCATTTGGAAGAGTAATGAGTGCTACGGAAAGCTTTATTCATGGGCTAGATGAGAAGGTACCATTGATTAATAGATACCAGGATCGCAACCTGAGATCTGCTTTCAGCCATTAATCACCCTGAATCAAGTAGACCAAATATATTAATGTTTTCTTTACTTTATTTCTCATATGAAAATCCTTTTTTTTTTTGGACATATCCTAGCCAACATGATTCCATAATCAACTATGTAGATTTTGTTAACTTTCTAGATTTTTAACTAAATTAAATGTTGTCTGTGGATCTTCTTTCGAAGGTGAAAATTTTCATCTCTGAGACTTATGACATTTTTTTCCTAAAAAGAATTTGCATTACTAGTGTTCCTTTATACTGCTCAGTAAATTGTAGTGTTGTTGATTAAAATGCTTCATCCATGCGAACCTTTGATAAAGTTTATATAACCTTTTCATATTTGCTTGCAGACAAGTGCATCTTTGAAATTTACAGTTTTGAATCCCAAAGGACGAATTTGGACTATGGTAGCTGGAGGAGGTGCAAGTGTCATCTATGCAGACACGGTGAGGGTTCTCATTGATTAGACTCTAAACAGGAAAATGGCCTTGTTAGTTCGAATGGGTTGTCATTCAATTAGCTTTTAGAGCTCGTTACTAATGATGTTGCCTGATCAGGTTGGAGATCTTGGCTATGCTGCCGAGCTTGGCAACTATGCAGAATACAGTGGAGCCCCCAATGAAGAGGAGGTGTTGCAGTATGCCAGAGTTGTAATTGATGTAAGGAATTTTCATCTATGGAATACGTTCTTAGCATTGTGTTAATGTATCATTCTAGAGGTAACACATTATTTTATAACTGATCAGCTAAGCTCATCTCATAAAAATTTTGCTAAAGAAGTTTAAGACTGTCCAATGTTAAATGAAAAATAATTAGGAATACATTTTAAGACACTCATACAAACTCTCGTATTTTGATTATGTATCTGTTCTTTGCTCTGCAAATAAACACATTCTTTCTGTGCAGTGTGCAACTGCCGATCCTGATGGTCATAAGAGAGCCCTTGTAATTGGAGGAGGAATTGCCAACTTTACTGATGTTGCTGCTACATTTAATGGGATAATCCGAGCTCTGAAGGAGAAGGTAGTTAACTTGATCGTATTGTGCTTAATTTTATTGTGGCCCTCTGCCAGCCATATAATTGATAATCGAATACAAAACTTCATTTTCTCAGGAATCAAAGCTTAAAGCATCTAGGATGAACCTATATGTGAGGAGAGGAGGTCCTAATTACCAGAAGGGTCTTGCAAAGATGCGAGCACTTGCAGAGGAAATTGGCATCCCTATCGAGGTATATCACTATACCAGAAATCTTTACGGCATTTTCTCCATTATATCAAACCTCTCACACGAAAAAGCAAAAATCATTACTTAAATTTTGTTCTTGTTTGTATGTTATGTTGTAGGTTTATGGGCCTGAAGCAACAATGACCGGGATATGCAAACAGGCTATTGACTGCATCAGCGCTGCAGCATGAGATATCAGAACTTTTATAGGTCAATGTTTCATTTCATTCTCGTACCAAATTTCGAGTGTCCTTTATAGTTTTTTATCATTTTCATTGTATCAGATAAGTACCTCATAAAGTAATGTTAATTTTTATATGAAATTAGACTCTTGAGTAATGTTTGCCAAGGATTAAAATTTGACCTCAGCAACAGTAATAAAGAGCATAGAATGTTGTTCTCAATCTCAGTCTTATAATTCTAGATGATTGTTGTTTGTTACTAATTGCTACACTACTCCATTCACATAATGCTCGAGTAAACTCGCATTTTGAAGACTCGGTTTAGCTTACACCACTAAAATTGAAGGCACATAGACGAGACAAGGTTGATTTTGTGGTACGTCATTTACACTAACACACTATTAACGTTTTCGAATATATTTTATCTACTTTGGTCCAACTAAACTGCTTTACAGCCCACACATGTGCCTTCCTTGTCTTTGCTATAATGGCTGCCTGAAAAATGACACAAATTTTTAGCCACTTCTTTGTGGATCCTTTATCAAATATTGCTTTCACTATAATTTCTTGAATTATTTATGTCCATAGTTAATAAGATGGCATCTTCTCTCATGGTTTTATGTGAACAGAAATGAGTTGATGATAGCTGTAACATAAAATATCTATTCAATTTATCCAAAACCCATCAACTTCTTTTATTCTTTGTTGATTTTATTCAACATTAAATTTTTGAATGTGACATCGATCTGTCAGTCACTTGCTTGGAGGACACACACCATAGAGCGCCCTCATAAATTTATCTATGAAAACGTATCTTTGAATATAAGTATTTTGTTACCGTCAAGCCACATTATACGGTTGAAATATAAGTTAGGTTGTTTATCTATAATAAATATATCAGTCAACAAAAATCTCCCTAGTAAAAGTCTTCTCTGACGGTGTTGTCAAAACTCAAAAGACATTTTGATTTCATCCAAAAGTTGGTGCAGGTAGGCAGCTTGTCTCTCTTTTTAAGTCTTTCCATTGCAGACCAAACAAGCTTTTATATATATATATATATATATATATAATATTTACAGTATTCATTTCAAAATAAAAAAAAAATAAAAAAAAAAAAGCGACCCTTAACCAATCCAATAAAAGATTAAAAAGAAAATTAAAAAAAAATGGTCCTTATCTTACCTACCCAAATGGGTCCATCCCATCGCTGATGTATGCACCAGATTGAACCTTATCTAAAAAGAAAAGACAAATGGTCCAAAAAAATCATATAGTTTTGTTAAAAATAATCCAACATTATTGAAAAATGAAGTGGCATGTATGAAAACTAGTTCAAATATCTATATGGTTTTCAAAATGGAACGTCATTTAATTACAATAAAAAATAATCATATTGAGAATGAGAATGCAATTTTAACTATATATATATATATATATATATCTAGGTGCCAAGTATTTTCTCTTCGCATCTATAAACAAACTGAAAATTGAAATTTCTTTCTTATTCAATTTGCATTCACTAAAAGTAGTTAGTGGGTGATAATAATGATCAAGATACAAAAACTTTCCCTTGAAGAAACTTTAATCCATTATGATAACTTTACTAATCAATGAACACAATACCTATTGCTGACGTGACAATATCTGGGAAGTCCATTTTTCAGAATCAAAGATAATCGGTATTTTTTTTTTATTTTGTGTGGTAGCAGTGTGGCACGACATATATCATCACGAGAGGTCTTAATTAAAGTATGAAAGGGGGTTGGATTTATGATTTATCCACATCTCCAACATGAAAAAGACGTCGTTGGTCCACCCAATCCACCATTTTGTTAGCCGTCAATTCACTTTTAAAACCCTAATTTATACTCTCTTTTTTTTTTTTTTTTTTTTAATTATTATTATTATTATTATTATTAGAAAATCCTAATTTATACTCTTATTACATCACAAAAATACCAAAAGAACCTGCATTTATTGAGTTTTAGATTTTGTTTCCGCATACAGCACATTCAAAAAAAAATATTGCAAATCAAGTGCATGTACACTGAAAAGTGAACACACATATGCATTATACATAGTGATCTTATGATAAATTATATATTTATATTCCTAATTTGATTTACAATGTGAATTGTTTGTAGACTCTTAGGCCCCCGTTTGGTGTACGGAACGGATTGGACTATTTTATATGATTGAATTGGATTGGGATTGGATCGGATTAGATATGATTAAATATAACATTGTCTACTGTTTGGTATAACATGAGATATGACTAAAATAGTTTAATATTATGTTTGAAATGACCTAGGAAAATATATATGATTTCATTTTTAGGAAATAAATCGAGCTTTTTATTTTTTGACAAAAAAATAAATGCAAACTCATCAAACCTTTGGAATTGTTTGATTTATTTTGCTAGTTTTTTTAAAAAAATTATATACATGTAAAACATTTGATATTCTCATTTTTTATATGAATCCCTATTTATTTATTTTTTTTTTTTTAAAAATTGTTAAACACAATGAAAGAACTAACTTTCGTACGTTTGATTGAGAGTTTGAAATGAATATTTACTCGATCTTGAGAATGGCATACGAAGATGTCATTGATGCACAAAAAGAAATTTTTGAGAGAGATTTGTTGGGATTTTATTACAAAAGAAGATAGTTGAAATGTGATGAAAGAGAGTGTTAGTTGGCGGGATGAATTAAATGAAAGGGGTCTCATGTTTAAAAATAGTCCTAGGATAAATAAATGTAAATGGTTGGTGGGTTTATTTAATCTCATAATCATGTGATTATTTTACTTTTGGATTATTAATCTCATGTTTCAAAACATCTCCAAATATTGCACATGGATTAAAATAGTCCAATCTTAAGTCAATCCTAATCCTATACGCTAAACACGGCCTTAATATCAAATTATCAACACAATATTTAACATTAAGTGAACACATTTTTCAAATTTTATATTCTATTATATTCCTAATTTGATTTGCAAAGTGAATTGTTTTTAGACTGTTAATATCAACACAATATTTTACACTAACGCTATGTTTGGTTGGGAAAAGAAATGGAGGGAGGGAGAGGGTTGGAAGGAGAGATCTAATCCATTGTTTGGTTGGAAGGATGAGAGAGAGGGAGGGAAGGAGAGGAGAGGAGGGAAAGCAAATCCACCTGGACCCATCATTTTGTATCCTTCATTTGATGGGTGGATGAGAGAAGTGAGAGAAGATTGGAGGAAAATTACTATTATACTCTCCAATTTTTTAAGAGTAATATAGTAATTTTATAAATTAAATATCAATCTATCCATCCAACCCTTATTTCAATATCAAACAACATGAATGATTGATGTTATCCTCTCCATCCCTCCTACTCTTTCTACCTCTTAATTCATACATTCCTCGTACTCTCTCTCTCTCTTACCAAATATAGCTTAAGTGAACACATTTTTCAATTTTGATCTTCTATCTTCTTATAGCAAGTCTTTTATCCATTGGATTTTTTTTCAAAGAAAATCTATTATTATTATCATTTTGAATTCAGAAAATCTATTATTATTAAAAATAAAAATAAACCGGTGTGTTTGTTCAAAACTAGAATTTGACTAGACGGTCTATCATATCAAGACATATTTATATAACTTTATCATGATATTGAATGTAAACCACTTATTTATAAATCCCATTAAGTCTCACTTTTACATGTGTATCAAAAATTGAATGTATCAAAAAATTATTATTATTATTATTATTTTTTTTTTTTGGAAACAGTATCAAACCTATTTTACATGTGGAAAAAACAATTGTACTGCTTCATTTTTGTCTTTATATAAACCCGATTACGCTTCACTATGGATCGCTACTAACAAAAAAAAAAAAAAAAAAAAAAAAACTCAATACATGGAGACAATGGCGAAGGAGACGAAGGAGACGAAGGAGACAGAGAACAAACAAGAAGATACAAATGAAATATATGGAGACATGTTAGAGGCCATATTCTCGCACGTGCCTCTCATCGACCTTGTCCCTGCTTCGCACGTGTCCAAAGCATGGAACCGTGCCGTTTTCTCCTCCCTCCATCACTTCAACAAAGTCAAGCCTTGGCTGATGGTTCACGCGCAGAGGAAGAGGCCTCCGTACGTGAAGACCACGCTCGCTTACGATCCGAGGTCGAGCGTTTGGATCGAAATCAAGCAGCCGCCGGTTGGCCACGTGTCGGAGCTCCGTTCGTCGCATTCTACGTTTCTCTACATGCTGTCACCAACCAGGCTCTCGTTCTCCTCCGACCCTCTCAATCTGACGTGGCAACATGTCGACGTCCCGCTGTCGTGGAGGACGGACCCGATCGTCGCGGCGGCGGGAGACTGCATCGTACTCGCCGGAGGCGCGTGCGATTTCGAGGACGATCCGCTGGCGGTCGAAATCTACAACGTGAGAAACCGCACGTGGGAGAGGTGCGAGAACATGCCTGCGATTCTCAAAGATTCGGCGGCGGCTACGTGGCTGTCCGTCGCAGTGAGTCGTAGCAAAATCTACGTGTCCGAGAAATACTCTGGTTTGACGTACTCGTTCGACCCAGAGACCAAGACCTGGCGCGGACCGTACGATCTCCGTCCGGATCCGAACATGTTCTTCTCGACGATCGCATTCTCTGACGACAACCGTCTGATCATGGTGGGACTAACCGGTGTGCCGGAGAGCGTGAGTAGCGTGAAAGTGTGGGAAGTGAAAGGCGAGTTGTTGGAGGAGTTGAGAGAGATTGGAGAGATGCCGGAAGAGGTTCTGGAGAAGTTGAAAGGAAGCAGAAGCTGTGAGGTGTCGTCGGTGACGGTGACGGCGGCGGGAGATACTCTGTATATACACAACAATTCGACCTCGGAAGAGATTGCGGTTTGTGAGATTGTTGAAGATGGAGTTTGTGAATGGAGTAGCTTGAAGAATGTGTTGGTCAATGACGAGACTCAGGTGATGGATAGGTTGGTCTTTACTAGTTCCAGAGTCTCCATGGCCGATTTGCAGAGAGCTTTGACTCGCGAGAATACAACATTTGCTGTTAAACAGATTTAATTTAATTTAATTTTTTTAATTTAATCTCTCTACTATCTTCTACGGTGCATTTTGTTGTTGTTAATTATATTATTAATTTGTTTGATTTGGGTAATACAATATTAATTTTTGTTGTTTAGACTTAATCAACTTTAATTTGAAGTTGCTTTCTGGTCAAACTTAAACAAAGAAAAAAAAAAAAGATGTTGATTCATGAGACACGGAATCTCTTGCAAATTCAAAGACGGGGATTTTCTTATAAAAAGGACACCAATACAAACCGTGAATGGTGTCTGTCAAAATCAATACTTCGTATGACTATGGAATAAGTTGCTGTAATTATAAGTTTGTTGGTGTAAAAAATATATTTAAAAAATCGATATAATTATTAACAATACAATTGAATTGATGCTAAAGTTGAAACTCTCCTTTTGCTTTTTTTTTTTTTTTTTTAATTTAATTTAATTTTTTTTAATTTTTTTTTTTTAATTTTTTTTATTTAATAAATATTATATATACATGTATAATCCAATTTTCATATAAAAAATATATATAATAAGTTTTAATTTATAACTTTTATCATCATAAAAATCATACCATTTGAAAATGTCTCATTTAGATATTTAAAATGAGATTAATATTAAATATTTAATAATAATTTTTTATTTATGCTTACCATACTTTATATTATTTGCATATTAATTATTATAAGTTAGCAATAAAATAAAGACTCTAAAACTTTCAAATGGAATTAAAATGACATAAACATATTAAAATAAGGATAGTAAAAAGAAAACAAATAACAAAAAACATAAATAATAGCATAGACTTGGCAAGGGTTCGGTTCCAACCGTGGAACCAGACTAGAACCGGAACCGGAAACGGAAAATCCGATTCCGGTTAGAATATTTAACAAATAGGCTGGTTCGAACCGTGAACGAACCAGAGGTTCCGGTTCGGTTCAAACCGACCGGTTTTTTATTTTTATTTTTTTCGGGTCGTTGAGGCCCAATGGTCTGCTGACGTCAGTGTGATGTCAGCATGACATTGGGCCGAACGGCATACTGACAGATGACTTCAGCATGCCGTTGGGCCCAACGTCATGCTGACGTCAGCATACCGTTGGCCTCAACGGTTAACCCTTTTTAAATTTTTTTTTTTTCTATAAATACCCCTCCTCCCCTTTCATTTTTTCTCACAATCTCACACTAATTTCTTATATTCCTCTCATTCTCTATTTCTCTCAAATCTCAATTCTCTCTATTCTCAATTCTCTAAATCTCTAATTCTAAATTTCTAATTTTTATTTCAAGTTTCATTGTTTCAATACTCAACTCTCAAGTCTCCAACACTCTCCAACTCTCCAAGACTCCAAGACTGAAGACTCCAAGTTTCCAAGGTTTTTATTATTTATTTAATTTTGCAATTTATCATTTATTTGCAATTAATTTTATTTCCAATTAATTTTATTTGCAATTAATTTTATTTCCAATTAATTTTATTTACAATATATTTTATTTCCAATATATTTTATTTGCAATTAATTTTATTTCCAATTAATTTTATTTACAATATATTTTATTTCCAATATATTTTATTTGCAATTAATTTTATTTCCAATTAATTTTATTTGCAATTAATTTTATTTACAATATATTTTATTTGCAATTAATTTTATTTACAATTTATCTTATTTATAATTTATTTAATTTCCGAATAACCAATTACTATTTAGTATTTACTAAATACTAAGTTTCCAATTTCATTTATTTGTAATTTATCTTATTTCTAATTACTACTTAGTACTTACTATAATAGTTCTTAGTACTTACTAGTTACTACTAATCTACTATTCTACTATTATAGTATTATATTATTATAGAATATAGATTTATGCTTTATAGTATTATTCTTCTAAGTTCTAAGTTTTCAATTATCTATTTCAGATTTTCAGTATTTCTCTAGTCCCAAATTTTTTCCGTCCAATCCAATGGCAAGTGGTGGAAATGGAAGGGGTCACGGCCGTGACGATCCTAGGCGTTCGATTTCGATGAAAGGTAAGGGTCAGATGGTCGATAATCTCGGTCATAACGACACCACCTATCACGATTATCTGCAACGCCGGGCCTATGCTGAAGACCTAGGCCTAAACATTCCTACTCCCCCTTTAATAATTTCAGAACCCGATCATAATGCCACCCCCCGGCCTTAATTTGACAAGCCATTCAGAAAATATGCCTGGTATTGATACACCTCCGGATTATGATTTTGATCCACCAGAGGCAGATGAGGATGAACCGGATCCGAAACAGAGCAAATCTGATCTATTTGTCAAACATATGAAGAAAGTTAGGTAAGAAGATGGAAGTTATGTAGCGGCTTGCAATTATTGCAATAAAGTATATAAGTGGTCCAAATCCGGAGAAAATGGCACTTATCGAAAGCATATTCAAACCAAACATCCAGAAGCAGAGACCAGATCAAGGTCACAAACACAAATTCTCAGGTACGCTACTCTTAACCAACAATTATTTCGTTATACTGATGAACAAAATAGGGAAGAATTAGCTAGAATGGTAGCGGTAGAACACTTATCATTCGGTTTTGGTGAAAAGGTTGGTTTTATTAATTATTGTCGACGAGCATTAAACCCTGCTGCAGGTCGTGTTCCTAGATCCACTCTTGCATATACACTTGAAAAGATTTATGTAAAAGAAAAAAAAAGTTAGAGAGATTTTTTGAAAAATATAACGGTCGTGTTTCCGTATGTGCCGACATATGGACTGACTATTGGCGATCACATTCATACTTGGATGTCACTTGCCATTTTATGGATGATGCATGGAATATCCAAAAAAGAATTCTTGCATTTAGAGTTTGTGATGATTCACATACTGTTCAAAATATTGTTATAATGCTTAAAATTATTTTTTCAGAGTATAAAATTGAGAACAAAATTTTTACAATTGGTTTTGATAATGCTTCTAGCAATACTGCTGCTATTCCATCTTTAATTAATTTATGCAAACCATTAGTTGGTGGTGTATTTTTTCATCAAAAATGTGCATGCCATGTTTTAAATTTATGTGTTTAAAAAGGATTAGAAACGCTTGATCATTTTATTCTACCTATTAAACAAACCCTTCAATTTTTATGGAAACATTCTTCTGTAATGAATGCATGGGTAAAATATTGTAATCAAAATGGTAGGCGTGCCGTTAGATTTCCTCGTGATGTTCCAATACGTTAGAATTCTACTTATAAATTGCTTACTCAAAGTTACGAGTATAGAGATCTATTAGTTTCTTTTATTCAATTTCATGTTATTGACATTCAACTTTATAAATCTCATTGGGATGCTTGTTACAACGTTTTCAATTTGTTAAAAGTTTTTCATACTGCTACAACAAATTTATCTGGTGTTTATTATCCTACAACTCATTTATTTATTATTGAAAGTCTAAATATTACTGGTGCATTTACTTATTGTGAATCCGACATAGAAATAGGGGAGCCGTTAATGCTATGAAGGAAAAATGGTTAGGTTATTATCACGAATTGCCAGATATTTATTTTATTGCCATTATTTTTGATCCACGTTGTAAATTAAATTTTTTTTGTTATTATCTCAATGGTTATTATGCCATCCAAGGTTTAAACATAGAATATGATGTTAATGCATGTTATGATAGAATTAAGAAATTATTGTATTCTTTATATGATTAATATCTTTTAGTTTATGGATCCTCACTCAACTTAGAAGTTACATGAACACAAACTGCACAGCCCACATCATCATCTTCCGGATTTTTTAATTTAGGATATATTCTATTATAAAAAAAAAAAAACAAAAAAACCTAGATCTTCTTCTTCATCAGGCATTGACAAGTATTCTGAGCTTGAATCTTATCTAAATGATTCTTATGCGTATATAGAATTCACGTCAGACAGACAATTTGATATATTACAATATTAGAAAGAGTACGTAAAGTACTATCCAATCATGGCTATCATAGCCAAAAATATTTTTTCAACACTAGTTTCTACAGTGGCGGTGGAACAAGAGTTCAGCGCCGGGGGGAATATCTTGGATGAAAGGCGTTCATGCTTGACTCCGAAAGCACTCCAGATATAGGTTTGTGTGGATGATTGGACAAATGCTCAATATAGACAACAAGAAATCGAACATGACATAACATACAATTTCTTCAAAAATGACGAACATGAAAGTGGAGAGACAAGTACAACGGGCCCGGAATAGAAGATGTGGATCACGTATTCACGTCATCACAAATCCATGTCATCAACAAACCTGCAATAAAAGGTAAGAGAACTGCGTGACCTTTGATTCCTCTAAACCCCCCAAGAGGATACGTAGGCAACTTAATTGTAGTGAAAATTAAGTACAAGACTAATAATTTTACATTTTTTTTTGTTTTATTTTAATTTAATTTTGTAATTTATCATTTATTTATTTTATGTTATTTTCGAACTTCGGGTGACCTAATTCCCAAATATCCAATGAAATGTAATATGTAATTTGCAATTTGCAATTTGACATTTTGTTTATTTTATTTTAATTTCCTTTTGTAATTTGTATTTTATTATTTGTTTATTTTGTAAATTGTCATTTATATATATTATTTTATTTTATTATTTAAAATTACATTATTACAAGTTTAGTAATTTATAATTTAGATGTCTTTTTTTTTTAATTAAAAAAAAAATTCTGGTTCAAAACAGCCGGTTCCTCTGGAACCGGAACCGGAACCGGCCTATATCGGTTCCAGTTCCGGTTCCAGGTTCCGGTGGAATCGGAACCTCCGGTTCGGAACCGGAACCGAACTGAAACCTTGCCAGGATTATAATAGAAGTATAACATATTAATATTTCGGAAGGTAGTCCAGATGACTTACATATTCACATAAAACATAGAGAAAATTTGATAGATAAAGTTTGATAGAGAAAGTTTGAAGTTTGATAGATCGATTAAATTTGATAGAAAAAATTAGGTAATAAATAAAACATGTAAGAAATTTTGATGAAAAAAATCAGATGATACAAGCCTGATTGAAAAAGTTAGAAAGGGAAAATTAGTTGAAAATTGTTAGACCGGAAAAATTAGGTACAAAATTGTTTGATAAAAAATATATATATGGAAGAATACAAATGTTATATTTTTACTAAAATTAAACAAAATTTTAAAATGTTATTAAAATAATATTTGTTAAAATTTAGTTGAAAAAATAAAATTATATAAAAACAATTTATTGAAAAAAAGTAAAAATAATAATGAAAATATAAATTATTTGAAGAAAGAAATATAAATAGATATAAAGATAAAGAACGATAGAGAGTGTGGTTGGAGTGAAAAAAAAAATTATAGATGGAATCTAAAGGGAATATTCTCTTTGAAAACTCTATTTTTCCGACAGAGATAGAGTTTCGATCAGAAATACTTTAAGAATACAAAAAATATATATATATACATATATATATATATATATGTCGGACCATTTTAGTTTAAACTAACTATTAAAATTTTACAATGGAATAGTAGTTATATTTTAACTCAATTGTAATAACAAATCATTAAATTGGTAAAAGAATTGAGTTTCAAAAAATGAATTTTGTGTATTATGAGATTTTATATTTAAAAGTAGATAGTTATAGTTATAGTTACAGTTTTTCTATTGTCAGAACGAAGAATATTGACCATTAGATTTACATATTTTGATTTAAAGTGTATGCACTTGTCAAAATTTCTCCATAATCTGTGGTCCACATTCTTTGTCCTGATATATTTTATATCATGACGAACTGATAGTAGAAAGGCTGGTTATAGTTAATAAATAAAGTAGTAAATGAATATTGGCTAGGGTTTGCATAGGGACCTATGTGGGGCTTGCTTGCTGCTGCCGGTCTCTTTCCGATGCCCACGCTGGTGTCGTTGGTCTCCTCAGTCTTCATTCTTCCTTTTGGTTTTTAGTTCTCGGTCCTACGCTGTTGTCGCTGTTGCTTCTGGTTTTTGATACGAATTCTTTTCTGGTTGCCGCTGCGGATTTCGACGGTGGTTGGATTGGTTACTACTGTGTGGTGGTCCTAGTTCACGTCGTTGCTGTTGCAAACTAGTCGCTGCGGATTCTGGTTGCTGCTGCGGTTTTTAGCGACGGTTGGATTGGTTACTGTTGCGTGGTGATTGTTCCCACTGGTGCCTTGACGACGAGTCTTGCTGCGGCTGGACATCTCCGATGGATGATTTATGTTGTTATTGGCTGCTCACTTTTGGTTAGTATTTTTTCTAGTGCTTGATTATTTTATTTTTGCTCTTTATTCTCTTCTTCTTTTCTTTCAGTTGCTTCCCTCGTGTTTCGAATAATGGTTTCTCCTTCCATGCTTGGTCTCGTTGAGAATCCCATGGTTTTCGAAGCTACTTTGTATTCCTCCTCGCATGCTTCTGTTCCTATTTGTGGTGAGGGATCGGTTTCCAGTAATGGTGGGTTCAGGTTAGGTAATGTGTTTCCTACTTTGTGTGATATTCCGATTAGTATTGGAGGTTCAATTCAGGACCATGTTTTGAATTCTAATCATGTTTCTATAGGTGGTAAGTCCTATGCAGATCTTTTTCATCTCTCTCTCTCTCTCAGGTCTCCCTCTAGTTTATCACTGATATAACAAAAATATCAGAGATGCTTATTTGCACTATATGTCATCTAATGTTTTTGAATATCAATAGTTTGTTAGACTATCGTATGGTATGTGAAGAGGCTGATGATGACGATCTTACTATGATCCTAAACTTCGTCCTCTACTTTGATGATGATGATGATGATGGTGATATTGAAGTACTTCATGCAGAGTTGTTGTTGCCTGTTCAGGCGGATATGAATGATCTACTGATCTACATTGACGGCGGTTAGATTATTGATGTGGAGTGGAGAACGGATCAAATTGAGGATTTGGAAGATGTTGAAGCCAATCGGGGTGGTTGAGCCGGAGGACCCATAAAACGAAGCTAACCCAGAAAAAGAAGACCCATAATCTCTCAGAGGTGATACCCACAAAAGAAGAAAGACATAGGGTGTGGCAACTTTCCTTTGCAATTAATTTTAGTAATTTTTTTGTGGGTTGGATATTTTATTGATGGATATGAATGATCTATTGATCTACATTGATGGCGGTAAGATTATTGATGTGGAGTGGAGAGTGGATCAAATTGAGGATTTGGAAAATGTTGAAGCATATCGGGGTGGTTAAGCCGGAGGACCCAAAAGACGAAGCCAGCTTCAGGTGATCTCAGTTAGTCTGTTGAGTGGCTTTTTCGACAGCATGGGATCAACTCTTATCAGGTCTTGTGAACGGAGCCCTATTTGATGGACTCTCATGCTGAGCTTGGTTTTGTTGCGAACGCTCATTGGCCTATTCAGGTGGAAGCTGAGGTTTTAGATCCTAATGATGTTATTCAGGGGAACATAATGATCAAACGTAGATTGGAGTCATATAAGTTAGAGTTTCAGACTCTCTCTAGTAATTGTCATAATTAGTATCATTTATTGGAACTATCGTGGTATATGGAACAAATCTTTGAAATGAGTTCTCAGAGATTTATGTTGTTCTCATCAGCCTCCTGGGTTTGCATTTCGGAGCCCATGGTGACTCTTGGTTCGATTTCTGTTAGTTTTTTGGTATTCTCTTGGTCTTTAATTGGTGGGTATGAATGATAAGGGTGGATTGATTCCGTCTATTTCGGTATTTGCTTGTGATTCTATTATAAATACTCAAATAGTTTTGTGTCATGTTCAGCATTTGACTGTCTCCATTTCCATTGTGTCCCTGACACATTGGTACTCTTCTGTTTATACTAGTACCTCTGCCTCAATTCACCAGACGCTTTGGTGTTTATTCAGGAGATGGCTGGTTCTTTTTCTTCTTCTTGGTTGGTGGTTGGTGATTTCAATGCAGTTTTGGGTGCCCATGAGCATTTGGGGCCTCGCTCTCCTGCTAAGGGTTCTTGTGAGGACTTTAAATCAATGATTAAATATTGCAATCTAATTGGTATTCATTCTAAGGATGCTCGTTTTACCTGGGTTATGGGTCCTTCTAGTCACACTAGAGTTGAGCGGAGATTGGACAGGACTTTGGTTTTTGAGAGTTGCACTTCCTGTTGGTATGATATCTCCTGTGTGGCTCTCCCCTGTCAGTTTTTTGATCATTGTCCACTTTGGATTAGATTAGTTGAGTCTCAGGTATTTTCTTCTAGGCCATTTCGTTTTCAAAGTATGTAGGTAGATCATCCTGATTTCATGAACCTTATTCACAGGGTATGGGGTATTTTTTGTTTTGGTCGTCCTCCTCAGGTAGTTATTAGTAAGCTTAAGAATCTAAATAAGACTATCAAGTCTTGGAATTGGGAGGTATTCGGTGATCTCAATACTAACATCTCTTGGAAATCTGTTGAGCTCAAGAGTGACTCTTCTTATGTTGTTCAACTTCTTTCTGATAGGTTTGATCAGGTTACCTGGCATTTTCATCAAACTCGGTAGCGTTGCATTTATCAAATCTTGCATATGGAGTTCTAGGTCTCTCATATTTTTAGGGAATGTAATCAGGTGGTAGATACTCTCTCTAAACACGTTTTGGATATTCCTTCTGATTTGTGGTGGTCTTCCACTCCTTCGTTATGTTCTTTGTTAGTTGGTAATGACTGTATGGGTAGAGAATTTTTCAGGTTTTCCTAGCTTTGTTTTTCTTGTTTGGCATGCGTGCCTTTAGGTTTTTTAGGGCTATGTCTTCTGTTTCTGATGTTTTATGGATTCTTTTGTTTCTTTTTTTCCTTTTTATATATATTCAGGGATACTATCTAGGGGCTTTTCAATATATGATCGTTTGTGATACTTTTCCCCCTTATGTTAGTCCAATTTCATCCAAAAAAAGAAAAAAAAAAAAGTAAATGAATACTGAACAATAAGATAATGTTAATTTATAATACTATATTTTTTATTCAAAAGTATCTCATCCTAGCCAATCCACGTTTCCTTCATTCTTTTCTTCTTCTTTTTAAAAGAAATTTAGATGATTATGTCCTGTAATTAATACAAAATAAACAAATTCTTCCTATTTCACATAAACAATAAAAATAAATAAATAAATCGTCAATGAATAAAACCATCCCTTGTGTGGCTTGGTATCAAATAACTCTTATTCAATCCGACAATGTTACAGATAGTGGTGGGCACAAAAACCAAAACTGAATTAAACCGAACCGAAAAAAGGGTATTCAATTTAGTTTATAGCTTCTATTCGGTCCTAACAGACTTGAAATTTGAAAACCGAATTGAACTGAACCGAATCGAATAAATTGAATTGTCTTAATGAATTATTTTGTAAGGTTTAATTTTATTATGGACTGTTTGTTGATGATGTTTTATTTTGGACTAAAATATATACTACATTTTTTGACATCTATTTTATAGAAGTTATGAATATTTTATATTTTGATTGAATATGTAGACCGAATATGATTGAAATTTTAGATTTTGAATGAAAATTTGGTTGCACTTTGTTTAAATTATTGTTTACATATTATGTTTTCTTTAAAAAAGTTTAAACCTAAATGCCAAAAAAGCAACTTAAAGGCCCAAAAAATTAAAAAAACATATAAAAATAAAAAAATAAAAACTTTCAAAGCCTAATAGGCACAAAACCAAATCGACGGTAAAGGTGTTTGGTTCAATTCGGTTTAAACCTATTCACATTTTCAAAAACCGAATATATATCGGTTCAATACGGTTTTGGCCAAAACCGAACCGATCCATGTTCACCCCTAGTCACAGGTTTAAGTCTAATATATCGAAATTATTTATTTTTTTTTTCACTATTTTGGGTCCAAAAAAAAATTCCATATATTTATTGTTGGACTGTAACCACCATGTAACATATTTCTAAATAATAAGATGATCTCGTCTGTTATGAGTCCCTACCTGTGCATTATTGGTCTTAGATTTTCCGATAATATATGGACAATGTAACTCACGAGCCCTATGTCTTGATGGCCAAGAGCCTCTTCAGGACTCTCGCCACCAATGTTCGAATCCTGGCCTTGGTGTGTATATGGAGGTTTTCCCACCTTATGTGTGGGTCTTGTCCCACCTTAGTGTGGGTGCGCTTTCCCCTTTGTGGGAGGTTTTCCCACCGGACTGTGTTTATAGAGTCCTCATCTCACTGGTCCCGATCGTTGTTTGTAATCAAATATATATATATATATATATATGGACAATGTAATACAGCCCGATCACTTTCTCTGCCTCAGCTGTGTGAGTTTGAATCTTCTTGAATCTGGGCCTACAAATTCTTATTCAAGATGATTGATTTGTGTTTTCAATCTTGATTAAGTGTCCAGTGGACACTATAAAGATTTTGTAGCTCTTCGTTTAAAGAGGTCGGGAGTCGGGACCATATATTTTGAAATTTGCCACCGAATGGATCAGAGGTGAGCTAGTATTCGTCAAACATTACATACACAACCTGAAACATTGGAGAAATTCCTCACACAAGTATTGGAAGTCACAAAAGAGGCTCTCAATTCATTTGTTCCTAAGAATTTTTTATTTTATTTTATTTTTATTTTTTAAAGAAAGTTTATTGTCGGTATCGATTTTTGTTTCACTCAATTTTAACAGTAAATTATTTGTCAACTCAATCAATTTGTATTCCTTAAAAGAAATTGAAATTAGTATTTAAAATAGAAGTTAGGGTTTGATAAAATATAAAGGTTTTTATTATCATATCAAACAATTAATAGGAAACTTTATTTTTTATTTTTTATAAAGGATTGATATAAAACCAATTGATAATTATTGGTATGTACTTACAAACTATTTAGTTCTTTAAGAAATTTTACTCAGGAATAATATTGGATTTTTAAAAATATACTAAATTTTGATATATATACAGTTTTTTTGGAGTGTAAATATCGTTACTCTTTAAAATTACATTTTGGACTGTTTCCTTTTTTGGGCCCATACAAAGTTTTAACTTCCAAGGTTTATTGTGTACACATCTAATCAAGGCCCTTCATGACCTGTGTATAATAAAAAGCCCAAAGTAGAGCCAGTAAATGAATATAATTGTTGCATTTATATTTTATAATTAAATTGACAAGTCAGTATGACAGTATCTCTCACATTGATTCCAATGAATGATGAATTACTTCAGAAAAATTTAACAACTCCGGCCGGTTAATTATAAAATTGGTCACCATATATTGCATATAATAATAAAAGAATAATACTGGCACATCACATGTTAGCAGAGCTGTTAGTGCACCTCTCTTTCACTTAATGTGTGATGAGGGGTTCAAATCTCACAATACGAATTTTACAAATATGTACAGGGAGTTTTCTTTCGGATTATGAGAGTAGTTATCTCCTGTTATGAGAGTAGATATTCATGCCGCACATGTTTGTTTGATCCCGATAAGTCCTGATAGTCATATCGTAATAGTTCTTGTAATACTTCTATATATATATATTAATAGTGTAAATTAGAACATTTTGAGTTGAAAAAGAATAATTTAGACTCGACTAATTTACAATTTTGCATAGCTTGCATTGTAATATGTTCAAAAGGAACAATATCTTTACTTGGATTTTATACATATGAAAAATCACATATTCACACGGCTCAGAAAAGATTTTTTCATAAATTTAGAGTTTTTGGTTGACTCTCGAATGATATTTTTAATAAATTTTGATAATTACAAGCTTTTTTTTTTTTTTTTTTTTCTCAATTGAAATTTAGAAGTTTCAATATTCAAATTGGGTCGGCATGGTATTAACCATTACGTGTACTATGATAAATGAGAAATAAAAAATGAGTAATGCTATATTGTCCAAAATTGATGTCTAAATCTGGTGTCTAAATGATATGGCAACACTTTGGGTCATTCATTTTGAAATTTAGAAGTTTCAATATTCAAATAGGGTCGGCATGATATTAACCGTAACGTGTACTATGGTAAATGAGAAATAAAAAATGAGTAATGCTATATTGTCCAAATTTGGTGTCTAAATCTGGTGTCCAAATGATGTGGCAACACTTTGAGTCATTCATTTGAAAATGAATGACCCACGGTGTTGCCACATCATTTGGACATCAGATTTAAACACTAAATCTGGACAATGTAGCATTACTCATAAAAAATATATGAATTTTCTTTTCTTTTAATTTTAATTTTCACTAAAGTAATTTAAATATATATTATCTTTTGTCCCAATTTGATAATCAAAATTCAAATATGATATAGTATTTTGATTCGATTTGCCTTACATTCGAGGGCAAAAATAAATCATCGGCACGGTTGACCCGTCATAAGATAATGGTAATCTCACTGGGTCACTACCTATAAAATAGATTCTAAATAGGCTACTTCATATAATTAAATTGTACATGTAAACAAACAATAAAACACTAGAACACATTAACAACCTTATGTTTCGAAGAAAATCGTAGGCTACCATATCCTTTAGATTAGTTGCAAGAATTGAATAAGAAATTAAACAAGACATAAAATAAAAAGAATTAAATATTGAAAGGGAATAAGATAATTCATATATATTTGTTAGAATAATGTTTGAACACTGATCGGTCAATATCCAAAATACTGACCCTACAATGGAAGTGTAGCATGTGGCCCGGTTTGTGAGATAAATGTAAAAAATAAGAGAAAAAATATCATGTGCTACACTCTCATTAATGGGGTCAGTATTTTAGATATTGATCGGTTAGTACCCAAACATTATTATATTTGGTATAGGGTTGTTGGTCCACCAAGATAGAATTCTATCACTTTGAAAAGAAAAAAAAGGACCACTACTTCAATAAAATAGCTAGTGTCACCTATCATGGACCCAAAATGAAATCATCTTCAATCCTAACCTAAAAATTCAATTATAAATTCTTACCAAACTATTACTTTAAGTTAGTTTGGTGTGGTCATACATTTTATTTAATGAAACTAATCTTATACAAACAAAGTGAATTAAACTCCGTGTTTGTCTGTAATTCATTGAAACATAATGAGGATGGTAAACAACAAAACATCGTGTTTATTCAATGATGAGATCAAATCAGAACTTTTACAAGAGATACCAATTTATAATTATAGTTGATTTAGGTCTATTAAATTTTAATCAAATGACTTAAATATACGTGTAATTGTTTTTTTTTTTTTTTTTTTATTTGAAAATTGATAATAACTTTTTTTTTTTTTAATTGTGAAAATTGATAATAATTTCCTCGTGACTAACTTGTGAGTTAGGATCATCGAAGTTATTATATATACTAACTAAACCAGATTAATATTTATTTATTTTATTAACTAAACAGGAAAATTGAATAATTTTTTTTTATTTTAAAAAAATATACTATTCATTTCCCCACCAAAAGTAAAAATACCATTTTCCTATTCTCTTCAAACCCACTTTCCACTCTCAAAAGTGAAAAGGTTTTAACTTTTTCGTTTTTGTTTTCTTTTAAAATTCTCATAATTCACTTTTTTTTTTCTCAAAAATAAAAATATATAAAAATAAAAAAGCCCTCATAATTCAAAGACAACTTTTTATCTTTTCCTCTCCTTTATGCAAGAAAAAAAGTTTCAAAAAAGGCCTATCACCGAATCATGCAATTTGGCATCTGATGTCAAGATATTTGACCAATGATAATCGAACACGTCAACAGTGATTGCACAGTATTCATTCTTACCCACCTTCAAGAGGGTAAGCATTACCCTCTTCCAAGAATCTATTTTTGCTTACCCACCTTCAAGGCCCCCCGCCCTGCCTCTCAAATCCCAAAACATATAGCACGTGTCTATAAAGACATAAATTGTCTAAAAATATAATATAGTTTGAATAAATTTACCCCTCTATAGATATATGTCATATTCTTAAGAAAGGGTAAACAAAATAAACTCTCTTTTAAAAAACATAGCATGTGTTTATAGATCAAATAAATTTATCTAAACCCTTTTTTTTCTTTTCTTTTTTTTTTATTTTATTTTTTTATTTTTATAAAGATAATTTTAAGTTTCTATAGTCATATGTCGTGTTTTTTTAAAGGGGTAATGCTTACCCTCTTCAAAGGTGAGAAAAATGGATCCCACAGAATTTTATTGGGGTCCAATCGCTGAGATCTCCTAGGGTTTGGCGTTAGTTACTCGGGCCCACAGACTCTCTGTCTTTGTCTTTGATCAACTTTCTTTTCTGATTGATCAAAGCATACACGTCCAAGATCATGTTGCGTACTGCAAATTTATGCACACCGATGCATCAAATTCCCGTGCTACTTCACTGCAGCAAACAATTATTAAAAATAAATAAATGTGAAGAGTAAAAATGTAAAATCGAAGAAGTTGTTTATCCATCGACCCTCGGCAGTAGGTTTGAGTATATTTCCTACAAAGAATTCCAATTTATTGTAATATTTCAAAAAATTTAATAGTAAATAAAAAATTATATGATAAAATCCTTAAAATATGCTAAAATTATATGATTATATAAAATTATACCTGAGAGACAAGTGAAACTTTAAATCCAATCATTTTTCAGAAAAGGAATTTTAAATTCAATTAATTTTTTTTTTTTTGTGTGGATATTATTTATTTATCCATATATCTAGACAATATATTTTTTGAAGGTTTTTGCTATTGGTAGGATTCGTGAATTTGAGAGTAATTTATCCAAACCCAAACTTATTCATCTACCAACTGAGTTATGCCACTAAAAGTAAATTCAATTAATTTATTAGTTGAAACTCTAATTATTTGACTATAAGAGTATGTTGAGCTAACCTCAAACTACTATGGAATATTTAATGTCACCCATCAATTAAATTTGAATTGACTTCTCTATAATATATCTAGATGTGAATTAAATTCAAACAACTTAACTTTATTAAATTGAGCCTGAACAACCCTATATCCCACCATCTTTATCGAACTTTTGATTTGATAGATCGGAAATATGAAATTGTCATCCTACTTAATCGAATTGGAATTTCTAGAATCTGACATGTAAGAATAACATAAAGCTCTACAAAAATAAGGGGTGCATTCAATATTGCCAAATAAAAAGAGGGAATTAATATATGGTAATAAAAAAGAAATAAAAATTTATAGTTGTACATCATATATATTTATAACGGAACTCAAATCTCACTTTACATATTTACCGGTAAGTGTAAGAAGTCATCCCTCCATACTAGACTCGTTCGGTGTTACAAAAAGAAACTTGGATTTCATTTTCAATATATAAAAATTACAATTGTCTATGAGTTATTGAGTTTAATACAAACGGGTCATAGTGTAAATAAATAAAGCTGAGGGGTAGGTGGGGGAAATACATTAATTATTCTAAAACGACGAAAATACCCATTGAAATTGTGGTAGTCTCGAGATTAGCAATGTAAATTCTCTGACTAAATATATATATATATATATATAGTTGAATGCAAGTGATTGAACAGAAAAGCATAAACAAGTAATAGGTTGGAGAATATTCAGCTCTCCCAAAGCGACAAAAATACCCTTCGTTTTGAGGGTCTATGACCATCACTCTCTAGTCTCTATGTTGTATGTTGAGTGTTGTAGCACACCAACGCACATAATCCTATTTAATTTATTTTTAATCATTTGGTTTTTAGTATTTGATTACTTTAACCCCACTTTTGGGTTCCCTATTTTATCCCTTTCTTTTGCAAGTATTTACTAGACAATGTTTTCACACTCTGTAGTCTGTAGACTCTGTACAGGCAGTCGAGCACTGGTTTTTAGGATGCTGGAAGGACAATAATGTAAAAAACACTTATTCTTTTTTATAGCATAGTTAAAAAAATAATAATAATAACGGGGGATTTTTATATTTTCTAAATTTAACAATTATAAATTTAAAATCGATAAAAAAAAATTAGTAAAGAAAACCATTTGTTTACAAACTTTTTTTTTTATTAGTTATTCATCTTTTTAAATCTCAATAGAAAATATCATAACTTCCTATAAAAAAAAATAGAAAATATCATATCAACAATTATAATTAAATAAAAAAATCCATTATTAAATAGAGAAAATCTTCAATAAGACGGTTTTATTATCATTTAGTGAGATCTTCCAAATAAGATTGTATAATTTATCTCGAGAATATAACTATATATTATTAAACTATAATTTGATACAATCACGATGGTCTCATAAAGTGGCAATAAGACTGTTCTCTATTCAGTGATATTTTGTTGAGAAATTTTACTCTCTTTTTCCCTTATTTTTTAAAATTAGCGGTGTTTGTTTTATTTATTGGATTCACAAGTGAAATTCCGGAAATGTCCAAGAGAAAAAGGCATGCGGCATGTGTCGCGGCAGGCGTATTTTAGAGATTCTCTCTCACGGCATCCGATAAAAAGAATAACCATGCACGCACCTCCACCACCGCTTATTTATTTATTTATTTATTTTAATTGTTTTTAGATAAAATAAAAAAAAATAAAAAATAAAAATAAAAATAATGAGAAACCCACATGCTCGTTCTCTATCCGTAGCTGCACACTATCTTCTGGTAGGCTCTTGGAAAGTTGGAGTAATAGTATCCGTTTGATGGGACTGTCTGATGTGTCGAATCGAGGGTCCTGATTTAACTTATCAAAATAATAATAATTAAAGAAAAGAGACAAATAGTGGATACTCGGTGAAATTATTGCTCATTCCGGTGCATATTAGCACAACATTCCGGTCTAACCAACCTCGAACACGCTGTCAAAGACCAGTGGCCCTACATTAATCAAACCCATACATTTATTTCATTATACAATAAAAGTATAATTTTTAAATGTTTTTAGAGGCAATTTCAATTATTTAGATGGATTTAATTTAAATGAATTTACAATTGGATTCAATATACAAGTTTTTTCTTATAAGAGTTTAGATATCATCAAGTTCTATATAATTACACCAATCAAATATTTAAAACTAATTGATTATTAAAATATAATAACTTACTCTAAATCCCTTTTATAATACATAATACTTTATATTATAAAGTGTATTAATCTCAAATAACATATATATATAGACAGATTTTACAAATATATGTTAATAATTTTTTTCATATCTAATTATTATAGTAGATATCCAGTCCTCTAACTCGACTATTCAATATCAAAAGTTATTGTAATATTTTTATAATGATCTTAAAAAATATATAATATAAATTATTTCTTATAATAGTACTAAGCATATTAAGCACTCCAATAGTAGTATCATATCTTAATAAATAAAAAAACATTTAGTATCACCTATTCACCTAGTGATTTTTATATAAAAATAATAATAATTTATTTTTAAATTATTATTTTTTTATAGGATCGTAGATAACGAGCTTAATTATTTTTACATATAATTTATTAATTTTTAAAGCAAAATCCGGTTTAAATGTCTTTGCGCATTTTAGCATGGTGGGCCACGGAGTGCAGAAACTTTAACAGAATGTAATAATTTATTTATTTAAAATGAATTTTTGAAGGCAAAAGCCAACAAAAGCAAAGACAATCAAAGCACGTGACCCGCCAAACAACTTACCTGCAAAATTTCTTTTTGGCGAAATCGACAATAGACATCCATCCCTTTGTTCTCTCACTGATCAATCCAACACATCCCTTCACTCCAATCACTGAATTTTAAATTACCCAAACTGTATTTAAATTAATTTAAATTTTCTCTAATTCAAGTGCATTTCACTGCTTGGTTGTAACTTTTTGTTTTTTTTTTTTAAAACACATTTTAATAATTTTTTCTGTAGATACTGAGCAAGTCTCTGCATCTGTATCTGTGTTGCTTTGGCATTATGTTTTCGCCTTTGCTTGTGATGTTTGTTCTTTCTTAGCTACTGTGATTTTCATTTTGCTCTCTGTTAAATCTACAAATATTATTTATTTTTGGTGGGTTTAAAAGAGGTAAAGCGAAGAAGATAATGATAGTGGTTGAGGAATCAACAGCAGAGAAAGAACAATAGCTAAGCTAAGAAAGCAACAACAAAAACCCACATGGAATTTGTGGGGATCATCCCATAAACGCATTGAAAAACCAAACTCGTTATTTTCAGATCTCTAGGATCTCAGAATTTCAGGCTTGATGCTTGTTTGTTTCTAGAGAAAACTCACTCTTTTTTAAAATTTTTTTTTTTTTCATTTAGTTGTTTGTCTCAGCTCTTATGGTGCTCATTCTACTCAGTTTTGATTCAAAGCTCTCTCCTTTAGCTCAACTGGGTTCTTCAAAATCAAAGACAGTGATTTTCTCATGAGGTCTCCGGTTTATTAAGTTTTTAGTGATAAGTGGCTTAGTTTTTTTCCATTTTTGAAGTGAAAGTGATAAAAAAAAGGTGCAGGCTTTTTTGTTTGTGGTAATGGTTGGTTTTTCTTTAAGTGGGTTCTGATTCTGAGAGGGACATTTTTGTTTGGATAAGGACATAAGGCAAAGATTGGCATTAGAGAGTAAAACTTCCATGTGAGAGAAATGGCTGGTGGGATTGCTGTTTTTGCTGGTCGTGGTGTTGGTGATCAGTGGATAATACTTGTCTGCTGAAAAGTAAAGTTACTCAACTGAGCATAGAGTATGGAAAATAATAAGAGTTTCATGTTCTGGAGAGTCGGATTTCTGGTTTTGGTTTTGATTGGGATTTCTTCTGCCACTCTTTCTCCTACTGGTATTAACTATGAAGGTAAGTCTCTCTCTCTCTCTCTCTCTCTCTCTCTGTGAGGGATAAATTCTTTGTTCTTTTCTGAATAAATGTTTTGATGTTCTGTTAGAGAAAACCTGAACTACCCAAATATCAGCATAATTAATACAAATTGAGTACAACATATGTCTCTTTTACTTCCACACATACTCTGGTTTCAAAATCCTTGCTTTGTTTTTTGTTTTGTTTTTTCCACTCTTTTTCTTCTTGTATTTTTGAACTGATAACGAGTAATGTGTGTTGAAGAAAAATTAAGCATCAATGACCCCCTTTTCTTCTATTGAAAATTTGAGCAGTTGTAGCTTTGATGGCCATAAAAATTGCTCTACATGATCCCTACAATGTTTTGGAGAATTGGGATATGAATTCTGTAGATCCTTGTAGCTGGAGGATGATTACTTGCACCTCTGATGGCTATGTTTCTGTTTTGTAAGTTGTTTGAATATATTTGTATCGTAAGACTTATTATTAGAACTTGAGCAAAAAATCTCACAGAATTCATTAAGCACATTCTTATAAATGAGTGTTCTTTCTTCAAACAGGGGACTTCCTAGTCAGAGCTTATCTGGGTCCTTATCTCCAGGGATTGGAAACCTCACCAATTTGCAGTCGGTGTAAGTAATTTCTTCCATATTAGCTAGTAATCTTATATTTTGTTTGTTGTTCTTAGGTTTAATTGATGTTTTGTTCATAATTTGCATAAATATATAGGTTGCTTCAGAATAATGCCATTTCGGGTCCTATTCCTTCTACACTTGGTAAATTGGAGAAGCTTCAGACACTTGATCTCTCCAACAACTTGTTTAGTGGTGAAATACCTGATTCGCTCGGGGCCCTTCGAAATTTGAATTATTTGTAAGTTTCAGAATCTTTAATTCTTATTTTTCGGTATTGTAATCCTTGTGTTGCTTCATATGTTGTGCACAATCTGATTTTCTTGTTGATTTTACTTGGGTTTGATTCTAATTCTTACATGGTCTATTTTGTTGGTTGAGCAAGTCAGGCGGTTAAACAACAACAGCCTTTTAGGACCCTGCCCAGATACTTTGTCCAAGATTGAAGGTCTAACCCTTGTGTATGTATTCGAACTTTTACACACTCAATTATCTACTTGTTCATCGAAAAGTCCGTTCTTACTTCTATATGTGTACCTTATTCATCAGTGTAGTAAAATCTGATTGCAGGGACCTTTCATATAACAATCTAAGCGGTTCTTTGCCGAAGATATCAGCAAGAACTTTCAAGTAAGCATTCTTTCCTTCTCTTATAATTTCTGCTTGAATCATTATACCATCTGTTGTATTAGTACAGTAGTTGTAATTCTGATGCTCTTCATTTACTTCAGAGTTACAGGAAACCCTTTAATATGTGGACCAAAGGCGAACAGCAATTGTTCTTCTGTCTTTCCAGAGCCACTTTCCCTCCCGCCAAATGGTCTAAAAGGTTTCTATTGCATAGTTATGCTAATGTATTTGATGGCAATTTTTAATGGCATTTGGATTGATGAGAGTTTCTGTTTTCTTAGATCAATCAGACTCTGGAATGAAAAGTCATCGGGTGGCTGTTGCTTTTGGTGCTAGCTTTGGTGCTGCTTTTTCTGTCATACTTATTATTGGGTTACTTGTTTGGTGGCGATATAGACACAACCAGCAGATTTTCTTTGATGTCAATGGTTAGTTCTTTTGTCCTTAGTCATTCACAAGTATCAGTGTCAACAATGTAGACATTCTCATGGTATTCCTATCTGTGTATATATACGTGTTATACATTACTAAATTGGTGATGTCCATAGTCTACAAGGATTGCAAGACCAGATAACTTAATTCTAATGTGCTGCACTGCTTGGTAGTCAATGATTGCTCAGACACACTATAGTATAAAACCAACTTTCCTGGGTTGTGCCGAGGAATGTGATATGATTGTGTGTAATTGATTGATTTGGACGATCCTACAGTCTTAAAACTCGTGGTTAGCACCTTGAAGCTCAAATGACCAACAATGAAAAGCTTTTGGAATCCTTATCTCATAGACCCTTCCCATAGTATAGATATTCTTTCACAACTATTTGTGAAGTTTCACGGACTAAACCATTGATTAAAGTTTCCTGAGTTATATCTGAAATCACTATAGCCTGTGTATAATCAATTTTATATTCACAAATGGCTTTGTGGTCTGGTGGGCAACCCCTTAGAGTGGCAAAACCTGGTGTTGAACCCCAGTGACATATTAAAAAGAAATAGTAAATAAACATAACATTATGCCCTTTTTAGTATATATTCCGCTATTATATGAAATATGATTTAATACTATTCAATGTTTATGTCATCTACTGCTGGAGGTCGATGCTATTTAAATAATTATAGTTGTCATTGCCTCGGTTTTGAACTAGTTTGTAGCTGGAGTGAGCTCTTGAAAGGCATTATTTGAATTTATATGAGGTTAAGGGGTGGTGGTTAATGGGAAAACCTACTTGCTAAAATGAGCAAATAAAATTAAATTGATGCCTTGCAGAAAAATTTAAGAGTCAATTTTGTTTGCTAAAATATAAATTATCAAATCATCTCTTCCTGATTTATTCAAACTGTAGTTGATATCATGGCATTCATTTGTTTGGCCCGTTATTTAATGTGCCTTTCATGGAACTATTCACTTATTCATTGTAATTCGCACGATTAATTGTTTTGCTAAAAATGTTTTTCCACATGTCTAAATTGTAATTGTATTGTTAAAAAAAAAGGCTTTTCTTTTCCCTTCATTATCTGTGATCCACGCATTCTCATCTATGATGTTTTCCATGGCAGAACAATATGACCCGGAGGTATGCTTGGGTCATTTGAAAAGGTATACATTTAAGGAGCTCCGGGCTGCAACTAATCATTTCAACTCGAAAAATATTCTAGGGAGAGGTGGATTTGGGATTGTGTACAAAGGAAACTTCAGTGATGGAACTCTGGTGGCTGTTAAAAGGCTGAAGGACTATAATATAGCTGGTGGTGAAGTCCAATTTCAGACAGAAGTAGAGACGATCAGTTTAGCTGTCCATCGGAATCTTCTCAGGCTCTGTGGGTTCTGCACTACTGAGAATGAAAGGCTTCTTGTATATCCCTACATGCCAAATGGGAGTGTAGCATCTCGATTAAGAGGTTAGTTTACCGAACTTTCTAGCAATATTTTTTTTTTTATATATTGCAGGTTTTTAAGATGAAATATGAAACTTATAATAATTTATTAATTTTATCTTTTGAGGGTTTCAGATCACATTCATGGTCGGCCAGCTTTAGACTGGACAAGGCGGAAAAGGATAGCGCTAGGTACAGCAAGGGGATTACTGTATTTGCATGAGCAATGTGACCCAAAAATTATCCATCGTGATGTCAAAGCAGCCAACATTTTACTGGATGAAGATTTTGAGGCAGTTGTCGGAGATTTTGGATTAGCAAAGCTTTTGGATCACAGAGACTCCCATGTGACAACGGCTGTGCGTGGCACTGTTGGCCACATTGCTCCAGAGTACTTATCAACAGGCCAGTCTTCGGAAAAGACTGATGTATTTGGGTTCGGGATCTTGCTGCTTGAGCTAATCACGGGTCAGAAGGCTTTGGATTTTGGACGATCAGCAAACCAGAAGGGTGTGATGCTTGATTGCGTATGTTCTTGCACTATATTCACCGCTCCTTTATACTATTTTGGAAGAGTTAATCTTAAATCTTAAATCTTAAATCTTCTCTTACACCGATTTTAACTTATTTTTTTCAGGTTAAGAAGCTTCATCTAGATGGAAAGCTAAACCAGCTGGTGGATAAAGATCTAAAGGGAAATTTTGACAGGATTGAGTTGGATGAAATTGTTCAAGTGGCGCTCTTGTGTACTCAGTTTAATCCTTCTCACCGCCCAAAAATGTCTGAAGTATTAAAGATGTTGGAAGGTGATGGTTTGGCCGAGAAATGGGAGGCCTCCCAGAAGGTCGAGACACCAAGAATCCGAAGTTGTGAAAAAAGATATTCAGATTTTATAGAAGAATCTTCGCTTGTAATAGAAGCAATGGAGCTTTCCGGGCCAAGGTGACACAACTCTTTACTCTAAATTATGATTGCAGAGAGAGAGCTTCAATGTAAGAAAAATGTGCAATTGCTGTTGATAAGTTGCTGCTGTTGTTGTTCAATGCCAATGTGCCATGTATTCATCTGTAAAAAAGCTTTTAAAAGGAAAGTCATGTATAAGCTTCTCGTCCTCTGTTGGAAAAAAAATCAATTAAATTGATTTGAGCTTCTTGTTCAGAAAATTTTGGAATGCTTTAGAGATATATGTGTATCTATTTGTGGTCTGAATCTGTTCATGCAATTGGTGAAACATGTTTATAGGCAGTTTTTGTTGGTCTGATTGACTACCAGTATAATATTCTTTGTAAATAATTATGTTCGAGGAACACAATAATTATGCATATAATCAACAATGATTATCTGCTGTGTAGTGACACTGGCACTTAAGCTAACTTGGCCCTTAAGCATTTTATAAGTATGTTTGCACGGATCAAATACGAACCAGATTTAGACCACATAGAACTCTTGGCTGGGCTTTTGTTCCAATCTATAACAATCAGACCTGCTCTAAATTTAGGTTGGGCTGGCAACCTAAATTATAAGGTACAGAAATACTGTACATTTTTTTTTTTTTTTTTTTCCAGAGAATTTCTCTAAAGGAAAAAATTCAAAAGGCGTAACTCAATTGGTAGATAAATGAGTTTGTGGTTTCAGCAAATGAATCCCAGGTCAGCAGCTCGAATCTTACCAATGACGAAAGCTTTTAAAAAATTACATGGTCCCGAATTAACAGATATTATCAAAATAAATAAATAAATAAATAATTTCTTCTTCTAATTAGCTTCTACTTCCTGTTTTTTGGCTTGCCGTTAACTCCATCTCTTTATTTTAATTTATTTTTAATCATTCCTATATAAAACCTCACCATCTATCTTCTTCTCCTCAACTTGCTCTCCAAAAATGAATTTTTCTGCGAAGAGAGGAAAAAGGTCCTGCTAAAGATTTTATGTTTATTTTTTTTTTGGGTGATTATTTTCGTTTCCGGGTTTAGTGAAATTTGACTTCATTTTTTCTCCGACAGAAGTGACTCTGACTTGAATTATCATCAAAAACTGTTAAATGCATAGAAAAAGTCCAAGGAATTATTATTTTTGACATTAATTAAGGGAAGGGTATTTTTGACATTAAGTAGGGTTTATATACAAATTAGAAATATTTTAAATTTTTAGATTGACGTATTTACAAAAAGGGTGTACATACGGTTTTTAGAGAGATTTTTTAAACTTTATATAATTATATCAAATTTAGACTCCAAATAAGAAAAAATAATATATATATATATATATATTATATTAAATATGTGATTTCACAATATTACATGCAAGATTAAATAAACGGTTCCATATTATATATTTGCCGTGAGGCCTCGAAAGGCTCAGCACCGGCACTGATTCGAGGTAGGCTTCGATGATTGGTGAAAAATATAATTTCGTTAGCAGTCTGATGATCTGATATGTTTCAGTGAACATAATTACGTATTATTATTTATTACGCGCAGATACGATGTCGTTTCTCTTTGCTCGAATCGCGTAAAATGAAAATATTGCTTTTGGCGCCATCGTTGTACACTAGGTATGGAGAAATGTTTTGGTGTAACGCCAGTAGCGTGGTCCTGCCACGTAATTATAAACTGTCAGCAATCAAACCCCATTTCCACCGAAGTACGCCACGTGGGGTTAAATCAATGGACCACAGTTGGTGGTGCACGCCACACAGTTTACACGAGAACAGCAGCATGTGCCAGCGTGCGAATCCAACCGATTATGCGACGGCTACAGTGAGGCCACGTGTTCCATTTCCATTTCGTGTCGCTGTTTGGCAGTTAATAGAGAACCGCATGTTTTTTCAATAGACTAATATGCCCTCACTGTTAACATCTCCGCAACAAAGAGCAATAGAGTAATCCTAATCACATGTATCAGGAGACATAACTAAAAATGGAATTTTATTTTTATAATATTATATAACACATCCCTTACCTCCCCTACCTGTCTATTTATGCCACACTCTTTTAATTATGTAGTATTTTTTTTTTCCTTTATCAAAATTATTTAAAGAGACATACAATTTAAGGAAAAAATCTTTTACAAAGTAAACCTATTAAAACCCAACATGCCTTTTTCAAAAAAAAAAAAAAAAAAAAAAAAAAAAACCATGTTCTTTTAAACCTTTTTTTATTTTTAATTTATTAACTCTTAAACCCTAAATTTTGCTTCTTACACACATACAAAAATATTATGAAATAGTATTTAAAAGATAACAAGCATATAGAAGAATCTTTCTTTAGAATGATATTAAGATATCGTTTTGTTGAAGAAAAACTCAAAATAAAATAAAATAATAAAAAGAAAAAATAAATCATTTAATGGAGCTGAGAGAAAGATGTATACAGAGATCAAATATATGGTGTATTAAATTTGAAAAATAAGTAAATTTGATAGTTTTGGAAATAAATCAAAACAATTAATAAAAATATTTAATTTAATTTTATTAAGTCAAAATTTTAAAATGTGGGGCATATATAGATCGGTAGGGAGTGTGCCAATAACACAATTTATTATATAATATATCCTCTTTTTATTAAAAAAAATAATAAAAAATAAAAAAATAATAAAAAATAAAAAAAAAAGGGGAGTGAGAAAGATAAAGTGGATTCTAATTCTTTATTTTGATTCTGTTAGCTGAAAAAATATATATATATATTTTTAAAAGAAGAAGTTAAAAGTGTAGTTTATTTTTAAATTTAAATTATACAGACATCATTGGATAATAATGATCTTTTTTCAGAAATTAATGTTCAACATTATAATGATTACACACTTGGCCTCTTGTCAACCCAAAAACCTCTGCCACCACGGTTCAAAACCAAGTGAGTGTATGTATATTTGTATATATATTCTTAGTCCCACCTTGACTATATAATCCCAAGTGTCCTCCATTTGTGAGGGTAGCTATATACCATTTGTATTTTCTTCCCGCTAGTTTGAGTAATATTCCGGATTATGCTTGTAGAGTTTAATCTCACCGGTCCCGGTAGTGGTTAAACTTAAAAAAAAAAATAAAAAAATAAAAAAATAATGATTTAAGTACTTAAAACTTTTATGATCATTTTCACTTGGATTAAATTTAACACTTCAGTTGTACAGTCCTCCTTTGTCTGCTTATGCAATGCAAAAGTGTCAAAATCATGGACTTTTCAGCTTCAAACGACTGTAAATATGGTGAAATTTCAAGGGCATTTTTACTGCATCAAAGCACTTAATAGAAGAAGAAGGATCATTTACGTAATTGCAGAGTATCTATCAGTTTCTTTGCTCTTTATGACTGTCTCTTTCTATCGAAGACTCGAACCCAACCCTAAGCAATATTGCACAGTAGAAAAGTTTGAAACTTTTTTACAACACTTCTACGTGTCCCCCTCTCTTGTTTTTTCCCATCTCATAAACAAGTAAATAACACAGCAACAATGTTGTTGTTGATGATGTTGATGTTACCTTATTGTCTTTCCTAGTAATAATCTCCAAAAACACGATTTTAAATCATTTTTTGATCCGTTACTCGTGTTCACATTTCACAAACCCTTGTTAGATCTCTATATAACCCCATTTTTTGTTACTCAAAAGAGCTTGTGCATGCAATGGATTCGAAGAAACTTGCATTTTCGGACCAGCTTCTGTCTCCAAGAAGAAAGGTAGTATCTGGGTTCGGTTTGGGTGTCGGTGTTTCTTTCATTGTACTTGCTGTGTTTTTGCTTAATAATTCTTTGAAGACTCCAATAGTTAGTCCTCTGTTTCAAGGATTTAATAATGTTGGTGTTAAAAACTCTACTCGTGTTGTTTCTTGGCCTTTCTCGTTTTCAAATTCTCCTTCAAAAGCTTCTACTACTGCTACTTCTCCTGATAATAAGCAAGAGAAAAGCTCTGCGGATTTGGTGGAAAAATCCCGAGAAGCAAATGCTTCAAGGGTTGCTAATGTGCAGGGGATGGTTTTAGAGTTGGGCGATTTGGGGAATTTGACTGACAAGGTTGAAGAAGGAAGGACTCAGCAGAGAACCCATGAAGCAAATGAGTCAGTTGTTGCTCAAAATGGATCGGATTCTAACGTTGATGGAGTCATTTTGGAGAAGACCCGTTTGGGGAATTCCTCTGAGATGGCCAATAATGGAACCTTGATTGGTGAAAAGGGACAGATTTCTGGGAATTCTAGCTTTGTTGCCAAACAAGATGTGGAGGACTCGAAGGGGGCTATTGAAAGGGAATTTGTGAATAATAGTAGTGGAGTAAATAGCAATGTCACAGATAATAAGAATGTGACAGATTTGTCAAATGATGGAGGACATTCAGCTGATAAAAACAATATGACAATCTCTCATTATGATTCTCAACCCATGAAGATGCAGGAGAGTTCTTATGAAAAATGTGATTTATATGATGGTAGATGGGTGAGGGACAACACAAAGCCATATTATCCGGCTGGTTCATGTCCACATATTGATAGGGATTTTGATTGCCACCATAATGGGCGGCCAGACGATGGATTTGTGAAATGGAAATGGAAGCCAAACGGGTGTGACATGCCCAGGTGAAGTCTATCTCCATACTATTTATGTTTTCTTCAATTTTTTGACTATATAATATGTGTTTGATTTCACCCAGTTTTTCATCATTGACAATGGTTTTGTAGTTGATGAAAAGGTTAAAGGCTTAATGCATATCAACAGGCTCAAATTGGTTAAGAGTGTATATTTGTTTAGGTTGTGAAAACTAATCAAATGAGTTCTCTATGTTTTTCCCATGGATTTTGTTAGTGGCTAAGTAAACTTGTGAAATAATAGCAATTCTTAAATCATACTCTTTAAGCAAACAATGGATTAGATATTGTAGAATTAACTAGAATGAAATTATATTTATGTGGAAAACTTAAATAGAGTATATAAACCTATTCCTATAAAAGAAGAATTAGCAAATTAAATTCCTAAACTAGCTTGGGAATCTTCCTTGTAGTAGTTGGCCTTTGTCCTACATCAAAAGGTCCCATGTTTACAATGTTAAGATTCTTTTATTTATCAAAACACCTTCATGGCCATTGCTTGAATTATGATTAAAAGCTCGTGTTCTCATTGTTGTGGATGTGGATAACGCCTGTTGGTGATTTTGTGTATAATATACCTTGCATGAATAAAAATATAAATCTCCATTTTCTTAACTCTTATGTTAATTTTGTGATGTTTTCCAGTTTGAATGCAACTGATTTTCTGGAGAGACTGCGGGGCAAGAAGCTTGTTTTTGTGGGAGATTCACTGAATAGGAACATGTGGGAGTCTCTGGTGTGTATCCTCCGTCATAGTGTCAGAAATAAGAAAAGAGTGTATGAGATTTCTGGAAGGACGGAATTCAAAAAGAAAGGGGTTTATGCTTTCCATTTTGAGGCAAGTCTCGGGAGAATAATGTATATAATTTCAAGAAAAACTTAATTTCACATGCATCTCTTTTACTGATGGTGCATTTTCTGTGTTTGTAGGACTATAATTGTACTGTGGACTTTGTTGGTTCTCCATTTCTTGTCAGAGAATCATCTTTTAGAAGTAAAAATGGATCCATTGAGACTCTACGATTAGATTTGATGGATAGAACAACCTCTATGTATCACGATGCAGATGTAATTGTCTTCAATACGGGTCATTGGTGGACTCATGAGAAAACTTCTAAAGGGTAAGCACCATCATTCTAATTATTGCTGTACTTGCTTTTATTATGTGCACACCTTTCATTCTGGTATCTCAAAACTGCTTGAGTTAAAGAACATCAATACCTGAAAACAAGGAATGGAGATGGAAAGGAAGTTTTGTGCCACCTTATGGAAATTTTCTGCACACGATATTTTAGTTCATTCTTTAATTTGACACTTATCTTTGGCAATCAAAATTGAAACATTTTTTACTGCATTTTCTGTTCTTTTAGGGAAGATTATTACCAAGAAGGTAACTATGTGCACCCGAGACTTAAGGTGCTAGAAGCATATAAGAGGGCAATCACCACTTGGGCCAGATGGGTTGACAAGAACATTGACTGCAATCGAACTCAGGTTTTCTTCAGAGGATATTCAGTCACCCATTTTAGGTATAAAGACAGTTTTTATTCATTTTGCCTCCACTTGTGTTTGAACATCCTGTGTATTCTATCAGCTTGTCTAAATAATCTCATATCTAATACTAATTGTTGATTATTGAAACACAGCTTAGTCTTATTTTAGAAGCGATCTTGTTCTATGGGTATTTGCACTGTATATTTCATTGAATAAAGTAGTAATAATGGAGCTTCATGCATTTTGTCCAGAAATACCCATATATACTACAATCGATACCTTTTAATTGAGTGTTTTTTTTAATGCCATGTTAGTGCAATGGATCTTGGCATTCCTTGACCATTTTTGGCAAAATTGATGCTATGATTTTCTTGTGTTTTATATTAAAAAGTGAAGGAATTCGTAAATTTAACACATATATCATCCCTAGAGCTCATTTGTCATAAATTGTTCATAGACAGCAAGTTATAAAGGACATTACATATATATATTTTTTAATCTTTATTTCTCAATGTGTTATGCTGTGAAGAAACTTTGTTGAAGTGTTTGATGTGGTTGCAGAGGAGGCCAATGGAACTCAGGAGGACAGTGCCATAAAGAAACTGATCCGATCTTCAACGAAACTTATTTAGCAAAGTACCCTTCAAAAATGAGAGCTCTAGATTATGTGCTTAAAGAAATGAAAATTCCAATAGTGTACATGAACATTAGTAGGCTTACCGATTTTAGAAAGGATGGACACCCTTCAATATACAGAATGCAATACAAGACCGCAGAGGAACGAACTGCTGCTGAGCACGCTCAAGATTGCAGCCATTGGTGCTTGCCCGGAGTGCCAGACACTTGGAACGAACTGTTATATGCTTCGCTCTTGAAGACGGGAAGAGGGTCATGTAAAATTTGAACAAAGATGTACACACACAGACACCGGGTTTATTAAAGGATTTGTAATCGTGTATTTTTTTCCTTTCTGCGTAGTTCCACGTGAATTATGAATTTTCCGATCAGTCTTGTAATAGTGTGATGAGTCTTATGCTATGCAAAGCAGGCAGATGCAGAGTGTTTACATATCAACATGTATATTTACATTTCAAATCAAATACAATAAAAATTCAAGTTTTCCATCTATTTGTATTGTGACAGGAATTTAATTCTTGCATTTGCAAACACACAATGTGGTTATGGTTTTCTTATGGAGCAACTTCTTGCTGTTTCTTTGGTCTCTTCTGTTTCTGGAAGATGATTTTTCCTTGCTCATTACAACTTTACAAGTTGCATATGAAAAATCAATCAAAAAACAAAAAGTTGCATATGAAAAAATATTAAAAAAATTTCCAATGTCCTACGTATTCATATATATATATATATATATATTTATATATATCAAGCCTTATTTTGTCCGCCTAGCTCTTTCATTGAATCTATCACTATTTGACGGTAAAAGATCCAACAATCTATTCCAGAAGTCAACTGATGTGGGCTTATATCAATATAGCTACGCCCACCACCTATAAATTCATTAATTAAACATTAATCACACTGGGGCAAGCTTCTACTTCTATAATTGAAATCTACACGTACACACTCACTAATATAATAGAGAGAGAGAGAGAGAGAGAGAGAGAGAGAGAGAGAGAGAGAGACCATATGATCACACCACCAAATTATTGTCAACTACATTTGCAGAAACTAATCAGAGATCAACAAGCAAATCACTCTTTTGCTGTGTTGAGGTTTCTGCTGATAACTTACAAACTTATTAATTGTTACATATATATTTCTCATGCAAGAGAGAACTACAATATAACATAACAAAAACAAAAGAGAATTTGAAACCATAATATATAATAATAATATTATAATAAGCCAATATAACAAGACTCGTTTGCATCGAGTCCATTGCCGTTTTGTGACTTGCCGGTTTGCCATGCATTAGCTAGAAACCTCTGCTACATTGAAACCATCTTCTTCTTCTTCTTCTTCTTCTTCATAAAGTACTCATTTACTGAAAAAAAAGCAAAAGCTAATGGCTAAGCACAGACAGTTGAATTTTGGAGATGGAGGTGAGAAGAGAAAATCTCTCACTCTCCAAATCCAAAACCCCTCCATGCTTTTTTCCCTCAAGAGCCATGGCTTGATTCTTGCCAAAACATTTCCATGATGCCTTACTATCAACTTCAAGAAATTGATAGGTGAAGAGTTTAGAGCAACTTGTTTGGTATCCAATGAGGATCGGATTCGGATGTGCTCTTGAGGAAGCTAGTGGGGAAGTTAGTGTCTTGATATATAGACTTTAAATAGCTGATGATGATCATTGACAAGAAAAATAGTGTATCATATCTGAAGTTGAAACTAGACAAATCATGATCTACTCAATTATCCAAAACAACCCTCACTTTTTCTTTGTAATTTCAACCATATAAAAAAGTTGTAAAAGTTTATAATAATTTGCATATGTCCCCATTAGATGACCATCTTACATTCTTACCCTTCACCCAATAAGTTGTTAATCAATTCATACATAGTGTCTTTTAGGGATAAATTAGTAAACCATTGTCCCAAAGTGCCCCAAAAAAAAATTCCTAATAGTTATTGAGAATGATTTGACAATTTTGAAGCCATGACAAAAGGATAGTAATGTGAATATCAAAAAGGATATTAATGTCAATATCAAAAGGATAGGAAGGCAGCCAAACAGACCACTATTTTTTTTTTTCCCTTGTATTACTTTATGATTATTGGAGTCTTATTACTTTTGTATTTCATCGGTGAATCCACTAACTCATACTCATCTCCAACTTTTTTTCCTCAACTCCAAATCCTTGTGATTGTCCACTAATCCCAATTTGTTTTTGTGTGGCCAACCAGCCAAGCCAGCCATTGACATTTACACTTGGCTTGGAATATTACAACTATCTAACATGTGTCGAAAGCCTCGCATGTTTGATGTTTCGGTCTAATACCATACAATCCAACCGTCTCATGAGTTTTGTAGTCATAAGCCTGACTTGACTATTTAGGCCTGCAAGCCGGGTGAGACCGGCTCAAAATTGTCCGACCTGTTTGACACCTCTACTGGTAAGTAATAACAACCCTTAATTAAGGTGAAAATGGCAATAACTCAAATTTGCAAAGCTATAGCCGAGCCAGAAGATGGTTGGATTGGACTTGGACCGAGCTATAAATAACCATCTCTTTCGGTGCTTGCTTTATGATCAATCAATCTTCAAGGACATTTAAATCATTATTCCCATTATCAACAAGCAGTGAAGCGTGTCACCATCTATGTGGCTATGACTTGAAACTTATAAAAAAGGCACTGTCATATTAATATCTGTTTTCAAAGTCTCTTCTAAATATTTATTTACAAGAGTCATTTAATGGGATTTTATTTGCAAAAGAAAGAGAGGTGGTCTCCCCATCAGAATTGCACCCAATTGTAACAGTTGGACTATCCACTCATGCTTCCTTTTTAATTCTCCTTTTGCTGCATACAAACAAATTACTATCACTTTAGTTGTGTTCCTTTTCAGTATCTCACTTTGCTGATATTTTTATTTTTTATTTTTCTGGTTTGATTGTTGATACTAACATCATGATCATCAGTTAATAATCATCTATATACCCCATTTTATATATATATATATAATTGAAATGGAAATCCACTTTGGGTAAGTAATTAAGTTGGTGAGAGATTCTTGTTGATTGTGGGGCTCCATGAAATGACTGAAGAGATCCCCACTATAATCAGACTTATTGGTTAATGACTATTAACTTGAACAAACAAGGACAGTTTTTCTCTGTTGAGCATGGACTCTCAAGTCTCAATTCAATTCTGCATAATGACACTTGTATGATTGTATCTAGTAGTCATCGCTGTAATGATGATGATGATGATCATCCACTTTATACTGGGACAATCTAATTGCAACCAGTTGGAATTCATATTTTCAGTTCTCATTCAAGTAATTTCTGGGACTCTTTGATGATTTTCTCATCCTAAAAAATGTATTCCGATTCTGAAAAAACAACTGAAAACATTCACTATATATATATATATATATATGCTTGACGTGAATCTCATTTATAATGTATTGCAGAGTTTCTCTCTTTGCATAAACCATTTTTAATTACATCAAATATAAATTTATCGAACCATTTTTAATATCATCAGCAAATTTTCCCCACTTTCCAGTGCTTCAATCAATGACAGTCAAGACTGTGTAACATAACTGAGTCGACTCGTGACGTGCCGGGCACGTCACGGGTCGACTCGGTTGTTTTCTACTACTTTTACATTTCTAAGTACGCCCACCCACATTGAAATTCGATCCAATCTATCTAGTTTTGATAATTGATAGGAGGTTTACATTTCTAAGTATCACTGAGGTATACTTAGCTCCCTTAACCTGCTTATGTGATCCATGAAAAATTATAAAGCAATCAGGCCCAGACCAATATAAAATCTTGTATCCTGATTTTAATTTAATTTTAACAACTTTAACAGACTCGTTAATTGAGATTGTTAGAAAAGTTAGATGAGCCACATCAGTAGATATGGCTTCAACGGACTGGTCAAATTGTATTCTTTAATTGATAAAATCCAAAAAGTAATAAACTGATTTTGTCTATAGATTATGAATGCAAAGACATTGTGTAATGAAATCGTCAAGTCAAAATTTATATTCGAATATTGTTGGAATATATTGAGATATCATCTAAAATGGTTGAATGATATCCAAGCAAAAAAAAAAAAAAAAAAAAAAATTTAATTAAATTTGTTGGATGGAAAAAATTAAATGCTTTCATTAAAATAGTGGATTTGGATTCTCTACTGATTTATATCTTTTCATAATCTTTTTAAAGCATGTTATTGATTGTTGATAAAGTGGTTGTGAAAACCAATCACATATTAACCACACATTCATTGTAATGCTTATGTGTCATAAAATTATGTAAGGTAAAGAAAAATCTCAGATCAATAAAGGATCGAAATCCTAAAATAATATAAAACTATCGGGAGCCGATATTAACACCCATAAATATGATAAGCACAAATATATTTTAATAAAAAATTTAATTATAAAAATATCTCAATAGGAATTTACCAATAAAACAAATCAATTTAATTAAAAATAAACAAAATACTGTTTACACCCATTAATTACACCTATATTTAGAGGTGTCAACATGTGCCGGGCTTGGAGGGCCTGGCACGGCCGGTCGGCCCGGAATGGCGGGCTATTCCTAACACGGCCTGTTTGTTTCGAGGGCCAAGTCAAAGAATCTCGGCCCGCTGGGCCGGCCGTTGTAATTATTATTATTTTTACTGTTGGGAGGGCAATTTATTATTATTTTATTTCAAAAATTTGAGGTCAAGTTTTTTAAATAAAACAATAAATTGTAATTTGCCCCCTCATTTCTTCTATTTTATATTTTTACCCACATTACAAATTTTTCTATGAACACCCCCACCCATTCATATTTCCCTACTCTCTCTCTCTCTCTCTCTCTCTCTCTCTCGGCCCGGAATGGCAGGCTGTTCCTAGCACGACCTGCTTGTTTCGAGGCCCAGGTCAAAGAATCCCGGCCCGTTATAATTATTTTATTTTTTATTGTTGGGAGTGCAATTTTTTATTATTTTATTTCAAAATTTTGAGGTCAAAATTTTTAAATAAAACAATAAATTGCAATTTGCCCCTCATTTCTTTTATTTTATATTTTTACCCACATTTTAAATCTTTCTATAAATACCCTCACCCATTCATATTTCCCTACACTCCCTCAATCTCTCATTTTTAGCTTCTCTCTCTCTCTCTCTCTCTCTCTCTCTCTCTCTCTCTCTCTCTATATATATATATATATATATATTCTCTCCACCACTATTCTAAATTTCTAATACTATAATCTATATTACTAATATTATTCTGTAATCTCTCCACCAAAGCTCAAAGGTATGTTTTTCTTTAAATGTTATTAATTAATTTTATGTTTTAGTTTATAAATTTTATATTTATACGTAACATATTTTTGTTTAGTTATTAATTTTGATATTTATTCTTATGTTTTATGTATATTTTATATAATTATATTTATGGCTTTGTGCTTAGTGTATTTATGAGTTAATATTTTTAATAATTGTTATAAATTTTAATATTTAATCTTAGAATCTTAGATTTTAGTAAATTTATCATTTTATAAATTTATGTATAGTAATTGATTTTAATATTTGTATATTTTAATTTATGCTTAATAATCTTAGTATATTTTGTTTAGTTAGTACTTAGTAAATTGATGATTTTACGTTTAGTAATATATTTATGATTTATGTTTAATAATAAATTTTAATATATTTATGCTTAGATACTATTGATTAAATGCTTAGTAATTAATTGAAATATATTTATGCTTAGAATATTTATGATTAAATGCTCAGTAATTAATTAAAATATATTTATGCTTAGTATATTTATAAATGCTTAGTAATGAATTTAAATATTTATATGCTTAGTATATTTATGATTAAATGATTAATAATTAATTGAAATATATTTATGCTTGGTATATTTATGATTAAATGTTTAGTAATGAATTTAAATATTTTTATGCTTAGTATATTTATGATTAAATGCTTAATAGTTAATTTAAATATTTTTATGCTTAGTATATTTATGATTAAATGGTTAGTAATTAATTGAAATATATTTATGCTTAGTATATTTATGATTAAATGCTTAGTAATTAATTTAAATATTTTTATGCTTAGTATATTTATGATTAAATAGTTCGTAATTAATTGAAATATATTTATGCTTAGCATATTTATGATTAAATGCTTAGCAATTGTTAGAGGCAAAAATGTCTCTAAGAATCTAGTATATGGGGAATAAAAAGAAAATCTTATATTAATACACAAATCTTAGGTTGTACAGTTATACAATGGGATTAAGAGTCATGGGCCTCATATTGAACATGCAATGTTGCTTTCCTTATGTCATGTATGTCAGAAGTGTTTTGTTTGCTCTTTTCTTGTTTATTTTTTATCCTATTTTAACGGTCAAGAAGTGGGGATATATATAGGTTTTTCTTCCTGACAAGGAGGTTGTCGTGTCTTCTCGTCATTGGTTCAAGTTTGACACGTCATTTTATATTGAAGGCGGTGTTTGGTAAGTTCACCAGGTTTTCTCTGAATATATTGTCGGTGGTCCCTCTATATTCGAAAAGTAGTTCGGTAATTTTCAGGGATTTAGAAAGCTTCCATGGAAGACTATACAGCCTCTGATGGATGAATCGACTTCGGTGGTATGATTTCGGAGTTGAGAATAATTTGGATAACAATTCCCCCTCAAGCCTCCGGTTGGAGTAGAGGGAGACCGGATGGGCTAACAGACGGGGGCTTGAACTGTGGGCTCGGTTGGTTCAGGCCCACTATGAGCATGGGTTGGCCCATAGTTGTGAGGAATGTGGAGAGGCCACATGGCAGACGGTGAGGGCGACGTCTGGGCGGCTATTACCTCGGTAAATTAACCGCCTCGTTGTTTCATTTTTGCCTAAAGGCTGCTCCATGACCTATAAATAGGACTGTTTGCCCAAGCTTTGTATCTCCATTTTTTCAATCTGTTGATTTTCAGAGCTTCTTCGATGTGCTCGAACTCGGTAAGGTTTCTTGTGTTGCTATATTTATTCTGTCTTTTTCCCGTGATGGTTTGAAAGGTTAGTGCTTCTAGGATAGAGAACTCTCCCAATCCGTTGAAGTCTTTGGAAAGCTTATCCGGGATGACGTAACGTCGAGCGCGTCGAAGGTGAGAGCCTCTCCGAGGAATGATCTTTCGATATCCGAGTGAGAGAACACGGAGGACCTTTTTGCAACGAAGGATCCTTCAGATTCAGGTGAACAAGAGGTAAACCAACTAGATCGAGAGGTTGACCCGGAGGCTCTTCTCCCCGGAAGAGAGGGTTTTGAGGTCGGATACAACTCCGAGGAGTACTTTAGGAAAGAAATGGAGCATACACTGTTCGCAATAAATCAGGTTAGGGGGAATAAATTGAATGCCACAAGAGTTGGCCAGATAGCCGAGGAGTTCTTAATCCCGGATTTGGTGGATGTAAGGATGCTGGTGGCTGGGCAGATGGCTAGCAACCCGCACGGTTCCTCCGTGGCTTTCCACCCGGCTTTTTTAGAAATTGGGGCAAGGCTGCCTTTACACTGGTGATAGGAATGTATGCCTTATGGCGAGTGTTGGTCTTTCCCGCTCCAACACTTTGGGAGATTGCGCATTGTTACAGCCTTCATTCCCACAGGACGGGGGGTGATGACTGGTGGTTTCTTGCTTCTTATGACAAGCAAGGAGGCGAACCTCTGATAGCCGGGCTACCGTCTTCCAACAAGGAGTGGAAGAAGAGCTGGTTCGTGGCCTCAGGAAATTGGGGAAAAGACTTCCAGCTCGGTGGCCTTAAGCAGAGTGTTCGTTCGGTGTTCAATCTCCCAAGTGTCTGAGAGCTCCTTTTAACTTTTTATCACATTTCCATTATCTGGCTAGCGTTTAAGTTTTTATCTGATTATAATCTTTTGACAGTGCCGTGGGAGCGTGTTTCCTGGGAAGAGCTTGTGGATATTGAGAGGAAGAACATATCGAGGGCGTGGTCGGTTTCGCCGTCCGAGAGGCATATATACCTTTCTAAGCGATCAGAATCTTCACAGGATTGACATTATTCATGAACTCTCGGAGGACGGGTTCAGGATCTCAGAGAACAACCTTGAGAAAAAGAGTGAGTGGATTCCGGTATTTATGTTGTTTGCGAGGTTTTGGCGTTTATAATTTTATCTGTTCCTTTCATGCCTTAGGGAAGCTAACCGAGATTGGCAAGAAGAGGATGGAAGGTAAAGGTAAGGGAATTGAGGGGGCCACTAAGAGGAGGCGGATCGTATCCGGCCTGTCGCTCCTACCATTGAAGGCGTCTTTGTCGATAAAATCTGCTAAGCCTTCGACTGATATTTGGAAATCGGGAATTTCCCGATGGGTGACAGTTTCATAGGTCGATCCAACTCCTCCGATTGTGATACCCTTGGATCAGTTGGCTACGAACAAACCGACAGAACCCACGATCTCGCTAGGGTTAGGGGAAGTTGAGAAGGAGAGTCCTCCAACGAATTACGGGGATCCTTCATCTGTTGGATACAATCTGAACCAGTGTCCTATCATTCCCGACAACGGCGTCGAATTTCTTTGTTCGTATGCTAAGAATATGCTGAGGAGTAGGGAGGCCACTATCTTTGGCAAGATGTCGACCGTTGACCGGATCTGGCAGTCTACCGGGAGCTTATGGCAGGTAATTTGGTTTTTTTTTTTTTTTTTCCGGATATTTTCTCCTTTTATCAAACTTTCTTTTGTTCTTATTACCGATATTTCCATGTCAGGCTTTGGGAAATCTTCTGGATACCGAGAAGAAGTATGAGATGGTGAAAGACGTGAACTCTAAGCCTAAAGCTGAGTGTCGAAAGAAGCATGAAAGAAGCATGCAATACTACTTGAGTACCACTAAAGATCAAGCAAATCGATAATGAGACCACAAATGGGCTACACGAAGAGATTCAACGAAGCCGCGAGGGAAGTCCATGGCTTAAATGAAATGGGAGCCATCAAGGCATTCTCGCAAGGGTTTATACGAGGTAAACTAAGCTGGTCCCTCTCAAAACGGGGCCAATCCACTCATCGAGAACTAATAGAGAGAACTGAGAAGTATGTGATAACGGAAGAGATTAGTCAGACGAAGATTGAAGACACCGTTTCTGCTGCCCCTGGGCAGCAAATGCCACAAAGAAGATGGACCAAATCATTCGCTAACAAAGGAAAAGAACATCAAACTTAAGACAAGTTAACACCGATTCTAACGACCTATCTTCTAGAATCCCCGTTAACGGAAGATTTGACAAGTATACAGCTCTGAAACAACCGCTGGATAGGATGTACGAGATCGCAAGCAAGGGTTGCCTTCTTTAAACACCCGAACCGATGCTCACGATCCCGGAGAAAAAGAACATGAGGCTCCAAGATCATGGTCACAAAACAAAGAACTGCAAAATCCCTAAAGGATCATATCGAGGAGCTCGTCCGGAGTGGTAAATTACGGGAGTATATGAAGGTCGGAGGCATAGTGTATGCAATTGAGGAAAGACATCCTACTGGGGGAGGATCGTAAGAGATTGGGCTGAACTCAGATGACGATGAATCAATAAACTTTATCTTGACAGAGGCGATCTCAAGGGAATCTACGTCATCATTCCCTGGAGGAAAATCCGCTTCAATCTGTCTCACAATTACACCCGAAAATCCTCCTATTTCCTTCTTACCCTCCAACTCAACCAAGTAAGGTACCCACACTGCGACGCCCTCATTATTTCCGTAAAAATCGAAAACAAGACCGTGAAAAGAGTGATGATAGATCATGGCATCTCCCTGGACATCATACACCGGGATCCCTCGTAAAACCTTGGTTACACATTGCAGCAGCTGCAGGCCTCCAGGTATTACATCAGTGGAATAGGGGGACATCGCACCAGACCAATTGGCCAGACAGACTTACCGGTTCGGTTTGGGACAAGCCATGCATCCAAACAGTATGGGTAAGTTTCCAGGTCGTGGACATCCTTTTTCCTTTCAACCTTCTGATCAGGCGTCCAACTTTGTATACCCTCCGTGCAGCGACAAACGTTTACTTTCTTAAAATGAAATTCCCCATGGATATGGGCCCCGGTGAAGTTAGTGACGATCAAAAAGAATACAAGAGGTGTATACGCATTGGATCAAAACCTAACTTTAGGTCTTTTTTAACTTGATTCCTTTGTAAAATATCATAATGTGCATATCTAGGGAGTAGTCGCTTCAGAGTCAAAGTGAATTCTCCCTAGATACCTCTATTCAATTCAATTGATTTAAAATTGATTTGATTTTGCTTTTAGGTAAATCAATTGTTAAGTGTTTTTCTATTTCTTTTCTAAAATGCCCAATATCCGTTTTACATCTTCTATGCGAAAATGCTCAATTTTCATAAGGTCTTCTTGACTGTTATTCAAAAGGTCGAATAATGTATGTATATTGGACTTTTTGAGACAATTATAGATCCTGGGAGACAATTCTGATTGGTCAATAAAAATGGATTTCCATGCTATTTCTTTTTTCTTTTTCTTTAGTTTAGCAACCCTATCGTGAAAAGTCAAATAGGGTAAAGAAACCTTGTATTGATTGTTCTCGAAATGTAAGTTTTCTTCTGCCGACTGGAGAAAGGGAATAAATAAATCAATCAAATTCCGGGAGGCTTCATGAAGTGCTTCTTTAGGAGTTAAACCTCCATTTGTCCATATTTCTAGAAAAAGGATCTCTTGTTTTTCATTTCCATTTCCATAAGAATGAATACTATGATTCGCGTTTCGAACAGGCATGAATATAGCATCTATAGGATAACTTCCGTCTTGAAAGTTATTTGGTATTTTTATATTATATCCTCGATTCCTTTCAATTTGTAATCCAATACAAAAATCAGTTGGTTCCGTTAGGTTAGCTATATGCTGCGTATTATCAACGATTTCCACAGAAGGTGGTAAGAGGATGTCTTGAGCAGTTACATATCCAGGACCTTTGACACAAATAAGCGCGTCACGAGTTCCATATAGATTACTTCTCAATACAATTTCTTTCAAATTCATTAAAATTTCATGTACTGATTCTTGAATACCTACTATGGTAGAATATTCATGCGGGATTTTCTCAGATTTTGCGCGTGTAATACATGTTCCTTCGATTTCTCCAAGCAAAGCTCTTCGCATCGCAATGCCTATTGTGTCGGCTTGACCTTTCATAAGTGGAGACAGAATAAAGCGTCCATAATAAAGACGCTTACTGTCTGCTCTTGATTCAACACATTTCCACTGTAGTGTCCGAGTAGATACTTTTAATTTCTCTCGAACCATAGTAATATTATTTGTCAGATTTTTGAGTCATTTATTTCTCTTGAAATCTCTTCAATGTTTATTTCTACACTAGCCTTTTTTTAGGGGGTCTGCAGCCATTATGTGGCATAGGGGTTACATCCCTTACGAAACTTAAAAGTATACCACTTCGACGAATAGCGCGTAATGCTGCATCTCTTCCGAGACCCGGACCTTTTATCATGACTTCTGCTCGTTGCATACCTTGATCTGTTACTGCTCGAATAGCATTTCCTGCTGCGGTTTGAGCAGCAAAAGGTGTCCCTCTTCTTGTACCCCTGAATCCACAAGTACCGGCGGAGGACCAAGAAATAACCCGACCCCGTACATCTGTAACTGTCACAATGGTGTTGTTGAAACTTGCTTGAACATGAATAACGCCCTTTGGTATTCGCTGTGCACTTTTACGTGAACCCCCACGTCCAGTCCTACGTGAACCGCTTCTTGGTATAGATTTTGCCATATTTTATCATTTCCGAAATATAAGTCAGAGATATATGGATATATCCATTTCATGTCAAAACGGATCTTTTATTTTGATTTGTTCATCGGTTCCTTTAGAGAGTCCCTTTTCGAAAGATTATCCTTGTCTTTGTTTATGTCTCGGGTTGGAAAAAATTACTATAATGCGTCCCCTTCTATGGATCAGCCGGCATTTTTCACAAATTTTACGAACGGAGGCTCTTATTTTCATAATTGTTATTCCTTAACTGAATTTCGAATCTACTTTACTGATTGGAAGAAAATAAGTTTCTTGAAATTTTTGAACCGTGAATTGGATCCTCATGAAAGGAATCTTGAAAAACCACCGAACCATTCGAATGGTTGTTGTGGGGTCTAGAAATTCTGCGCCCCTTGAATCATAACGACTTACTTAAATTTTGATTATATCTCCTGGTAGTATATGTATAAAAGAGTGTCGGATCCTTCCTGAAACAGAACTTAGAATCTGACTTCATTATTTAAACGAACCCCGAACATACCATTGTGAAGTGATTCAGTAATTAAACCTTCATGAATCCATTTTTCTTCTTTTATTCCAGACAAACCCTCCTTGAAGTATCAACTAATGTAGGAAGGCGTGATATTAGACAACTAGGCTTTTTTATTCGTTTTTTTCACAAACAGGAAGTTACAAATGATCCCGGAAGTCTCTTGATACAAGAGATAACAATAACCACCCTTGACAATCTGTAATAGTGTGATGTCCCATGGAAATCTAAGAATCACGTAGAGATAGAGAAAGTCGAGTCAAAAATCTTCGAGGGACATCATGGAATCAAATGATCCCGGAAGTCTCCTGATACAAGAGATAACAATAGCCACCCTTAATCTTAGGGAGGTAGGGTTAGGATTAATGGGGGATCCCTCGGAATCTTTGTCAAAGGTCATCCTCCGAAATGATCAACCCGAAAAAATGGTCCTCGTCGACACCAACCTATCACCACAGACCCGCGAAAACCTGATTGAGTTTTTACGAGATTTTTTGGATCTATTTGCCTAGTCACACTCTGATATGCCAGTGATCGATCCGGAAATGATATCTATTGTATTGGCCACCGATTCCGCATACCAACCAGTATCCCAGAGAAGAAGGTCGTTCAATGATGAGAGGTATCGGGCTATAGCCGAGAAAATTGAGAAACTCCTCACCACGAGATCCATCGACGAGGATGTGCTAGAAGGATGTGTGTCGACTTCACCGGTTACAATAAGTGGCTCTCTAATGTGGTCTTAGTTAAGAAGAAAGACGGAAGGTGGAGGATGTGCATCGAGTTCACTGACCTCAACAAGGCATGCCCCAAAGAAAATTTTCCCCTGCCAAGGATCGACCAACTGGTAGACGCCACCTCTGGTCATGAATTACTAAGCTTCATGGACATTTATTCCGGTTACAACCAAATCCGAATGAACGAAGACAGCGAGACAAAAACATCCTTTATCACGGATCGGAGAGTCTACTGCTACTGAGTACTGTCCTTTGGACTGAGGAACGCCAGGGCGACCTATCAGCGGTTGGTGAACCAGATGTTTACAGCACAACTCGGAATGACAATGAAGTTATACATAGATGACATGCTCACAAAATCCCTTACATCCGCAAGCCATACAAATGATCTCTGAGAAACATTCACCATATTAAGGCAACACCGTATGCACTTGAACCCCGTAAAATGCACTTTAGAGTGACCTCCGAAAAGTTCCTCGGATTTATGGTTAACCAGAGGCAGATTGAGGCTAACCCAGATAAAATCCAAGCTGTGATAAATTTAAAGCCACCGAAAAATACCAAGGAAATCCAGAAGATGAATGGCATGATTGTTTACCTCTCTCGCTTCATATCGAAACTCACTGACTGATGCGTTCCCTTTTTTAAAACCTTAAAGAGAAAGAGGGATTTTCACTGGACAACTAATTGCCAGACAACTTTCGAGGGTTTGAAGATCTACTTACCGAAACCGTATATACTTGCAAAACCGTCCCCGAGGGAGATGCTCTACTTATACGTTACTGTCTCGGAATCCTGTCAGCTCCGTTTTAGTCAAAGAGAAAGACTCCACCCAGAAACCCGTCTACTATGTAAGTAAAAGCTTGGCCCCTCCGATGACACGTCACCCGGAGATCGAAAAATTAGCTCTTAGCCTGATAACCACCTCCAGAAAACTCTGACCTTACTTCCAGTTGCACCCCATTAACATTTTGACCAACCAGCCACCGAGGCAGGTACTCCAGAAACCTGACTCGGAGGGAAGGCTTATCAAGTGGGCAATGGAGCACAGTGAATTTGAGATTCACTTTAAACCCCGAGTATTCGTAAAAGAACAAATGATAGCCGACTTCCTAACCGAATTCTCAAACCCCGACGCCATGGTAGCATCGGTCGAGAATGTCTCTCAATGGGAGATGTTCGTAGACGGGTCTTCTAATCGTCACGGCAATGGGGCGGGGATAATAATCAAAACCCCAATTGGAAGCATAACATAGACAGCACTCCTATTCGGTTTCAAGGCAACGAACCATATAACGGAGTATGAAGCACTGGCCACCGGACTCAAGATTGTTCTAAGCATGGTACCCAGGAATGTGGTGGTCTATATCGACTCCCAATTGATTGTCAACCAAGTGAACGAGGATTACCAAGCCAAGGATACCAAAATGATCAAATACCTAAAAGAGGTGAAGACTCTGACTGCGATGTTTGTCCATTGCATTATCCTCCGGATACCCCGGGACCACAACTCCCGAGTAGACGCGCTCGCCAAACTTACGTTGACTTCTGACATGAAACTTTCGAGAACAGTGACCGTGTTCAGTCTACCCAATCCAAGCATCAACAACGACTCCACCCTTCATGTGCTAATCCCAGAGTACGGGCCACATCCTAATTCATGGATGACTCCGATAATAAAATTCTTACAAGAAGGGATCCTCCCACTTGACAAAAACGAATCACTTATGGTCCATTTGCAATCCCCCAGACATCACCTTATCACCTAGGCGTTGTACAAACGAGGCTTCTCTTTACCTTATTTTCGATGTATCTCTCCACCACAGACCGTACTGGTCACCCAAGAAGTACACGGGGAAATTTACAGTAGCTACTTGACGGGAGTGAACCTCGGCCACCGGATAGTCAGGCAGGGGTACTTTGGCCACGCTCTTCAAAGACTCCAAAGAGTATGACAAGGCTTGTGATCGGTGACAGAGAACATCACTCGTGCACCACTTGCACACAGAGTTCCTAACACCTATGGCTTCTCCCTGGCCTTTCTCTCGGATCGGTGTGGACATAATAGGTCCGCTGCTCAGAAGCACTTTAGACAAACGATTCGTGGTAGTCGTTGTTGACTACTTCACCAAGTGGGTGGAGTTGGAAGCATTGAAACATATTACCGAAGCTAACACGTCCAACTTCATAAAAAACTCGGTGATCTTCAGGTTTGGTGTGCCCGAAACCATTATTGTAGACCATGGAACTCAGTTCGATAACCACAAGTTCCGCAAGGTCTACTCGGATTTCCAAATCATATTGAGCTTCACTTCACCTTCTCACATGTAGAGTAACGGACAGGTGGAAGCAGTTAACAAGATCATCAAGACTCTTTTAAAGAGGAAGCTGCAATCGAAAAAAAGGGGTTGGGGTGACAAGCTCCCTTAAGTATTGTGGGACATCCGAGCGACAACTACCTCCGCCACAGGAGAAACTCCTTACTCTTTAGCTTTCGGATCAAAGGCAGTCATCCCCACAGAGCTAAGCGTGATAACGAGAAGAGTCGTCTACTATAATCCCTATGATAATGAAGAAAAACTCTGAAGATGCCTCGAAAAGATAGAAGAGAGAGAGATCAGGCAAGAATACGGACTGCGCATCACCAGTGCAAAATAGCCAAGTACTTCGACGCCAAGGCCCGAATAAAGAGGTTCGATCGCGGTGATCTCGTTCCGGAAAAAGTGATCCCAGAACGAAGAAATCTTTATCCGGGAGTCTTGGCGACAAATGGGAAGGTCCGTACATTATTGATTCCACGTCAATGAGGGAGTGTATAAGCTGAAAAAGGAGGACGGAATACATTTGAAGAACACCTGGAACGCCGATCATCTTAAGAAATACTACCCGTATTTAAAAACCTGTGGGACTGCCACACGGAGCATAAAGATTCCTTGTAAAACCCTTTGAAGATACTTATTACTTAAGGTCTTAAAAAATCTTAAAATGAGATCTTAAAAAGACTCCTCCGGGAGCATATAAGATTCCTTTGAGAGCATATAAGACTCCTCCGAGAGCAACAACACTCCCCCGGGAACCCAAGTCTCCTCTAGGAGCACGTAAAATCTCTCCCAAGAGCACATTAGACTCCTCCGAGAGAACACTAACCTCTTATAGGAGCAATTAGCTTCCCCCGGTAGCACCGTAATACTTATCTTATATATTCGGTTATTCACAAATCATAAAGATAGACTAAGATATATTGTTACGAATAAACCAATATCCGAATAAAACAAGATATTTGTATATCATATTTTCAAAAAATTACAAAAGAAAGAGAGGAGGGTAATGAGATAAATCGACCAGAAGAGTACATTGATACACCTCAAAAATACTGGGACATTCCACAGAAATAAAAGCAATCACAGAATAAAACTAATGAAATATATTCAGCCACAGAACTCTTCCCCCTTCTTTCATCTTCCAAGAATCTTTCATCATCTTCAGAGACATCCCCTGGATCGTCATCAGAAATATAAACCTCTGAGAATTTCACCGAAAGATCCTCTACCGGATCACCCGTCGGTTTCTCCCTCTTCTCCTAGGTAGCAGCAACTTGGCTGTAGAACTCAAAGAAATCAAAATCGGGGTATACAGTGCTCAACATCACCTTCAGATCCTCCACGGACTGGTCGAAGATCTCATTATCACGCTCATACCCCTCATCCGAACTAAGAAACCTATCAATAGCATTCTTCTTGAGATCTTTCTTCATGGTGAAGATAGTCTTATTCGCTTCTCGCAGAGTTCAGGTGGACCATGTGTCGGCGCGTCATCCGACTCGCCGTAAAACTAAGGCGGAACTCTTTCGACAACTCATGGAAGGAGGATATGCTTTCTCTCTTGAGGTTGTCGTACTACGTTCTTGCATCCCCTGATAGAGTTAACAGAAAAATCCTACATTTAACCATGTCGAACGCTCTTTGCACGTTCATCCAGTCTAGATAACTATCCAGATGATATTCGGGGTCTCATGTTCCCGTAAAACCACACATATCCTTCCCAGGTAGCCCGATATTGTCTAGGATGATGACATATGTGACGCACTCCGTGAAAGGACTTTCCCTGTTTCTACCGTGTCGGTCGTGGCTCATATGTATCTGCTCCTGTATGTCCGCTAACTGCTCATGTAATGCTCGGAAGGCTTCATTCTCGGCTAGGGCGTGCAGATCCGTTTCCCTATCAGGGAGGCCACATTCTCCTTCCTCTTGTTTGTGTCGGGCCCTTCTAGAGACCTCTTCTTGGATCATGTTGCCGCATTCTTCCCAGCTTCGAGTTGTTCCTGCTGCCCTCTGCGGCTCATCGGGGTGCCGTTCCAGAAAACGTGACGTTTGCTGAGGTCTCCTCTTCCAAACCCTAGATAGACTTCCATCGGCTCTAGAATCCACTTCGATAGAATCACCCTGGACACCCCCTCCAGTCAACGACATTAACTACTATGGTTACATTTTGAGCTAGATTGTTTATCCGGCTAGTGATGCCCCTTATCATCGGGTGATCTTACGGCGGAAAGAACTGTTGTGTTTGTTGTTGTGTGAACACCACCGGAGGATAAAGCAAGTGGGGAGGACCTTGAGTATAGCAAGTCTGGTGCGGATTTGGTGGGTAATATTGAGGAAAACCTTGGTACCCTGGGTGATACGTTGGAGGTGTATACTGCATTTGGTATGGGTAGTATCCGAAGTTTTGAGGCTGTAGAAACTGAACACCTGTGGTGGGAGGCGGGTTCAGTGGTAAGATCGCTGCGTCAGGCCATGTTATATATGCCTCCGCCTGGTGCAGGGGCCAATTTGGACTTCCTGGCTGGACAAGCCCGAGATCTATGTTCAGGTATTGATTCATCTTTCCTCGGGGGTGCTGGTTTCGCCCCTCCTTCTAGCACCAACTGTTATAGGTAAAAATGTCTCAAAGAATCTAGTATATGGGGAATACGAAGAATATCTTATATTAATACACAAATCTTAGGTTGTTCAGTTATACATTGGGATTAAGAGTCATGGGCCTCGTATTGAACATGTGATGTTGCTCTCTTTATGTCACGTATAACATAAGTGTTTTGGTTGCTCTTTTCTTGTTTATTTTTTATCCTCTTTTAACGGTCAAGAAGTGGGGCTATATATAGGTTTTTCTTCCAGACAAGGAGGGTGTCGTGTCTTCTCATCATTGGTTCAGGTTTGACACGTCATTTTATATTGAAGGCGATGTTTGGCAGGTTCACCAGGTTTTCTCTGAATATGTTCTCGGTGGTCCCTTTATATCCGAAAGGCAGTTCGGTAATTTTCAGGGATTTAGAAAGGTCCCCTCGAGGACTATTCGGCCTCCGATGGATGAATCGACTTCGGTGGTATGATTTCGGAGTTGAGAATAATTTGGCTAACATTAATGAATTTAAATATTTTTATGCTTAGTATGTTTATGATTAAATGCTTAGTAATTAATTGAAATATATTTATGCTTAGTATATTTATGATTAAATGTTTAGTAATTAATTGAAATATATTTATGCTTAATATATTTATGATTAAATACTTAGTAATGAATTAAAATATTTTTATGCTTAGCATATTTATTAAATATTTTTATTCTTAGTATATTTGTGATTAAATGCTTAGTAATTAATTGAAATATATTTATGCTTAGTATATTTATGATTAAATGCTTAGTAATAACTAACAAGTAGTATGTTTATGATTAAATGCTTAGTTTTTAATGACTAATGAGTTAATATTTGTATTGTAGGAAATGGATCATAATCATCCTTAATTTCTAGACAGTCTTAACATGGACAATTATTTTAACCTTTTCGAGCCGACGAAAATGACAGCGGGACCTTCTGTTTCTAGCGCAACACCGACATCACGAGCTCCCAAACCTAAAAAGCACACATCAAACATATGGCAGTGTTTTGACGTAGTATCGAAGACTATGCCAGACGGTAAAGTCACAAACAAAGCTCAATGTAAATTTTGTCCTAAGCACTATGTGACTTCTAAGGGGGACTGATCATTTGTGAAGGCATATGGAGAAATGCATGCCTGCACAAGGACAGGTAGACACTACAACCCAAACACAACTACAATGGCACACAGACGGGTCCATTACAACATGACGTAACTACCCCGTGCTTGCTAAAGAGTCAATTGCAACGTTACATTGCATGTACTTATCAACCGATTAATTTCGGTGATAATGTTTTTTCCGAAGAATTTATTCAAACTGCATACAACCCCCAATTTAAAACTATTTATAGAAACACTACTAGGAACGATTTGATAACATGTTTTCAAACCCAACGAGATGAGTTGAAGCCTGAATTATAGCATCTAACCGTCTCTATTACATTAACTTCCGATATTTGGAACGCATGTTCCAAACAAGACTATTTAACTGTCACGGGACATTATTTAGACTCTAGTTGGAATTTACATAAAAAAGTTCTTGGTTTTCGTCCTATGAAATTGTCACATACCGTATCAAATATTTTTAATGTCATTAACTCTGTTTTAAAAACTTATCAAATAACTGATCGCATCATTTCTATCACATTAGATGATGTATCTACAAATACTAGCTCTATTCCATTGTTTTTTTTTTAAAAAAAAAAAATATCCCGCAACATGGAGGTTATTTCTTCCATTAACGGTGTGCATTTCATATCTTCAATTTAGTTGTATAGTCTAGTATGAGTATAGTAAGTGATCATATATATCGCATCAAAGAAGCCCTTGCTTGGATCAGTAGTTCTAATCCAAGATTGAATGAATTCGGTAGATTCTGTAAAACCTACAGTTTACGACCCCGAAGATTCCTAACAGATATGCCGGTAAGGTGGAACTCTACTTACTTAATGCTGCAAAATTGTTTAGAGTATACTATTTCAGGTTTTTATAACATGAAAATGTCCGAACTTGGCTGTCGAACGTTGACCTCAGATAATTGGCTTGAGGCAAAGATCTTTGTTGAATTTTTAAAGGTTTTTTACAATTCTACTGTAACGTTTTCCGGGGTCTATTACCCCACATCTTCCCAAGCAATCCATCATATTATGGAAATGTCTGAATTGTTAAAAAATTATAGGGAATATGATATCTTAGGCCCTGCAGTTGTTGCCATGGAAACCAAGTTTAAAAAATACTGGTCTACAATTCCTTTCATTTATGCTTTAGGTGTTATAATAGATCCTATAGTTAATTTATCTGGTTTAGAAACATTGTTAGAGTATCTTGGTAATATTTTGAACATAGATTATTCTGGAAATGTTTCTGACATTTTCGAAGTTTTTAGTATTTATGAGCCCAGGTATGGCTGCATTGACGTACAACCATCAGTAGAACCAGACACACTCTCGAATCAGACAAGTTGGAACATTCTAAAACGTCGAAAAAAAGTAGGCTCGTCAAGTTCTTCTTCTTCACGACCTCTCGCAACTTCTGGCACCGAACTGAAAAGCTACATTGAGCTCAATTCGACGACAGATTTGAAAGAGAGAAAGGATTTGAACTGTTGATATGGTGAAAGACCTACGGCTATAAATATCCGGTCCTGTCACACCTAGCACATGACATACCGGTTATCCCTGTCTCCACTGTTTCCTCATAACAGGTATTTAGCACGACTGAAGAAATTGTTGAAGAAAGAAGAACTTGTTTGACTCCAGAGATGGTAGAGGTATTGGCATGCATTCAATATTGGGATCATGCTCGAAAGAGGTTGCAAAATGAAATGGTAGATGAACAATTTATTCAAAATTTCAGCTATTTATATGTCGAAGAGAATTCTGACAGTAACCAGATTTAGGTTATACATATACATTAACTTGTAATACGATTGCACTCTTTTTCCCTTATCAAGTTTTTATCCCACTAGGTTTTTCTTGACAAGGTTTTTAATGAGGCAATCATGTAATTATGTAAATATGTAATACTGAGACTCCGAAATAAATAAATAATTCTTTATTTCATATTTTCATAATTTCATCTATTTTTATTTTCTTTAATCTTTTAACTTTATTTTTTCTTTGAATTATTTTTTAAATAAAATAATAAATCTTTCTATTTTCTAAATTTTTTTAGTAGACTAAAATAATAAATAAGATAGACAAATTACAATTAAAAATGTTTTCGCAATATTATAAATTATAATGTAACAAATTGAAATATAAATTTAAAAAAAAAAACGGTTGGCCTGCCGGACCGGCTTGCTTGGCCCCTAAGATTGACCTTTTAAAAAAAAAAAAATATTGTTACTGTTTTTCTGTTTGTACCATTATTTATTTATTATTTTTTTTTAAAAAAATCCGACTATTACTGACGTCAGCAAACGGTCAAATTTTTCAAAATACCCCAAAATTACACTTTACCTCCTCATATTTCCCTACTCTCTCTCTCTCTCTCTCTCTCTCTCTCTCTCTCTCTCTCTCTCTCTCTCTCTATTCTCTACACTACTCTTATAAATTTCTAATACTATAATCTATATTACTAATATTATTTTCTAATCTCTCCACCAAAGCTCAAAGGTATGTTTTTCCTTTAAATGTTATTAATTAATTTTATGTTTTAGTTTTTAAATTTTATATTTATACAATTATACTTAACATATTTATGCTTAGTTATTAATTTTGATATTTATTTTTATGTCTTATACTTTTATGTATATTTTATATTTATGGTTGTAAATATACTTAGTGTATTTATGAGTTAATATTTTTAATAATTGTTATAAATTTTAATATTTAATCTTAGAATCTTAGATTTTAGTAAATTTTATCATTTTATGAATTTATGTCTAGTGATTAATTTTAATATTTATATATTTTTAATTTATACTTAGTATATTTTATTTAGTTAGTAAATTGAAGATTTTATGTTTAGTAATTAATTTTAATATTTTGATGATATTTATGATTTATGTTTAGTAGTTAATTTTAATATCTTTATGTTTAGTATATTTATGATTAAATGCTTAGATTTGATAAGTAGTATATTTATGATTAAATGCTTAGATTTGATAAGTAGTATATTTATGATTAAATGCTTAGTAATGAATTTAAATATTTTTATACTTAGTATATTTATGATTAAATGCTAAATAAATGCTTAGTAATGAATTTAAATATTTTCATGCTTAGTATTTATGATTTTATGCGTAGTTTTTAATGACTAATGACTAATGACTAATGACTAATGGGTCAATTTATGGAAATGAGTTAATATTTTAATATTGTATTGTAGGAAATGGATCATAATCATCCTCATCCTCAATTTCCGACGGAAACAACAGCTGGACCTTCTGGTTCAGGCGCAACACCGACATCGCGTTCTCCCAAACCTAAAAAACACATTTCAAATTCAAACGTATGACAGTGTTTTGATAAAGATGAAATACCAAACCCAGATGATGGGGTTATAACAAAATATCATTGTAAGTTTTGTAACCACTTATATACCGGTTCGAAGTCGGGGACTGGTCATTTGAATGGCTCGACACAGACAGGTAGACACTATAATCCAAACATAACTACAACGGAATCGAGACGGGCCCATTACGACTCCACAACCCGCGTATGCTAGAGATTGCACTCTTTTTCCCAATTTCACTTACTAAATTTTTATTCCACTTGGTTTTTCTTGGTAAGGTTGTTAATGAAGCAATCGTGTAATACTGAAAATCCGAAATAAATAAATCATTCTTCATTTTATATTTTCATAATTTCATGTATTTTTTATTTTCTTTCATATTTTATCTTTATTTATTCTTTGAATTATTTTATTAAATAAAATAATAAATCTATCTATTTTTTTATTACACTAAAATAATAAATAAGATAGAAAAATTACATAATTTAAATTGTTTAAACAATATCATAATATACTTACAAGTTGTACAATTGAATTAAAGTTTTTTTTTAAAAAAAAATTGTGGGTCTGCGTGCCGAGCCAGGCCCGGCCCACCCCATGAGCACGTGCCGGTCCCTCCATTCTTTAAAACGGGCTGGCCCGGCACGACACATCACCTTGATGTGCCGTGCCAAGCCGAGCCTGTTTTCAAAAACAGGCCCCTTTGGCTCGGCACAAATGGGTCGGGCCGGCCCACATTGACACCACTACTCATATCTTCAACTATATCACTTTATTATAAAAAAAAAAAACAAAAAACAAAAAACTAACTAACTAACTAACTAATTCAACCTTAATTCTAATTTTTTTTTTAAGAACGAGAAGAACAAAAGCACAACGGGGCCAAAAATTCACATAGCAGTCTCTAGGATCGAGTCACCACCAAAACTGGTGGTGTATGTATATATATATATATATATGTATATCTTTTTACTTGTGAGAAAACTTCATCTTCTTCGAGGTCAAAGAGTGAAGTTAGAGTGATTGTTTTTGCCAAACAAATAGAAAGAAAATAGTTTCTGAAACATATATAGCCTAATCACCAGTAAATAAACTTGTCCAACACAGAGATTTGTTCTTTTATAAATAAATTACTACAGAAGATGAAGAACAAGGGAAGGTCTTTGATTTAAATATTAATATGTAATAATTGTAAGATCCTTGCAGTTCAAGAATTATGTTGATCACATCACATTTTCTTCACAATGCATTCCATAAACCCCGTTTGGTCCCAAATTTTTAGTGGGATTTATTTGGGTATTCATAGGACCTGGAAGCTGGAGAACTTAAAAATTTATCATTTGTAAAACTGGGTGTGTTAATAACGTATGAAGGTTTATAAATAAATTGTATTAAAATGAAAACATCCATTTAAATAAGGGTACTATTGGCATTAAGATTGATGTTTATAGTAATGTTTGATTTTAAATTTTAGATATGGTTGTGCTTATAAATATGGGTGCGTTTATCATATTTATGGATGTCAATATCCGTACTCAAAACTATTTCTATTTGAAGAATCTTTTGGAATGAGTTTTCTTTTTTCACTCTTTAAATTGCCGCATAAGTAAGTAAATTGATATTTATGGAGTGAAATTAGAAAAGGCTTTTAGGGTTGCTGACGGTTGTTAATAAGAAGATAAAAGCACAAAAGTGACCAAACACTGAAACCCAATTTTAAAAAGGACAATGTTTGTGTACTGACTAGTCAGTATACCAGGTACTGACCACATTAATGAGAAATTGACACGTGGCCTATTTTAAAAGAATGTAAAAAGATAAATGTAAAAAGTGAAAGAAAAATGCTACGTGCCAACACCCCATTGGTGGATCAGTATTCTTTTCTTTTAAAAATATGATTATACTTTTATACTCTCCACAAAATTATAAAATAATATCTTGGGGTTAGGTCAAAAGATATGAAATGGGGAATGTTGTTCCTAAGCTGAATGAAATAATGATCATTAAGATAAACAAATCATTTTATCAAAACCCTCAAAAATTTGATTGCAAATTCCATTTTTGTCTCCCAGATTTCTATAAAATATGATATCTTTCTCCCAAAATCGCTATGACAGAATCTTTGCTCCTTTTGACCGCCACCAACACTTGTTGATTAGAATTTCTCAGTCTTTTCTTTTCTTTTTCTTTAAACTTAGATGGCATGTCAAATTTAAGCCGGTTTAGTATTCAATTACTGTAAAATATTAGCTGTTGAAAAGTAATATTATGTACATAAACACATGTTTAAAGCATACCACCATAGTTTGGCGGTAAAGCCTAGCGAAATAAAAAACATGGATGGACCCTTTTATTAATTTTGCTGTAAAATATTGCCGTCCTTAGAAATCCTGAAATCATAAACAAATAATTCCCCTTTGACCATTCCATTACTGTAAATTAAACTCAGATCCATATATCCTTCAATATCTCATCAGAATCCTGAAAAAATCAAGAAGCTGTAAATGTAAATATGTGATCCTCTTAATAATCTCACAAAAGCCAAAGTCAAGGAAACATTCAGGAGATCAGCATTTTCCTGATGCTTTGCTTTACCTGGACAAAAATATCTCCAAAAGCTAAAAAAAAAAGTTTATCAAAGACACCACCACTCAACAATAATATTATTTTTCCAGGATCAAGCAAATAGTAGTCTCTGGAATTGCAGAACTTGCCACCTGGATATGATTATGCAAAAATTGGTCGGCAATTCCAGGAATTTTAAGCCAATAACTGCAAAACAAGTAAAAAAACCTGTCGGGTTAACGTATCTTAAAAAGTTTAATTAATCCCTGTAAGATTTTCCAGACAGGCAACTAATTAAAACTCTCAACTTTCCACAGGGCTTCACTTTTGACTTTCCTGGAATTAACGTACGTGGCTTCAGGAAAATCGTGATATGTGCTCATGATCAAATTGGAGCTTGAAAAGTCAATTAGTATAAAACTCTACAACTCTTCACATGGGTATCTGACGATAATGACTATAGCAATGTCTATTTTGAAGAAGTAAATGGGTTAGTGACACGTACATGTGTTTGACTTGAATAATATTTGTTTGATCAAGAGATGATGGTGACGGTGACGACGATGATTGCTTAAATTTCTTTAAAAGCACCATTTAAGATTGTGGTGGTGTGCAACTTTTTCTCCGGCCTATATCAACTCAATCTTGCCTTTCTTTGTTTTTGTTTTGATTAATTTGACTAATAATAAAAAATCTTTATGAAAAGATGATTATGACCATCGTTGAAATTCTTTCCAATAACTAGGGTTGTTGTCGTTTTTATCAAACACGTGTCGGGGTTTCATTTTTTTTTTTTTCTTCCTCGTTTTAATGAATGGTGTTTTTCAGTTTTTGACCATTGATTACTAAGTTACGTAATGGACCAATAATTTCTTTTTCCGAACATGAAGCTGCGGATATAGATTTTTCAGCATTCACGTACAAATCAAATCGTAATTAATTTGATTGATGATAACGAGTATTTTTAATGATTTTTTTCATTATTTTTTCTATTCTTTTATAGCGTGTTTATTAATCATTAATCAAGCTCCAGAGAAGGAATTAAATTACTGATTTATAAATTACGTTATTTACTAAATTTTTAAGGAATTAAGTTGCGTAATCCCACTTTCAAGAATAATTAAGTTACTGATAAAAAGATAATTTGATTCCCCCTCACCTACCATAATAATCAAATTCCCTTTCCTGAATAAAAAAAAGGAATTTATATATTTTTACTAAAATATCGTCACTTATAATAATTATTAAAAATATATATCTTTTCACTTTATCGAACTGTTTTAAAGATTATTTGTTCATCACCTTCCTCTAAATCTTGTTATAGATATATATATTTTTTAATCTTAAATTTCTTGAATATATATAAAAATTACGTTGATTAATATTATTAACTTGTTGCACTGATTCTATATTTATGAATATTGAATTTGGTATAAAATCATGGTAATTGTATATATATATATATTTGTACTGTGCTGATGAAATTCTTTATTTCTCTTTTTGTCAAATCGATGCGATTTTTTTTTTTTTTACCTGAAGCATGTATTGCATATTCATATATATATATATTTTTTTTTTTCTTTTTACTAAAGCAGTATTACATTTCTGTTTTGTTCTTTTTACTAAAGCAATATTATTCATATATATATACACACTGTTTCGTTTAAGTTTTTTTTTTCTTTTTCCGTAAAGCATGTACTGCATATATATACTACAGTGACTTTAATTTTATATATACTGGTTTGTTTAAGTTTTTTTTTCTTTTTTGGTAAAGTATGCGTTACATATATATATATATATATATTACGGTGACTTTAATTTTTTTTTTTTCTTTTATATAGTTAATAATTAATCAAGTACTGTGTGAGCTAATGGTTGTATATGTTGAGTTATTTTGTGTTTTAATTTTTGAGAGAAGGAAAAAAAAGCACCTAAATGTGATAAATTAATTTGACATCAAATTAATTATGCTTTCAAATCTGAATTACTCCTCAATGTTTAATTATTATTAACCAATTAGTTGAAAGTTTACAATATAAAGATGTTAATTATTAGTTATATTGTTATGAGCAGTTTAAAAAATAGTTTTTCATAATAAAAAATATATTTCAACATATTATATACACAAGGGTACTTTTGTAATCACCTATATATCATTCTTATTCCTTAGTTGAAGTAAACACTAGAAAGAGGATAAATTTGATTCCATTTCTGGTTCCTAAATTGTTAGTAAACACAGGAATGGAATTTAGTAACTTAATTCCAATTCCCCTTCATTCCCGATTAGTAAAGTTATTTATTTATTTATTTATTTATTTTTACATTTGAAATCTCTTAAAATTCGTTAAATGCATAATACGGGTATGTAAATTTAAAATAAAATTTTTTTTGCACATCACATCTAAACACATTTGAACATATGGTGAGTATTTAAGTTAGATTATACACATTTTATAATCACGTGTTAGGCGTTATATTCTTGCCACGTATATATTATTTGATCTGAATAAGTTCTATCGGACCCATAGCCTCGGTTGGATCAGAACATTATTATAATACTTCGATTAATACTTAAATCGGAATTTTATTTTAAAAAATTAATATGAAAAGGAAAAAAAAAAGTGTAACAAATTTTTTTAATATGGCACATGTATGCAGTGTGGTGTGATTTGAATCTGAAATACTGTGAAACTATATAAAAATCATTTAACATCAAGACACGTAAATCGGTAGAAAAAATCACATGTATCTAATAATCCAAACAAAATACAAATTTTGATGAATTTTGTGACATTGAAAATCCCTAATCCTTTTTATAAGTGAAAACTCACATGTTGGGATTGATGTGACCTTTTCTTCCAATAAGAGAAAAGCCCTAGACAGAGGGGAAAAGGAAGAGATTTATTTGACGAAGAAAGTCTAGTAAACTAAGATAAGAAATGGAAACCCAAAAAAGAAACGTGAATCGAAGTCAGTCTGAGAAAAGCTTGTGTCTGGTTGGTTAATCTGTTAAAAAAAGATTGAAGAAACCATGAACATGATCGAACACGAGGAACATGGACCACATGATGGTTTTACGAGCAATCAAATTCAGTATATATATATATATATATATAATACAGGACAATGGTTCGATTTATTTGATGGACCACATGCAGTAGTGCCACTGCTTTGTTGAATGAATGATTGATTGATTTTATTACGTAAAGCAAGTTTACATAATATATATACATACACGGCAAGACATACACACGTGCACTTGAAATATAGACATTATAAGTTTCCAGATTCAGAAAAAAAGCAGAAACACCAAACATTGTTAAATAAATTTTGTGTGTATGATCTTATTTACTATGCAAGGGGTCAGTCGACTCACTTGTTTTTTTTTGTTATTTTTTAAATTTAAAAAAAAAAAAAAACTTTAAAAACAAATTGAGCTGGATTACGTTGTTTATAATATATATCATTAAACTGGATGGATACTCTTTAAAGTTATATTGGACGGTAGAGTATGAAATCCAGACTTAAGACTTTTAACTCTAAATTAATTGATCAAGTAAACATTTGCAAATCAGTTATATATGAAGTTAAAATTAGTTTACTTTGGAACAATTAATTAGGTTATCTGTTGAAGAATTGAACTATAAAATTTAGTTTGAAGTGGAAAGATCTAGCTCTTTAATTATAATGAAAATTTTCGTTAATTTGGGATTCTTCATGATAATATATATAATTAATAAGGCACTCTAACTGGTGTGGTTTCTTTTTCACAGAATGTGCCAATTAATCACAGCTAATCATGCAAAACTTTTTCAAATAATGAAGTGGGGTTGACTCCTATAAATATGATTATCTATATATACATCACAAACTCATTTTATGCTTTCGATTCACTTCTCACTATATCTCATGATCGTTTTCTTAATCGACTTCAACCAAAAACATCTGCACTGGTCTTCTGGACATACAAGATACGGCGTGTCGTTTTGATGATACAACTCTGGTAAACAGACTTGCAAAGCCAGCTATATCTCTCTGGTGAGTGGTGATCATCTCAGCCTCACAGGTACTTTTGTTATTTATGTAAAATATTTAATTTTATACTGTCAATTGTATGTAGTAGTAGTAGAAATGTTTAGGCTGGACATTAAGTGTTGGTTTGGTATTTATATGGACCGTTCGATTGTTATTGAAAAGAGTGCATTGTGATCTTCGAGGAAAATCCAACGGTAGATATTAAGAACCCTAGTGTACGTTGTCAGACTCAGGTAGGGGTTTGGAACTATTGTTTTTTCCTGTGTAGTTTTTCCTTTTTGACAGTTTTTTTTTTTCCAACAAAATGACCCAAAAAATTGATGAGTCAATCAATCAATCAAATCAACTTGACCTGAACAGTTGTTTACCTACAAGCAAGAGATATACAAATTACAAATTACAAATTACAAAGCCTAGCTTGGTAGAGACTAGAGCCAGCCAGAGAAGAAAAAATTTCAAAATAAAAATCATAAACTGCTGGTGGTGGTGGTGGTGGTGGGGGTGGGGCAGGTTCTCGATCGATGGGGCTTTTAAAAGCCTTTAATGGGCAGGCTGGACTTGACCCGATTCGATTGCTTTTTTTAACAAAACTTTGAGAGTGTTTGATTATTATTCTAGTTCTAAACTCTTAACATGAGAAGGAAACAAACAATTTTGTATTTATAGAATTGATTGTGTGTTAGTAAACTGTCCAATTATGGTAGTAATTCTTTCTAGTTAAGTACTTAAGTTTCACTATTATTTTAAGGCAGCGTGCTATAATACTTTTGCTTCGATATCTTTTCATTAAAAAATATATATATTACAGTAAATTTTGACACCGAACTGTTTAGAGATTTGTTAAAATCTATTAAGATCAAATAGCACACGTGAGTTTCGAATATCTATTATCATAATTAGACGTATCTATTTCTTCACCGTACCAAAAGAAAACTTGTTATATAAACTTTTCAAATGTCCAAAGTGAGACTTGAAACCCCATATCAACACGAGAAGAGGAGTGCAGTAACAAGTGTATTAAGAGTACATTAAAATAATAAATAAAAAAAAGTGTATTAAGAGTGGATGTGCTGGTTTAAAAATGAGTTAAACCACTTTGATTGTGTAACAAACAAAAACACAATAATAGGATTTTTCTTATAAATTCAAAACTAAAACATTGATTTTAATAAAAAGGTAAACTCATGAGTGTTTTTGGAAATCTTTCTACCTGTGAAAACTCTTTTAAAACTAGTTTAAACATTATGTATTTTATAAAAAGTTTAAAAAAAAAAAATTAAAAAAAAAAACCTTAAATTTCTATAATGATGTAATACTTCAGAAAAAAAATAATAAATTAATTCAACGATAATTTATAAAAGAAAGTAATATATATATATATATAAACAGAAATAAAATAGAAATATAGATAAAGATAGAGATAGAGAGTATGTCATTACAGTGGAAGTAAAACAATTTTAAAGATAGAATTTAAAGAAAATATTCCATTTTGTGACTCTATTTTAAAAATAGAGATGGGGTATAGGTGGGAGATACTCAAAAACCTGAAAGTAACTGTGTTGATCCGGTACTAAAGCAAACATAAAGGTATAAGTTTATTTGTAGCCAATAAAAATGTTATGAAAACTAATAATATAATATATTTAAAAAATTATTATAATTAAATAAGAATCTTATGGATTCGAACAACCAATCGGTGTATTGATTACAGCTAAACCTGTAATCATTTATAAGTTGGTTACCAATGTCCCTTAATGACGTCTTTCCAATGTGGAATTGATATAAACACAATACAACAATCTTCCAGGAACCTAACAAAATAAATGCTATCCTTGTAATTCAATGTTTTACTAAAAATCAAATTTAATACCAAACTAACTCAGAGAAATTAAGATAATTTTGCACTTTTTATTACTTTATAGGCCAAACAATTTGAATAAATAATACCTGTTTGACATTGACACTTAGCTAACTTTAATAATATGTTGGGGGATTCTTTTCTAAAATTTAATACATTTATAGTACATGAGCACTTTTTTTTTTTTTTTTTTTTTTTTTTTTTAACGTAGTCCTTTGCTTTGAAGAAGAAAGCATATCTATAGATAACTATATAGATAAATTTACACTACTATATAATTTTGGATTTTTTTTTAAAGGGGAGAATTTAAATCTACCGTCTCGTGATACATGTGTAAAATTAGATTTCTTGACTCGTGGTACATGGTATTACGATCAAACCAACTTCATCTCGTACTTCTGTAAATATAGTTAAAATTAGATTTCTTCACTCCTATGTCCTATGTTCATTGTATATTATTAAAATATATTATATGATAAAATACTCTGACATCTATTTGTTAATGACATAACGACAAGAACCAATTCTCCTATGTAATCCCATATTACACAACGACCCCTATGGATTGAGTTGACCATAAAAATGACAAAGACTTTTCTTATATAAGTTTGTCATGATCCATTAGATTCATTTACTAATTTTTATGTAGTATTAGTGTTTGAATCTATCACTTTTATTTATTGTGTTTTTACGTGTTATCTTTCGTTTTACTAAATCTCCTAGTTTTCTTAATTTTTATTTATTTATTTATTTATTTATTTTTATAATTGTAACATCCCATAAAATTATTGTTTTTTTTTTTTTCTTCAAAACACAATCTTAATAAACTTTAGGAAAAAGTCCAATACGATGAATCTATTAATATTCAAAAGCAAGCAACATTAAGAGTTCGAGATTTTCATGAATTGTTTCTTTCCAAATTTGTTTAAGAAATCGTTTCCAGATATAAGAAGAAATTTCCCATTTTTATATTTAAAAAATTTTAATACAATAATGCTATATTACCAAAAACAAAATCTCTAGATAATGTAATAAGTTGACTTCTTACTGATATACCCTTTGACTCATAGTATTTGACCGAGGATAGAGGGTGTTAGTATATAATAAGCTATTGGCGTCGTCTCAATTTCATTATGCAATTAATAAGGGGTGTGGAAATAATTAGCCCTACGTTGTTATATGACATAGAAAACGATCCCAAAACGGACGGTCCAGATTATGTAATCGTCCGACTATAATAGAAGTCCACGTGTCCAAATCATGGTACGCTTTTGTCGTTTTCGAGAAGTACGTGTGTGTCAGACCCACACGTGAAAGTGTCCAACCAATGGCGTCTTATTTTGGAGAATAACAGCGGGGAGTGGTGGTTGCCCGCATCAGTTGTAACTTTCCACCCTTTGATTTCTATTTTCTAAAACAAATTTAGTAATCTACGGCCGAAATTGGCCTAACTTTTTTTAAAATTTTTTATTTCATATACGATAACACTATGTCAGCCACTCGATCCAAAGCTATTGTCATACGAAATATACACTATTTTCACCGTGTTACATTCACATTTGATGGTAGTTGAAATTCGCCTAACTTATTACTTTATTAGGTTATTTATCCATTTAGGTCGATAAAAAATAATAATAATAATAATAATAAAAAGTAACTTTGGATATGTATTTGCTAAAACCATGGGATATGATATAGATTTTTAAAAATATTATTATTATTATTATTATAAGATATATTATAATATTTATGCGTGTTTTAAAATTTAATTTACGGATAAATAGATCATTATAATATATTTAGGTTGAATGATAGTTTATATAATATAATTACACACAAATATTTAGTTGAATTGATTTTGTATCTCCCTCTTTGTTTTGGCAAAGGGGTTTTGAATTTCTCCTAATCATATAAAAGCAAACGGGACGAGACTTTTCATATTTTATAATTTATATGAGTAGTTATTTTATTATTTAGGTCATTTTGTAATGTTTGATTTTAGCTAAACCTTATTGTAGAACCTTAATTCTAAATTAAAATCAAATATATTTTTAAATAAATTTAAAATTTAAAATGTTATATGCATTCACAAACTTTTTAAAGTATAAATACTTACAACTTACAAGAAATGTGTTTTAAAAAACCTTTAGGAATATTTAATAATTACATATATGAATTATAAGAAATATTGTTTGTTATTGAAAGTTTCTTACAGACATATTACATATCTAATAATTTTTAGAATAAGTCCGTAATAAATTTTGAAATATTTGTAAAGTTATATTGAGTTGAGAATTAAATGTATGCCAATTTGTTGAATGTATAAATCATTTTGATATATCACATGTGACTAACCTGAGACATCTAACGGACAAATACAATGATCAACAGATAAAGAGATAGAATAAGTGTCGTTTACCATCAAGACACATTAAATGGTGACAAATTGACAATGGAAGTTAACAATTATATATGTATGAATTATTTACTTTTATACTAATATTTAACATACATGTAAGAGAACCGTTAGGGTAAGAAATGAGCCTTTGATTGTACGCAATGAATGAGGTTTTTAGAGGCTGTTATCGGTGGTTGAATATCTTCTGCAGATGCAGAAACAAGGACATTGTTAGGTGGCCAGTGTTCGTGGGTTCATTCAGGAACACCCTACAATGCTTATGTCAGGTCTTTCCTTCTAATGCCGAATGATGTGTTAAATATTTTCTAAGTAAGAAGTGGAAAAAAAGTTACCTTCAATGGTGATGAAATAGGTTTTATGTAGTGTCCTGTCTAACGTTAAGAGTGTCTTGCCTTCGCAATTCCACTTACAGGAGTTCAGTGGATTAACATTCCTAAGAGAAGAGTCGATGACTCCGGTATGAAATCTAAAGTAGTATCTCGGCGGTATTAATCGGTAGTTTAGTGTTATTTATGAGTTCCGCAAGTATGTCCAACTAGAACAAAACTAATAGAAATGACTATGAAAATTCTGGTGATGTTTTGGTTGTTAAAAGTTATAGGGACCCACATAGTTTAATCACTCATAAAAAAAAAAAAAGTTTAATAAGGTTTGATGATACTGGGTCGTATTGGTATAGATGAAAAAGTAGAGCCGGTGGCAGCAAATCGGGTTTACAAATAAATTAATGAATCTGTTATCGATCAAAACTAGTGTCGGGCCTATCCGACACCCAGAATCGTGTCGGCCACCGTTAAAAGTTATCCATAGCTCTATAGGTTTTGTACGTAATAATACCTTCGAATATTTTGATTTTTTTTAAACCTTTGATGGCCTAAATTAATTCACAGTTCGCAATATAAAATGGATTAAGATGAATAATAATTGATTAAAATATGCTAATTAGTAGTCATTTTAATGGTTAAAGTTTTCTTTAATTGTTAATTAGAATATGCCATTATAAGAAACAGCTTTCTCAACACATGGAAAATTAGTAATGTAAACGTATCTAAAATTTCTCACATTTCCATTATTACCGTTAATAAGTTGAATTCGATTTTTCTTTATTACCGTAAAGGGTTGGGCTACCTAATTAGCTCAACTAAAAGTTGATGTGCACTTGTGTTTAATATTATTGGTAGTATTGTATTTAATTAATTAGTTCAATTATAGTTATACGATTAGAAGTATTATAGTTGCTTCAATACTTTTTTTTTTTTTTTTTTTTCCTTTACTTTTTCTTTTCAGTTATGATATAAAGTTTAGTAATTAGATTAGTATATACGTGACAGCTACAACAACTTAAGACACATTAATTTTATTAATACTCTATAAATAATGTCATAAATTTATTTGTGATTCAATTATGGGATTATATCTTCTTTGCTTGTTAGGAAAAAAAAAAATCGCCTAAATTCAACTGATTTTATTTTTATTATTATTTTTTTTTTAACTTTAACATTTGAAAAGAAAAAAAACGTTTGTCTCGAGGGAGGTTGTACCAATTAAATTACATTCCCAAAACACTTGAAAGCTCTACAATTAAGCATAATAAACTACCCTTAAAAAATGTTAAAACTATAACCTAAAAACTACGAAATTGTACGGAAAGTATATCAAAAGGAAATCGAACATTTAGTAGATCTATATAAAAATAGAGACAAAACAGATGGGCCATTTCTACACCCTATTATTAGGTCAAGGACGACATTATTAGTCTAGACTTAATCCTAGATCACATGTAGATTATGGACATAGTTTATCTTACCCGATCAATAATTTGATAAAAGGATAATGAAAATGGAAATGAATAGGAATCGTGAATAGGAATCGAGTTTCATTATTGTTGAGGGATAAAATGTGCCTCCGGTGATTACTATGACGACGGTGGGTGATGTGGATCTACTCTTAAATGTCTACGAGTTGGTCCTGCAAGGTGCGGAAGGCTTCCGGTCCTACCAGCGTATTTCGTTCCGTTTCTTGGTCAAGGTAGTTGAATCTCCTCCTATCCCGGCAATGTCTAGTCCTTCAGGAGGATCTCTTCATGGATGGCACCGTCGCGCTCTTTCAAAGCTTCGAGTGACTCCCGTGACTTGTAGCGAAACTTGGAGGTTCATATGCTTTCTAGGATTCGGTTCGACAAACTATGTCTTATGTTGGGGTCTCCTCCTCCGTTATTTCGAGGGTTTTGCGTCAATTCCTGCATCTACTCTAGAGTTAACTTCATTTGAATCAACTTGGAGGTTGCCTATGTCAGCAACGTTAACTACCCTGGTTACATTTTGGGCAAGTGTGTCGAGTCTACTGGTGATGCCTTATATCACTGGATCGTTTGGCTGTGGGAATAATTGATATGTCTGCTATGGGGCATATATCGGCGGAGGATAACGTGACTGCGGTAGCGTCAGAGCGTAGTATGGCTGAAAGAGCCCTAAGGGGTAATATTAAGGGAACCCTTGATACCTAGGGTGATATGCTGGCGGTGTGTGTATGTGGTATAGGTAATATCCGTAATTTTTGTGGCTGTTGTAACTGTTCTCCCGTGGGGTAAGGTGGGATTTGGTGAGGTCGATGTTGTGGCACGGTTGCCGGAATAGGTTCCAGGGGATGTATTTGGGGTTGCTGGATCTGTTCATGATCTTGTTCTCCGGGCTGGCGTAGTCCAAGGTCTACGATGGGGTCTGATTGTAGATTCATCTTTTCCGCGGAGGTGCTGGTTTCTCCCCCTCCTTCTAGTGCCAATATTGAGGTATAAAACGTGCCTCCATTGATTAGCTTCTGGGAGATCTGCGATAGTGCCTCTAAAAAGGGTTAGGTTCCGATAATTGTGTTAAGAAATAATTACAGTCTTCGATTGGTCGGCTTTATGATTTTTCACTTAAAAAACTCAAAATACACTGACCAATCGGAGACTGTAATTATTTCTTACCACGATTACTATAACCTAACCCTTTTTAGAGGCACTATCGCAGATCTCCTATAAGCTAATCACCGGAGGCACATTTTATCCTTCAACAATAACGAAGAGAATTACTAATTAGTGCTCTTAAGGGTGTAACTCAGTTAGTAGATAGAGCTTGAGGTTTGGAGAAATGAAAGCTTCATAAAAATATCTGATCTTTATAGATGGATAGATAATTAGATAGATACCGTAAATATATATATATGAGTAATTTTACGTACCACGGGAGTCGCAACACTGCCGCGGCACACATGAGACCCGGGTAACAAACGCGTGGGTCCCATATGTTTTTTCTCTTTTTTCCATTAAGGTCTCTTTTTTTTTTTTGAAGTAATATAATATATATATATATATATATATATATATGATATTTGAAACCATAGATTAATGCTGTAAAAAAAAAAAAAAAAAGAGAGAAGAGAATTACTAATTAGTATAAGAATAGAATTAAGATTTTAAAACACCATAATTACAAATTACAGACTGTCTTCCATCCCACGTTTGAATTTCTGATACATAAAATGCATTTATGATTGTCAAACAATATATCAATTATGATTGGCCTGGCAATCTGGTTTTTTTGATTTATGTTATTGGAAAATGTTTGGGTACCGATCAGTCAGTACCCAAAGCATACTGATCACCCAAAATTATTTAATGGTTGTTACCACGTGATAAAAATCCTTTTACTATTTCTACTTTTCTTTTTATTTTGGATTACATGGTTATTAATTATTGGATGATCAGCACCTTGGGTACTGACCGGTCAGTAGGCAGTATCACTGCAGGTGTTATCCCCTGTTATTCGTTTATTTTGTTTAAATTTTCCGTGAATAGTTATATTTCATTTAAAACTAATTCTTAATAATTTCCAAATAAATTATTTCATTGCTAAAATCAACAAGTCAAAAACTGTTTTGTTGACTGTTTTTCTTTCAAGTAGTATAAATTATAATGCCAACATTGGCAGCTGGGGCCTTACATTGGTCCCGGATCTAGACACAATACCTGCTTACACAAATCCTTAATTAAGGCTCTTGTCTTACATTTATAGAATCTTAATCATGCTAGGCAAAACTTGAACTAATTTCAGGTCCACTCGTTAATGATTTATATGTTATCAAATGGTTAAAAAAAAAAAATCATTAAAACACATCCGGTGATAACGATACAAGTCAAACTAATCATCCAAAATATGATATGTTACTGTATTCTTTTAAAGCATTTGAAGTTTTACGTCGGTCACTTAACATGTATTCTTAGGTCATACATTAACATAATTTATTAATTTAGGTTTTTTTGTTTTGTTTTGATAAAATCAATAGAATTTCATTAAAAAAATTATGATGAATTTTAAGCAAAATATATAACAAGTTTTGGAACACTAGGAAGATCTTTAATTGATTACAAAGTTTTCTGATTTTATCTTATATTCTAATTAAGGAATAGAGGTTGTATTAAAAAAATAATTTGATTACTTCCATGACCACTAATCAGAGAAAACAATGAAATATTATATTTAAAAAGCAGGAAAAAAGTTAACAAAAGGAATTAATTCCTTTAAAAAAATAATATTAGAGCTTGTGGCCTTTGTAATGCAAGTGGCTACTATGGTAATACCTGTTTCACATAAATGGGACATCCATTTAAAATTGTCAAGGCGTGTGGTACATTACTTACCGAACTCTTTTTCTTTTTATTTATTTCCTATAAAAGTTAACTTATCCTATTTTTAATCACGACGGTCTTAAAAAATCGATTTCTGAATCTTTATTTTGTAACATAACATTTATATATGATAACATTACATATACAAAATAAATGTCTAGAACTACCACTTAACTTGTTTTAATGGTAAATTTTTTCGGCCTATTAATATTGAGATTCAATCTACCGTGTCACGTACGTACGGTATAGAAAAAAGTAAAGGTCTTATAGCTTTTTTTAGTTTTGTAACATTATTGAGTTACATTGTAAAAATAAATCGTACTGAAATTTTGTTTTCAACACCAATTTTTTTTATTTTTTTTATTTTTAATAACATGAGAGTGATTCGTTCTTTAAATATTGTTGTAAATATACCGTGACGGTGATTTGATCCCCGATTATTGTCAGGTTAATCAAGTGTTCTTCGTTACCGATCAATATTGAAACACTTATAAATAATAATGTTCTATATTGTCAATGATATGGATTCTAAAATAAAAAGCTTATAAAAAAATAATAAATAAAAAAAATGAAAAAAGAAATTAGATGAACAGAAGTAAAGAACAAAAGGGAGCTTGAGGCTCACAGCATCTATAGTTATTTTGTTCTCCAAAACTCACACTCCCCAAGACCACTATCAGTTTCTTCTCTGCCACTCCATTTCCAGCAAATCCAATTTTTTTTTTTTCCCTTTTTTTCTGTTATCAAACCAAAAAAAAAAAACAAAAAAAAAAAAACAATTAAACACATACAAAAACACCCACCTGTTCATTTATCTGCTTCTGCTAATTATTAACAATCTCTCTCGTATTTGTTCAAAAGTGTTGTTAATAATCATTTGGACTCTTCTTTCTTTCTTTTTTGTTTCTTCGCAAGACAATTAATCATCATCGTCGTTGTGTTGATGGACGAAATGTGCGGGTTTAATCCGAGTGGGGCATACCCGGAAAAGGGTTGGATGTCGCCGGAGAATCTGATGTTCCCTTCTGACTACACCGGACTCCTCTGTCCGGGTCGGATTCCGACGTTCGGATCCGATGAGTTGCTATCTGCAGCGTCAGCGATATCAGAAGCAGCTCCAATCAACCAGCGAGAAGAAGACATGTCAAGTATCATCAAAGCCAAAATCGCTTCTCACCCTTCATATCCAAGACTTCTTGAAGCTTATATAGATTGTCAAAAGGTGAAAAAAAAAAAGAAGAAGATCAAATTACAAAAGAAAAAAAAAAAAAAACCCTTTAAACAATCCCGTTGAATTGGTCAGTATATATTTATGTGTTAATGGTTTGTGAAATATGAAAGTGGTGTTGTTTTTCAAGGTGTTTTTTTATGAGGTGGGCTCTTGTTGTTTGCTTTGATATACATATATATTTTTCTCTGGTCATAAATCGGAGTTCTTTAGCTTCTGTTATAAAGCTATTTAGTGTGTCAGTAAATTGTCAAGTACGCAAGAGCTACAACCTAGAAGAGGAAAATTGAAGTACTCTCCATTTGCTTCTGCTTTAAAATTCCCAACCTAATGAGCTTTTTTATTTCTCTGAAGTTCAACAGCAATACAAAACCTCTTTATTTACAGTTATTTTGCTTGGAGTTTGAGCTTTCAACTGCGTGTTTTCTGGAGGATTTTTCCATCTTCATGATCTCCAGCAAGATCTCAAATTTTAGTTTTTTTTTTCTTTTTCCTCTAAATATATAAAAAAGAAAAAAAACCGAACCAGTTTGGGTTGTTAATTAACAATTAAAAACTCCATAATTTATGTGAAGTATGTTAGCTTTCATGTTGTTCAAATTTTCAACATTTGTGTGTTTGTTCCTTGTAGGTTGGGGCACCTCCGGAGATAGCATATTTGTTGGATGAAATCCGGCGAGAAAACGATATTTTGAAGAGAGACATTGTGCCCACGTGCTTGGGAGCTGATCCCGAGCTTGACGAGTTCATGGTTTCTACTCTACTACTCTTTTCTTTCTCTTCTACAGAATTCTCGAAGAATTGTCTTGTGGGTTTTTTTGTAAAATTGTTTGTTTGTTGTTGTTGTGTTTGTACAAAGGAAACGTACTGTGACATGTTGGTGAAGTATAAATCCGATCTTGCAAGGCCTTTTGACGAAGCAACCACCTTTTTAAACAAAGTTGAAATGCAACTTCGCAATCTCTGCACAGGTGCCTCCGTTAGAAGCCTTTCTGGTCAGTCTCTCCCTCTCTATCTCCATATATATCAATCTTTAATGGCGATTTTTGAGGGCTACCACTTAAAGATCCATCGTTTTTTGTGCTTTATATTATTATTTTCTCTGCCGTGAATGCATTATCCACTTCGCATGAACTCACACAGTTACACAACATATTAAAAAAAAAACAAAAACCCAAACAAACAAAATTCACTCTAGAAATCTCTCTAGCTAGAGACCAACAACCAGAAAGCAAAACTCATGTTGTTTGTTTATTCATGGTGCACGATAGCTAGCGTGAGTCTGATCACCATGGCTCACGATAGCAAATGAAAACACACAAGAAGGAAGCGACAAGGATTATTGATTTATTGCTGTCCTCCTAGTCCTAGCCTCAACTCTATCTATTTTTTTATTTATTTTTTGTTGATTTTATTTTTCTCTGTATCTGTATAGTGTCACTAATTGAGAACAAACAGTAATACTCGAAGAATAATCAAAGGTTTCAGGGTATGACACGAACACAAACACAAACAAACAACAAAAACCCTAGAGAGATCGAAAGAGACCACCCCCACTTATTGTCTTAGATTAGAAACTGTGTCTCTCTCTCTCTCTCTCTCTCTCTACTGTCAGTACTCACCTGGTTTTTTTTTATTTTTTATTTTTATTTGTTGTGTGTAGCTGGGCTGGTTATGATTCTATGTTCTCATCACATCATATCTCTTTGTTGTTTATACCTAAAAGGTCAAGGTTTCTGCAGTAATGGACCTTGTAACAGTGTTTTTTTCTTTGTTCTATTATTTATAGTTTTTATAATGTGGAACTTGGTCTTTTTTTTTTCCTTCTCTTTTATTTTGACAGCCTTCTCTTGTTTCTTGTGTTTATTGCTTCTTTTAATTAATTCCTTTTTTTCTCTTTGGCTTCAAAGTGAAAACTTTTGTGTTTGAGATTCTGATTTTGACGTTTCAATTGATCAGAGTTCAGTACATGACATACTAAATAGTATTTTTGATAGTTTGGACAGTGTGACATTGGATTGTTTCTTTCTGAAAATCACTATAAAATGCTGCATAAATCTAGGTAAATTCATAGGTTATCTTCTCCTCTTTATGCTATATATTATTGCCGGAGTAGAAATTTTCTTAGTCTTTGGTCTTTTCAGCATAAAATATGTAATGCCTTAACCGGAGAAATTCACACCGTTATGAATTGCTATTTGATCATGGTTTTGGAGTCTTTTAGAGAAATTCAAAATCAAATTATTACATTAAATTTATAAGATTGTCGCATCTACATTTTTCTCTAATCATCATTTTGAAAGTAAATAACTTAGTGAAGATGATATTGGTGAATCCAATGAAAAACTATATCTAGTTAGAGTTTTCACTTGTTGATAAATGGTTCAGTTTGTTCATAATTTGTAAATTGTAGCTAGCTTCGGATGTAGAGATTGAATGATCTGTTGAAGTGATGTATATGAATAGCTAGCTACTGTAAATGCAATGGCTTGAATTTGGAAGGAAAACTATTATGTCAACCTAAAAATTGTGACAAAGATACGTTGGAAGTAAGTTCTTGTACCACACCCCCCCCCCCACACACACACACCTTTTTTTTTTCTTGTTTTAATGAAATGACAATAGTGTTTGTGATCTTATGGTAAGATATTTTATATAATAATTAAGTTATACTGCTAACCCCATATAATACTAGAATTTTACCATCCATTGAACACACATTGTATAATTTTTAAGTTGTTGAAATAGTGTTTGGTAAGGACTTAGGATTCATTTTATGTAATGATTAATGAACTGTTTCAAATGATCAATTTGTCTTATTGTATAGGACCAAGCAGTTTTCTTAAATTCTTGTGCTCCAAAAAAACGAATTTTCTATAATTTTCTTACTATTTAGTGCAGAAATAATATCTTTCAATCACATTTTCGGTTTTGATTAGCTTATGAATAAATTTCTCTTATTAGGTGCATACCATTTAAGTTCATTTAATGACATTTTTATTCTTTTACCTTTCTATAGCAAGAACTACAAGAAAAGTAGTGTGTGTGATTTTTTTGTGATATACCATGTCATATAACTTAAGTTTTTCTGTTTCTTTCTTCAATACATGGGCCAGCCGAATTGATGGGGATTTTAATGGTCTGTAATGATGTCTGTTCTCTCTGTTAACTTTAAACAGTATCAAGTTCCAACATGTGAGAGATGCATATGCATGATGGTTGATTAAAAATAGGCATTGGGAATTGTCTTAGAGGCTGACTGTCTTGTCTGCCGCTTAAAGTAATGTTGGTTCTCACAGTTATACGTATCCTCTTGGAAGTTGTTTTGGGTAATTTACTATAATAAATAGTTAATTTATTTAGGCTAAGCAGACGCCGTTGTGGGTTTGGGCCGGGTTTGTCGAGACTATGCTCTGCAAGCACGGCCAGGAATGCAACTTCCACTTGAGGTGCGGTTTAATATATGGGTAAATGTGGAACTCTGGTGGTGTAGCTTTGATTCGAAGTCTTCAACCACCAAGGCAAGGGACCGTTAGTTATGTTGGTTTAGTTAACTTACTGATAATGGTAGTGTTATTGGAATAACCAGTAGCTATCGGATTGCATTCAATGTATACAATTTTTATCTGCATTCGGCATCTTCATCCACTCTAGATTCGCTTACAGTTCTTATCACTTTTGCATAGATTGGAGTTAACTTTCTACAAGGTACCAATTTTGTGGGTTTAATAGTTTGCTGCTGATTTCAGCCTTTTGATTCTGTGAAATTTTGATTTTTTTTTTTAATTCTCAAAATCTTTTCTTAAAATCTCCATATAGCTGTCCATCCATTAATAATTTAATATAATAGCTTATCAAAACAAACAGTCCTGGGAACAAATCGCATTTGTTGATTATGCTTTTGCTTGCTTTAGTACTTGCTTTATTTGGTTAAGTTTATAATCTAGGAAAGTAGCTCGGATATGTTCGATTTTATTAAAAAAAATTATATATGTCAGAGAGAGGCTGCTGTTGTTTTCATTTGCACGGGAGTGGATGTTATAAATATTTGCCAATTGGCATGGGTATAGCAGCCTTAGGTATCGAAAATTATGATTTCGGTTGCTTAAATAATCAAAAGAAAAGAGTTTGTAGATCACAGTACTCCTGCTGGTAATGGTTGGCAACTATTATTATTAAAGTTTGTAAGTACAATTTACCTTTTCAGCTATGTCATTAACATATTTAATTAGCTTCAGGTTCCCTTTGTTTCCTTGCGTTTAAGGATATTTTTTTACTTTTAAAAATACTTGATTAAAGTATAAGATAACTGCATAGAAGATTCTTTAATTAAGCTTGCCACCATTACAGACAGCCACTATCTGCTGCTGTCTGTAATATATATGGGCTCAAATTCGCGTGGCTGGATTGTGTTTTATGGGGGCTGAGGGTGGTCTGTCTATCTGCTGCTGCCAGGCTGCTATGTATTCTTACAAAACAATTTGGTGATCTAAGCATTAGCCTTTCAAGCAGTGTTTGCTGGTCTCTGATCATTTTGTTAGGTGTCGCTTATACAAGTTTTCCTTTTAGGTCGTTCCATTCTAATTCCAGATCATGAATTAAACAAAACACAATGGAGTAAGATCATATATTAAGTGTCGTTTCCTGAAATGAATTATATTCTAGCTTTCCTTGCCTGTTTATTTGCTTTGAAACAATGAAAATCCATTCTATTTATGTTTTCCTTTTGTGAAGTGACAAAACAGAAGTGCTAGATATGTACTCTAAAATTTTTATGTTGATAACACCAGGTTTTTCTATTCCGAGTATTATTATTATTATTATTATTATATACCTCCTGTGGCGACAAAAGACTCGAAGCTTAAACTTGGCTAGACTGAATGAGTGTTTTTTACACCAAGTCCTATTGAGAGCGGTGGTAGTGTATTATTTAGTTGAGCTACCCTAACTTTTTAGCTGTAACATCTATATATATTGGCTTGATGTTGGTTTGAGACTTATTAGCAGGCCACGTGAGATGTACATGGTTTTTTAGGTTGAAGAAAGCTTCGATTATGGATAAAAAACAGGCCATGTGATAACATGGTTATTTTGTTGAACAACATATATAGTTTCATTAGAGGAAGAAATTAAGCCATATTGACCGAGGAAGAATAGAGAAAAAAATTCTGAAAAGGGTATTATTGGAAAATGGAAGTAAAGGTCTCAAGTTGATATAGATAAACTTTTAAGAGAAAATCCCCGGGTCTAGCGGGTGGTCGGAGATTCACATGGACTCCCGCAGTTGCCGCTGTGAAGCAACCAGCTTTTTAGAGCCGAACCAACCAAAGAAAAATGAAAAGAAGATATCATTCTCATTAATTCAACTCTATCTCTCGAGTCAGTCTCGACAGGCACTACTAGCTGCTTCTTGTTAGTGGGTGTCATTACCATAGACTGATGATAGACAGACATAAGTCTCCCAGTTGTGGGTCTTTTAGCTCCACCATGCCCATCACACGTGTCTGATCACACCTCAGAATTCTTTGAGTTCCAATGGGTCCCAATTTCTATTAACTTATTTCATCTTTTTTGTTCCACTTGCCATCCCCATTTCTCTTTTGGCCCACTTCATTCACCTTCAAAGTTCCAACCAATAATTTCAATTTCCACTCTCTTCATGTTCCTGCTCCATACTCCATAGTCCTCCTCCGTAATTTCCTTTTATGGGCTCAAAAATTAAATGACACTTCTTTAAAGTGTGATTTTAAGAGTATCGTCGTTTTAATAACTTAAGTTTAAGTTTAAATAGCATCTAATGTATATGATAAAAATACCCTTAAAACACTTATAAAGTTAAGTCTCGTTTTTAATTTTTTTAATTTTTTTTTAATCTGTGGGTGTTTTCGAGACTTATTTTCTAATTTCTGAGACTTTTCAAATAATTTTTAAGACTCTGTCAGGTAGTTTCCTGGACTTTTTGGTAGTTTTTGAGTCTTTTTGGTAATATCCGATACTTTTTTAGTAGTTTCTGAGACTCGGCAAAAATGAAAATTTTCAAATTACTTTTTTGTCATCTTCTTTATTGAAACATTCATGGATGTCGAATCAACTCCATTGGAGGCCGATTTCGACCTTCATTTGGAGGTCGAACTGACCGCCAATAAAGGTCTTTCATCCCTCCATGGGGGATTTTGAAATAAAAAAAAAATTAACAATGTACAAACGTAATAAAAGAAAGAGATGAAGATATCTTAGTCTTTTAGTACCATTTAAACTTAACCTATTAAATAGTGATACTTTCAAAATTCAACTGCCATTTGATACTATTTCCACTTCTTCAATTCCCATGTTTCTTTTTAATCAAAGTTTAACCTTAATTTCCATTACTTTTCAAATGCTCTTATTAAATCTCAAGGCCCACCTCATTGTTTTTATTTATTTATCCTTTCAACTTTTCAAGGCTTGAAGGGCTCAATTCCACTTATGAAAAGCTGTCTTTTTGATAAGGAGTAGATCTTTTGTTCTGTGCATTTGAATTCATGTTTTATATATATATATATATTTATTCCCACACATCAATCATTCGTCTCTTGCTTGTGGTTGAAGATTTCAAAATGAAGTTCACTATTAGGGTTTAAATACAATCTCACATTTTTAGAAGTCCAGTCTTGTCGGATTCTGGTTGACCCTTTGGAAAATCAACGATATAAACAATAACTAATCCATATCCTATTCAACCAGTAACGTTAAGATTGAGATTAAATGAGTTATAATAAATAAAAAAAATTGGCGAAGAAGACGAGCCAATTCCATTTTGTGAAGCGAATATAAATTGATCAAGTGTAAGGTGACAGGAATAGTAGTTGTGGGCATAGTATTTAAAGTTCATGAAGTTGATATTTAGATTGACCGGTGAATGGTGAATGGTGAACGGTGGGGGGTCTAGTCTGACTGCAGACTCGTCTGTGGCTGGGGGCTGGGGCGTGGCTTGCGGGCGTTATGGTCTATTACTGTTAACTGTTGTCTCTCTCTTTTCTTTTTCAAATAATGATTTGATAGCCGTACCGTCTTGTCCACTCACACTTGAGTCTTGACCGACAGTCGACATTACAACACACTGATAATTTTATTTTTCTTTTCTTTTCTTTTCTTTTTTATCTGCTCATTTCCCACGTCTGTCTACTGTGTATGTATTGACTCTGTACACCACTTTTTTGTGGGTCCCTCCACTTTTTGCTACTCCAGTAAACCCTACTTTTGTTGACTGTGTTTGTTTTTTGGTTTTCGTTTTAATCAAACCTGATTTAAGGGGACTATTGAAGTTTGGCAGAAATATGTATGATCAATGTCAACACATGCAATAATAATCCAAAAAAGTAATTAAAAAGACCCTTGTTTATTCACCCTTCTGTGCTGAATGATAATCCTTGAAAAGGTGTATGTTAATGAAATTCATCAACCTTTTAGAAACACAGTAAAAAATTCAATTTTGTTATGTCTGTCAAGGTTCGATCTCATGATTTGCCCACTTGAGCCCTTTTTTAGCTGAAAAAAATAACATCATGGTGGGTTTTGTGTAGGAATTCTGGATTTTGTTTTATTCAGTCATGTCCATGAAAGTGAAAATTGTTTCATATACTTCAAAAACTTTGAATAAAATTTGTTAAATGTGTAGCTTATTGTTTGCCGTCTTGTATGTGCATAAAATTATTGACAATTTCTTGTAGTTAATTGCTTGTTTAAATTGTGATCTTGGTGGACAGAGGAAGGCGCTGCATCATCGGACGAGGACTATAGCGGAGGTGAGGTTGATGTACAAGAAGCTCAAGCACGGGACGAAGATAGAGACCTGAAGGATAAGCTTTTACGTAAATTTGGCAGTCACATTGGTTCCTTAAAGATGGAGTTTTCAAAGAAGAAGAAAAAAGGGAAGCTTCCGAAAGAAGCACGACAAACACTACTTGAATGGTGGAATGTTCACTATAAATGGCCATACCCAACGGTAATTAAACTCTATTACACATACATTTATTGCGTGCAACATGATACTAATTGATCCAGAAAAATTTCATACCCTTTTGAACAATTAATTGAAATCGGTATTATTTGATCAAAATTGTTTCAATTGTGTCACCTATGCGGTGAATGACACATTTACTCATGTGTCAACATATATCTTTGCATTTGAAATTTTATCGTGACAGATTTTGAGAGTTTTATTCCGTCTTTATTAATTTCATGATCATCATCTAGGAAGCTGACAAGATTTCGCTGGCTGAATCAACGGGACTAGATCAGAAGCAAATCAACAATTGGTTTATTAATCAAAGAAAGCGGCACTGGAAACCATCTGAAAACATGCAATTTGCTGTTATGGATAACCTCTCCGGATCATTTTTTACAGATGACTGAATTACATTTGCATGTACATTCTCAAATGTGAAATCAATCCTCTGACATGAATTAATTAATGCTTGTGGTTGTATATTCTAATATGTGTACGTTACTGACATTGAAAAAAATGCATCGTATTTTCAGTGAAAGGGAAAATAATTGTCTATTTTGCATGATGTATATTCCCTATCGATATTGAAATGTTAAATTTACATACGTAGTTACATCACTAATCTATCGTCTTCATCTTCTCCATTGTACGATCCTCATCCTAGAAATCCCTTTCGTATGTCCACAGCAATAAAATGTACGTATCACGTATGTATATGGTATGTCTACAAAATTTACGTGGTTAGTGGTTAATTCAATTGTGAATTCTCGATTGGTTATTTGTACATCTCCTTGAAACATGACCTAATTAACTATAAGTAGATCAATTTAAAATTTTGTCAAAACCTTGAGTGTATTTCTGAAATTTAAAAGTTTTCTTAAAATTCTCAAGAATCTAATTAGAAGGAGGTCATTGGTTTAGATAAAAACTTTATTTGATCGGATTCTAAAAATGATCAACGAAATTATCTTCAGAATCACAAGTCATGGTGAAATTAAAGAATCCAAAAGTTGTTTGGTTAAAGTCTAAAGTTAGAAAAATGATGCTGATACTGATATATAAATATATATACTTGGAGAGGACCCGGAAAGACATGAAAAAGATTGATTTGAAGAGCAAGAGGGGATGCTTTTCTTGGTATCAAAGTGACAACATTGGTTAGATATGCAGGGATGTTCTTGTCTCATGTCTCATGTCTCTCTCTCTCTCTCTCTCTCTCTCTCTCTCTCTCTGTGTAATCAAAAGATTATTCTATACTTTGCCTATAAAGATATGGATTATAATGTGAACTCAAATCTTATCTAATAAAAGAAACAAAATTAATAACATCTATATATACAAAGTGAATCAAAAGAAAGAGAATGAGGTTCCAATACTTTTTGGTTAAATTCTTCATGTCTCTTGATAAAAAAAAAATTGTTTTATTTTGTAATCCTATGTAGATGATTCCCCAAATTACCCACCAAAGAGTCTTTACTCTCTACCATGCTTGACACAAAAAGTTTAATTAAAGTTGATTAAAAGTTACCAGTTTAATACTTTATAAAGGTGCATGTCCACTCTTGGGTATGTTTGGTAGGGAGGAAAAGTGAGAGGAAAGGAATGGGTGGAGGGAAAATGGAGTAGTGTTTGTTTGGTATGGAGAGAAAAATGGAGGGAAGAGAAAAGTGGAAGGAAAATTTTGTGTATAGAACCCACCATTTTATATCCTCCCAAAAGTGGGAGGAAATGGGAGGGAAAGAGGAGAAAGCTTTTGGATTATTTAAAATTATAATTTTATCTATTTTTTTAAATATATAAAATTTAATATAAAAGTAAAATAGTAAAATTGATAAAAGGATATTTTCTTTCTTTTATGTTTACCAAACTACTTAAAGGGAAAATTATTTTCTTTTCCTTCCCTTATGTTTTCTATCTCTCTAAATATTTCCATCCTTCCTATTTTCTTTCCTCTATACCAAACATACCCTTAACTCAAGTCCCACCATATGTATTTACCGGAATGTACGAGTATATTCTCTTGTACCGTGGGAGTAGATATCCGGCTGATACTGACAGACTACAACCGCTAAAAATATATTTTTTATTTGTTTAGGCCTTGACATTAATCTAGATTGGGTTAGGCCCAAATAATATAGTGGGCCGACAGTGGGAGATGGAAGACGTTAACGGGCCGGCCCAAATAAACTAACGACGTTAGTTTTTAATAACGTCTATAAATTGATGGATAAAGTAGATGGAGGTGACAGGTGGCAAAGTGACTGAGGACTGAAAATGAATTCTCTTCAGCTCTGTCTTCCATTCTCATCGACTTCCCGGTTCCGATACCGGCCGGTCCGATGTACTAACGAGCGCCAGGCTCTCTTCAATCGCATTGCTCCCGTCTACGATAACGTGCGCCGTCTCCTCCTTCCGTTCTTTGCAATTTTATCATTTTTTTTTTGTTTTAATTAGATTTGATGTGGGCAATTGCATGCAGTTGAATGATGTGTTGAGCATGGGTCAGCATCGAATATGGAAGCGAATGGCTGTTACCTGGAGTGGGTATAGTGCTTTTTTCTTCCATTCTTTTTCTTTTAGTTTTTCTGGTTTTTTTTTTAATAAAAAATATTTATATCATTGTATTGATTTTATACTGAATATTCTGCTATTTAAAACAGAGCAAAAAGTGGAGATAATGTGTTGGATTTGTGTTGTGGAAGTGGGGATTTGGCATTTCTTTTGTCTGAGAAGGTTTGGCCTGCTGGCAAGGTCTGTTCTCTCTTTCTCTCTTTCTCTTATTATCAATCCTTCTTTGTTTATTTAGTTAAAATTGTGGTTGATGGTTTCATGAAATATAGATGTCAAACATTGTTTTTTTTTCCTTTGGTTAAGAGAGAAGTACAATGTGAACACTTTGTTTTCATTTGTAATATATTGGTTGATGAATGATGATGAGAGCTTGGATGATTTAGCATATTCTTGATCAGTCAATGATCTATATATTTAGAAGTGGTTGTTGTTTCAGACCTTGATCTTAGAAAGCTTTATATGATACTTGAGCATTGTAATGTGTTTAAACATCCTCTTTATCCTTCAAGATTTGGCACAAATAATGTTTATATCGCATTGCCGTTTGCTTGCTTCCTGAAATCACTGTCTGAATCACTCTTATGTGGTTGAAAATTCACATAGCAGAAAAAGTTTGCCTGATAATTCTTTTCTTGGTCACAATCTGTAGGTGACAGGTCTTGATTTCTCTGAAGACCAGTTGTCAATGGCTTCATCTCGGCAGGACTTGCTCTCAAAGGTCTGCTACAGGAATATTGAGTGAGCACTGGTAAATCTAGACGTTGAAGCATTCATTAACTATAAATCTATAATATAACAATCAAAGATAAGAATTTTTTTTTATGTTCATTTGTCATTGAAAGATAACACAACATAGTCTATGGAGAAATGACCTTCATGGTTGACAGGTTGCCGACTTGCATCTGTAACTATTAAATTTTAATTGTAATATCGCAGATGGGTTGAAGGTGATGCTCTTGACTTGCCATTTTCTGATTGTTTCTTCGATGGTATTACCATGGGTTATGGGCTACGAAATGTGGTAGATAGACGTAAAGCCTTGCAGGAGATGTTCCGAGTTTTAAAACCAGGTCCTCTCTCTCTCTCTGTACAGAAACCAAAAAATTAAAATAAAAAAAAAATAAAAAAAAATAAAAAAAAATCTGCATTGTGACTAATATACAACTTTCTTTTTGGGATTTTCAGGCTCTAGGATATCTGTCCTTGATTTCAATAAAAGTAATCAGCCAATTACTGCCACAATTCAGGTATTTGTTAAGAAGGCCTTGAAAATTGATGCCCTTATAATGTTGGTCTGCTCTCACTCTCTAATTTGAGATAGCAGATTATAGTCTTGCCTTTATTTGTTCACATGGTATCTGATGTATAGATCAGTACTCTAATTTGTGTCGGTTGCAATTGCAAACATGTCAATTTGATTTGATTATATTTTCTCTTCTCTAGGAGTGGATGATCAACAATGTTGTTGTCCCAGTGGCAAGTGGTTATGGCCTCGCAGAGGAGTATGAATACTTGAATAGCTCAATCAAGGAATTCTTAACTGGTTTGTTGTCCCTTGAAAACTTTTGGTGAAAGATGCGTTCTTTTGTTTGATTGGTTGTAGAATAATCAGACTTAATAGCCCAGATAAACTCACTTTTTGTTATTAACAATAGAAACCTCTGTATCTCTGAAATAACTACCGTAGCTAGGTTTGTGAAGAAATTTCTTTTATCGACCATGTGTGTGCAGTGTCGAAAAGAAGGATGCGCTGTGTTTTTTTTTATTTTTTTTTTTATTTTTTTATTGTAGCAAACTTCTTCAGAATCTGTTAAAAGTTCTTTGCTATAAGTTCTTGTCATTTGTACATGATTTTTGGGAGAATGTTATAATACACTACTGCCATGGCATTTTTCTATCTGATTGAGTGATTGTAGTGTTTATCCTGTCACAGGAAAGGAGCAGGAGAAACTTGCTCTGGAAGTAGGATTTTCTAAAGCCAAACATTACGAGATTGCCGGAGGTCTTATGGGGAACTTAGTAGCCACACGGTAGATAAGATATATATGTTCTGCTTGATGTTCTCCTGCCAGTTTTCAGATGGTTTTCCGTGAATGCACTTTCCACCCAAATCGCTATAAACATCTATCCCATAGTGTGTTTATTGTATTTTGCATAATGAATGTAGATTATAAGACTTCCTAGTATGCTTTACTTTGACAACTGATATCCATTGTATCAAATGTTGGATGATCTGAGATTTATATAACAAGATATGCTATAATCAGTCACAATACAAAACGTACAAGGTATCTATTTGTATTTCATCTGTTTCTATGATAAACTTGTCAAAAAATTGGCAGTAATACTCTCAAGACATTATCTACAAATATCCGGTTATCAGTCCGCGCTTTATTGACGATTTTTGAACAGCTTAAATCAGCATATGCTCATCAGCACAAGGGCACCCATGTGCACGCTTAAAGGTCTGGGATATCTGGGGGAGCATCTCCAGCTCACTTATGTTCAGAGAAGAAGTCTTGGTTTCTTCTTTTTCCCAGGTCATCTAGGGTAGAAGGAACTGTAAGAGAGGTTGGCGAGCGATGCAGCATCGCCGGAGTTACGAGGATAACACCGGTCCTCACACGTGTCGTTGAATTCCATGGTTCCTTCATCTGTGAAAGGGGGATTAGTGGGTGCAGGGAGATGTTCTTCCTTGTTTATTATCATCTTTAGCACCTTAGACATTGTCGGACGCAATGACGGAATTTCCTGAGTGCACAGAAGTCCTATATGCAGCACCCTGTACACTTCATCCTTAACATTGATGTTATGATAGTTATGCAACATGAGATTTTTATCATAAAGCTCTTCTGCTGTCCCTGCTTGAAAATGCTTCCATGCCTGTTTTAACATCAAAAAGATAATAGTATGTGAAATTGTTTGTTTAGTTACTGGTATGCTGGAGAAGAAAATATAACAGCATTTTTTTGTGTGTGTATAGATTAAGTATTTTTAAACTTACAATTATGACTATACTGTCAGTGTACTCTGTTGTTTTGCTCCTGTTGTTTTGCCTTCCTGTAACGATCTCCAACACGAGCACACCGAAGCTGTAGACGTCTACCTTTTCTGTCAACTGGCCATGGGCTAGGTACTCTGGAGCCATGTAACCTCTGCAATTTTTTTTAAAGAAAATCATGCCTTGTTTTTGACATTAAAGAGATATATGTTGAAACCAATTCTGCTTTGTTAGTAACTATATATACTTACAAAGTTCCTGCTATGGCTGTGCTGATGTGACTCTTATCTTCTTGGAAAGACCTGGCCAACCCAAAATCCGCAATTTTAGCACGTAATCTTGAATCCAACAAGATATTACTTGCTTTTATGTCCCTGTGAATGATTCTGATATTTGAGTTCTCATGAAGGTAGACTAAACCTTCTACAGTCCCGATAATAATTTCACATCTCTTCTCCCAGTTCAGTGCTTTGCCTTTGGTTGAATCTGTCATATTATTAGTAAAACCGAAATCTATGTAAGTAATCTGCAATATTCATGTCATATAAGAGAAAGAGAAAGCGATGTCTGTTGGCAGAAGTCTTCCCTTTCGTTCTCAGAAGTCACACTCAATGTTTTAGTACTACTTACCAAAGATGAAGCGATCAAGGCTTTTGTTAGGCATGAATTCGTAGACAAGAAGGCTTTCGGGTCCTGAACAACTGCACCCGAGCAATCTAACAAGATTCTTGTGTTCGACACTGCTGATAATGTTTACTTCATTGTAGAAATCTGCCGCTCTATGTCTGTTGTTAAAGAAAAGCCTCTTGACAGCAATTTCTCTTCCATCATGCAGAAATCCCTGAAGTGAAGTAGACAAATGAACCTTAGACTTAATATGGAGTGGTTTCGATCACTTTGGAAAAACCAAAATACGAGGGAAAATAAAAACCTTATAAACTGTTCCGAATCCTCCCTGGCCAAGCTTGTTGGCATTGTCAAAAGATCCTGTAGCCTTCTCAAGTGTAGAGTACTTGAAGTTCAAGTTACTATCTTTCAGAGTTTTCACCAATTTTTGTGCATCATTTGAACCTAGAACACCAGATTAAGTGTCAAAATACCAAACCATCAAGAAAGAACATATTACAATAACATGACAGACCAGCATAGAATGATACTTCTGTATGTTTGATATTTGATTTCTGAGATACAAACAAGCTGTTTTACCTCTTCTTTTCTTCTGTATATATCTGTGCTTCCAGATACGAGCTCCAATCACTATTCCGATTGCCATAACCACCGCGGAACTGACTACTGAAACTACTATCACTATTATGGTCTCTGCAAAATTCATCAACACATTACAAATCCTAAATCAGGCCAAATTTCGCAATATACAAAAGTTGGTTATCTGTAAATGAAGCAATTCTTTTACCTCTTGATCTTGATTTCCCCAATTCCTTGTTGAGGAAATCTATATCCGAGTATCTCATGAAACATCCGGTATTAAGAGCACGTCCCTCCGACCAAGGCAAGCAATTCAATATCGACGCAGATGCATTCTCCAAACATGCTCGACAGAGACTCGCATTCAAGCTCCGCCAGCAATCAGCCAACACATAAACAGACTCATTACCTGTCCCTGAAACTTTTTCCTGAGCTCGTGCATAGCCTTTATTGTTCAGTGCAGAGGCAACAGCACGCGTCACTGCCTTCCTAGCCAATTCCTGAAATATTGAATCCTTTCTCGTTGTGTTACTGCAGACTGCCTTGTCTTCATGACCTTTATACTCCTCAAAGAAGCTGTAATTCTCCGATCTCATGAAACATCCGTCCAGGAAAATGCGACCCCCGTTGTAAGGGAAGCATTGGGGAAGAACTGTACGCGCCTCAGCATAACATAACACACAGTCTAGTAAAGAGAGGTCCCCATAACATTGTGCAAGGCCATAGTTAGTGTCAGGTCCTGAGCCTTTAACTGCCATTCCAAAACCACTTCTTTGAATTTGATCACTGATGGAATCCATTGCAGCAACAAAATTTGGGACAAAAATGGTTGTGTTGTGCTCGGGTTGTTTCCCACATTTCATTTGGACAGTTTTTGATCTTGGATCACCAGCTACTCTTCCCAGTAACAATAGAGATCCCAATAGACAGACCAATTGGATTTCTATCTTCATTTTGGACTTCTAAGAACTCTCTATGGATCTTAGATTATGAATCTGTTCAAGATCAAGTTCTACAGTAGACAAAACAGCGAAAAAAAATCACAATCAGAAAACAGAATCAACCAGAACCATTCTCAGTTATAGTAACATTGAAATGAAACAATTGTTCAACAGATCAAACAGATAAAGCTTTAAACAATTTCTTCTAGAACACAAACCACAATATTAGTCAAACCCGTCATTGTTTTTCGCCACCTAGACAAGAAAAAGTCAACCAGTGAACTCTTGATTTGAGAGACAGAATTGGTGACGGTAACCAGCATTGAAATTTCGGCACAGACTTTTGAAGTTTGAAAACGAGATGGGTGGTTGTTCATTTCCAGCACCCATTAGTCAAAAAAGGCAGGCCCTCCAATTTGATTATTAATTTTTTTGTTTTTAGTTATCTGTTTCACACTCGAAATATCAGACGGTTGTGATTCAGAGACACTACAATGAATTCTGGGTTTCTAAATTCTAACATTAGCTTTCACAGTGAATACAAATTTGTTTTTGCTAATAACAAAAAGGAAAAAAAAAAAAAAAATTTAATTTGATGTACCTAGCACTTAAAATCGATAAGACGATCTATTAATGATCTGGGGTCCCCAGAAAACAGGATTGTGTTGTGTCTATTTGTTCACCTCAAAGATCGATAACATTTTAGTGAAAGATCACAGAATTTAATGTCGGTTTTGATGATGACCCAGATTGTGAATGCCTCTTTGTCTTGACACCACAACTGACCCAATAAATTATATAAGAAAATGCAATGGGCTCCACAGGCAGAGAGACGATAATCATACCAAGTCCGGTTAAAAAAAAAAAAAACCTCCAGATAAAAGATTCTGACAAAAGAAGTTTATGATAATATCCAATCATTGCAAGACAGATAAGCATGATATGTATGAAATCTTCGGACAAGTGTTACAACCAGTTAGTTTGTTCTTTATGTTGAGTTAATTAAAAAGGGCAGAAGTGTTACTAAGAACATATTTTGTAATTCAAATTGTGTGTGAACTACAAATATGAAACAGATAGAAACAAAGATATCAAGAAAATTCCGATTAACAGATAGAAACAAAGATATCAAGAAAATTCCCATTAACATGGTAAGCAAATAAATGTAATCTATCAAGCACATTCTTGCGATACTAAGTTATAGTAATTAGATGAGAGTTGTTAATTACCTTGTTTGTGCATGCATGGAGATGGAGTTGCGCGCATGGAAACTCAGAGAATTGTTGTGAGAGAGATCAGAGATGGAGGCTTTTTGGCTTTTGTTGGAGAAAATATGAAAGTGAAAAGAGATCTAGATTATTTAGAAGATGATATGTTTTTTAGTGTGAAGACAGAAGATGGAAGACAAGTCAAAGATTTTTTTTTTTACTCATTTTATAGTTCAACTAATTATGGAAGAAAAAAACGCGGTATCCAATTTCCAATCCTTTTTCCCGGTAACTTTGTTGCCATGGAATTCTGTTTAGAATTACCATTTTACACTTTCTGTCATGTCACTGTCTAGTCTCTAGTATTGGAAGCAATATTACAATTAATTCGATTTGCTGAGGAGACATGACTTAAACTCACTATCATCTACGAAATTACAAATATTTAAAATTTAGTAATAATTTTATATCTTGCATTTTAAAACGTGATCATTTTTTTTTTTTTTTTTTTATATTGATACAACTATTACCAAGATCTGATGGAGTTAATTAGACACTATAAATATGGTTTGGAATACTATTTCTACTATTTGAGAGAGGTTATATATGAATTATAATTCTCGTAATCGGAAAGAAGGTTGCTTCTACAAAGCGAAAGAAAACCCCGTATATATGTTTATGAAATATGTACAATAAGACTTGAATCCATAATCACTTAATGTAAAAAGGAGTATACAACTATCTCCGTTGAGAGGAGATATGTCCGTTGATCTCTTTCTTTGTAACGAATTTGACAAAATGCAAGTGGAAAGGTGAAGATATTTTCTTATGTAGTGGGCCCAAAATCCTGTATGAATTAAGTGATCTTAATTAAATCTCCAATTATAATTCACTAATAAATACGTTCAATATTGACTTATTGTTATAGCACGACGACTTCTAGTGGTTGATTCAACAACCACGTGGGATTTCTTTTTACGAGGAATTACGGGTGTATAGCATGTTTTTAAAATGGATTTGTGTAACTACAACCACATTAATAACTCATATTTTATTAATATCAAAGTAAGTGATGAGATCAAACGGTCTCCATTTGTAAGTTTTTCACAATCTCTCTCTCTCTCTAAAGAACGAACACTTCGACAGGGTTGGGTTGACGATTCGACGAACGTACACTTAGGATTTTGGTTTACGATTCAACGAACGAACTGGGGTTGTTTGACGATACGACAAACTAATACAATTTTTTTTTGTTGATTTTATAATATTAATTTCGTTTTCATTGATTTTGAGTTTTTATTATGATTTTGATATGAATTGTGAATTTATTGAATCTGAATGAGGATGTTTGAATATTGAATTGGTGGGTTTCAGTTTGGGTTTGTCAAATCAGAGAAGATGGACAGTAGCTGAAGTTGTGATTTTTTACGCTTATTCGAGATTTAATTATTCTATTTCGAGATTTATTTATAAATTCTCGGAACTTGTTATGCTTATTCGAGATTTAACGTATGAATATCTGAGACTTATTACACTTTTTCGAGACTTAATTTATGAAGACTTATTTGCTCCATTTTCGAGACTTAGTTTATGAATACTATGAACTTATTCACAAGTTTTCGAGACTTATTAATGCATTTCGAGACTTAATTCATGTTCTTCCGAGACTTATTCTGTTCGACCTCCATCAATGGTGAAAGTGACGAGTCGACGACGGCGGCGACACCGACTGACTCTGGAGATAGTTTGATTTGGAAGATCGAACGACACCGAGTTCGTTGGCGGCATCGGTTTCGTCAGATTTACGACGGATCGTCATAAATCGGACAATAAAGATTTGATGACGGTTTGGGTTTGTCTTCGTCTTAAATGTAAACGAACACTTCGGTTACAACGATTGGCATTCGATAAACGTTTTTCCGATGGTTTTGACGGTCAACTCGCATTTTGGCAGTGACACCTCCATTGAAGCTCCATTAATTGAGGTTTTTGAAAAAAAAAAAAAAAAAAAAGTGAATGACTCATAAGAGAAGAGAAAAGAAAAGAAGTTGATGGGTATTTTTATCCAAATTCTGTTTTTTGTGCTATTAAAATAAGAATTATTAATGTGTTGCTATTTGCACGAACCCTCCCCAAAAAGTGCTTTTTAATTTTTAAACCCAGTTATCTTACATCAAAACATTAAACATATAATAATTATTATAACCACTTGCCACTTGTTGCTTGGACCTCATTAATTTCTTCTCTAGAATTCTGCATATTTAATGGTTCTGGAAACTAAAACAAATACAACAACTTCATATTATAACCCTGTTTTTTTTTTTTTTTTTTATTTTTTTTATTTTATAATACAACAACTGTCGGGACCGGCTCAGATTGAGATTTGATTGGGCTCTACTAGAGTAGTCCGGACTACAATTCTCACAATGGGGAGACGGAAACTCCTAAAACCGGGAGACAACTCCCCATACTCGGGATGTTATGGCCAAGGTGGGACAAGGAAAATTTACACAAATATATACACACTCTTGGTGTTGATCCTTGATGGCAGAGATTCATTTGGGATTGTCCAGCCACATGGGCAAGAGGCCAAGTGTTATATATATTTTTCAAATGCAACAATGTAACTTATGTTAGCAGTTGTTGACACAATTGACTCAACAACACATAAGCCAAAATGTTTGGTTTGTAGAACAACATTTTAAGAAAGCTGTTTAGCTTGATTTTCACGTTTCAGGTTTTTTCTGTGTTCTAATGAACTGTTAACCTGTTGACAGACAAGTTAACATAATGTCAACAATCAACGGCGTGCCGTTTGTGAGAAAAAGCTGTAAAAGTAACAGTTCAATGGAAGATGTGCATAATTAGTTTTTTATATTATCAACATCAGTTTAATTTGACTTTAAAATCCTTGTTTTTGTCTTATTTCTGACTTATCTACATAGTTACCGGTTTGATGAAAGAAACTACATTTGTAGTTATTGTTTGTCTGGACTCTGGAGTTGAAATGGTTTAAGCAAAATGGGGATAGAAAAAATGAAATTATTCCAAGATCTGTCAAGTAAACGTGCACATATAGACATTTCTAAGAGCACAAAGCTCTAAGATAGATAGTCATTTCTATTGCAAAAAATATATCGAACTCTACATGTAATTTACAGGAAACCTACCAATATTGTCAAAAAATTTAGAACATATATATTAACAAGATATCAAACAGTGTCAAGAGGGATTGTACAAAACATATTGCAGCATCACTGCATCAATATAGAACCCACTGAGCTTATAAACCTGTCCAACTGAAGAAGGAAACGAATAGCAAAGTGTCTGAAATGAGTTTCTAACGAGGCGATAATATACAGAACGCTTTTGAACAAATGGCTTATCGAGGATCAATCCAACTTTGTGTCAAGCTATTCCCTGAAGATTGGCTGTAAGACACAGGCTTAGAATTGTTAGTTGCAGAAGTAGTCATTATGCTAGTTTCTTTACTGCTAGGATTGAGAAATGGGGGTTGTGTTGGCTCAGGAATTTCATGATTATCTTTGAGCATTTTCACAACCATTGACATTGATGGTCGGAGTTCTGCAGAGGCCTGTACACAAAGTAGGCCTATTTGAAACAACCGAGATGCCTCCTCTTCTCGAAAATTACTCTGTAGCACTGGATCAACAGCTTCATGTAGTCTTTTCCTTCCATAAAGGTCCCAAACCTTTTTTCGAAAAAAAAAAAATACGGAGCTTTTGTTAAGTTTAAAGAATTCAAAATAAAAAAAACCTCGATTACTAGAGAAAAGATAATCACCATTTGTAGGATGGAAGATGAACTTTCGGTGAATGAATTGTTCTTCTTTCCACATATGACTTCAAAAACAACCACCCCGAAACTGTAAATGTCTACCTTCTCAGTCAGCTTACCACGAACAACATACTCTGGAGCCATATAACCTCTAGAGATGCAAATTTTGGATCAACATATGCACACAAAAGTAACTACATATATGCTGGGAGATGAATAATGGTCTGATTGAACTTACAGCGTGCCAGCAATTGCAGTGCTGATGTGAGTTTGATCTTCGGGAAGCAATCTTGCGAGTCCAAAATCAGCAATCTTTGCTGTAAAGTCTTTTTCGAGCAGAATATTGCTAAGTTTTATGTCTCTGTGTATGATTCTCAACGTCGATTCCTCGTGAAGATAGGCCAAACCCTCAGCTGTACCTAAAATGATATCGTATCTCATTTCCCACCTCAGTGGCTCAACATCGTTCCTAGCTGAATCAAATTGACATTCATAATTAAAAGATATATTAATAAAGACATTGTTGATGATGATGATTTATCAAAATAAGGATTCATAGATGAGAAAACAACCGAAAAGCCATTCGTGTAGGCTCTGATTTGGCATGAATTCATAAACAAGAAGGCTTTCCGGGCCTGTAATGCTGCATCCCAACAGCTTCACAAGGTTTTTGTGATCAATGCCGCTGATCAAATTAACTTCATTGAAGAAATGATCTACCCATTGTCTTGTATTAAAGAATAGTCTCTTTATGGCAACAACATTCCCATCAGGCAAAATTCCCTAATCGACAAATAAATAATCCATCCATGATTCGATTCGAAGAGAACTAAAGATGAAAATCAGAAGATTCATATATATGTTTGTATACATACCTTGAAAACGGAACCGGATCCTCCTTGTCCAAGCTTATTAGAATTGTGGAAGTAATTTGTGGCCTTTTCAAGAGTTTCATAAGAGAAATTGAGCTTTGATTTGTTCACATGAGCTAGTAAACTTCCTAGTTGCTTACGCTCTATGAACAAATGCATGATCAAATTAAATTAGATCGAATATTGTATATATCAACAAATGAAATAGAATCAACAATGACAGAGATCAATACCTCTCCTCTTTTGCAAAATTTTGGTTTTAACAAAGAAAACAACCCCTCCAACAATCAGCAGAAAAGCAGCTGCAGAAGTTGTTCCCAGGATAATAGGTAGCTTGTTGCTTCCTGAAAATCATAAACGACACATGAACTTCGAATTGGACATTCAATTTCATAGAAAATAGAACAAGAGACTAAAATTAATCATAGTTAACAAAACCGACCTCCTCCATTAACAGGTACTGGATCAGATGAATTATTATAAAACCTTTGTGTAGAATATCTCAAGTAGCAACCAGCATTCAAGGCCCTCCCTTCTTCCATTGGAATGCAAGAACCAATCCTAGACACCGCATTCAACAAACAATCCTGGCAAGCACTCACATTCATTAGAGTCACAGGCTCCCAACATTGAGCCAACCCAAAAACCGACACATCCGATCTACTCACAGACCCCACAAAGAATCCATCATTTTTAACAGCTTCGACACTCAAATTCCTCACCAATTCAATAGCATTTTCTCCAAACACTGTCTTGTTCCCACTACCAAACTCTGTTTTCCCACAAACAGTTGTGTCATTAGAACTTAATGTCTCATTAAAGAAGTCATAATCATCGTACCTGAGATAGCAACCATCAAAGAAAAGCCTGCCTCCACGTGTAGCTAGTTGAAAAGGGAAACATCTTAGGATCTGTGTCTTGCACTGAGCGAAACAGAAGTTACAATCGTTTCGAGAGAGATCTTTCATGCACTCACCGAAGGTGTAGACTGTTGTGTTGCCGGTTCCATTGACAACAGTAGCGTATCTCTGTGTGGCTATCAATGGAGTCACTGCGTCCATGGTTGCTAAGAAGTTTGATATGAAGTTTTGGCGCTGTGACATAGAAGCAGTCCTGTTGCTGCATATCATAGCTGCTTGTGTCGCTCTTGGTTCACAAAGAGAAGGTTTTGCAGAGAAAGAAAAGAAGATGAGAAGCAAAAAGAGAAGAAAATTCGACATTGAAAGATTTTGATAGGAGATTGCTAAGTGGGTGATTTGGATATGCAAGAAAATAACATATGATAAGAAACATGAAAGAAAATATGCAAGAAAGTGAAAGATGAAGAGAAAATTACGTGTAAGGAGCAACCTGATGAGGGTCCACCGTAAAACTTTACAACTTGGAAGGGAAAGTGAGAGAGGTTGAGGTTGTGGGATCCAACATGTTGACGTGTGATGATTTGATTGGTTGGTGATGAGGATTTTAGAAAGCTGCAGTGAAAATATCATAAAATCTTATGTAAAGTCGGAAAAATGAATTTTAGATCTAATCAGACATTTTTCTTGATTTCAATTGAACTCATACGTAAACATTATAATAAATCGACGGTTATGATATAAGTTAATTTTTGTTCACCCTTACCCCATTTTTACATATTAAATATATGTCTATTTATTAATTAAGAATCGATAAAATTAACTATTACAGCGGTAAATAATTAAATTAATAATTAATAAATAAAAATATATCAGTATACAGAGAGAGGAGATAATGCTCACTCTTTTGAATAAAAATCAACTCTTAAGGTGTGGTTGATTTTTACAATCATTTTATAATAACCAATTATTTATTTTAAAAATATCAGATCTAGTCGATAAATAATTTAAATCCAAAAAAAAGTTTGAATCAGCAGATATGATCCAAATTCAACTATGATTTACGATGAAAAGGGGCTGCGTACGGAAATATTGGTCAACTATGATCAGAAGAGAATTTAAATCGGAAAAAATTTAGATCGATCCAAATTCAATTATGATTTATAATGATAGGCGGCCGCGTACGAAATATTGGTCAACTGTATGACTTTCTTAGTCGGTCTGTGGTGGGCCATACACAAGCACACCTAAATTCCAGTTCCATAATCAAGCTATTTATTATTATATTTCGTATTTAAAGAATTACATTTAATAACTATGTTTGTTATGGCACGGGACTCCCATGCCATGCCAGGGGCGGACGGATGTGGAGGCTAACTGGCTAGCCTGGTCAGCCATATATATATATATATAAACTATGATTAATTTAATATTATTTTAATTAATTAACAACCATTGAGTTAAGACTTAAGACTTAAGACTTAAGAGTAGCTAGCAATCTAAGTATTTGTTTGATTGAGTTTTTCGCTATCTCAAAAAGTTTATCAATGTTTATTTAAATTTTTTAAAGTTATTTAGTTGGACTTTTGAGATTGTCTATTTTAAATTGAGTAGATAGTAGTAGAGTTTATACCTCTACTAGGTAAAAGCTCATGGGGAAGTACTTCTCCAAATAGATAAATTTTTTTAAAAAGTCTACCAACCAAACAACTCTAATTTTTTTTTTTTTTAATATAAAAAAACTTTATTTTCAATATATCTACTATAAGTAGATAGGTTTTTTAAAAGCCCAACTAAACAAGTTTTAAGAACAGTCAATAGTCTGCAAACCAATTACTCCTCTTTTTTCTATACAGGTCACATCAACTATCAAAATTAATTTTATTTCTATCTTTTAGAGTATCTCCAATGCAATGCTAAATCATTGTATCACTGCTACAATAAATAAATAAATAAATAAAACTCTAATGTAACGCTAAAAGTTGTGCTAAATTTGGTATATGCTAAAAAATGTATCAAATTTGACACTGTATATAGTATATGCCAAATTTGGCGCTGTAATAAATGCAGTCATATTTGTTGATTTTTTAATTTTAAATAATAGAAATTTAACGAATTTATTAAGGAAAATTGAGATTGAAACAATTCTAAACAAATATTCAATGTATTCATTGAATGCATTGGTTGTATTTGATAACTTTTATAATTTTAAATAATTAAAAAATGAAGGGCAATTACCAAGTTACTCCTGAATTTTTTTTAAATTTTCAAGTTGTTTGCGACATTTATATAAGTGACCAAATTGGTCCCAAACTTTTTCACATGTACGAAATTAGTCCCTCCTTTAGCATTCCGTTAGTCAAACTTAAAGGTCTAAGGGTATTTTAGACTTTTATCTAATATAAATAAAAACAAAAACTAAAAATTAAAAAAAAAAATCAATTATAAAAATTCAAATAATAATTATTAAAAAAAAAAAATAATTCACCTCCACCTCTCCCCCATATTCCATTTTTTCTTTTCAAATTACCGTATATATTTTTTTTTCCATAACTTCGAATTGAACTTAAGAATCTCACCCAATTGTTTCCTTAAAGCAGCACCTTGGTTCACTTTTGGTCAATCTCTTCTTGCAACCAAATTGTCTCTAGTATTCTCAACTAACTTTGATTATCTTGCATCTAGTGTTCCAAGTAAGACCTAATAGCAAAATCTTCCTCTGCAACACTAAAATCAAGATTCCTACAAACTAACCTATAGAATTGCTTGAAACCGACAAGATTAAATATCATTTGTTAAGTAAAAAAATATATTTAAAATAAATAATAAAATTGTACTATTCTACATTGTTCCCTTCTCCATCTGTTCCTCTTCTTCACCTTGACAAATTTCTCTCTAAAACCTAACCATCTCTCTCAAATTTTCAAAGATTTGTTGGATTTAGATTTGGTGCTGGTTTTTATTGTTGCAGTAGCTTGATTACTTTAAGTTGTGATGTGGCTAGTATAGATTGAAATGAGATTGGATTAAGGAAATTGAAAAGAAAAAAAAAAAAAAAACAGTGAAGGTCAACCGTCAGTGAAGGTAGCTGTAAGCGAGCATGGAGGAGATTAGCGAAGATGATCAAGAAGGACGCGGAGGTCCTTCATGATCTGGGCACAATCTCCTAGATCATGATCTGGGCATGATCTTCCAGGTCGTGGAGGAGGGGACATCCACCGGAGGCCATATCCTCTGGTGGCTTTTTTTTTTTAACTTCATAATTTTTTTAATTAATTAATTAATTTATCAATTTTTAAAATATTTTATTTGTCAATTTTGAAAGGGTATTAAAGTACTTTAACTTCAATCACGGTCAAACATCTAACTTAACGGTCAATAAGGACCAATTTGGTATTTTCAAAAAGTCTATGACGAATTTGGCTCTCGAAAAAAACATGAGGATCAATTTGATCACTTATGTAAAGGTCGCAAACAACTTGGAATTAAAAAAAAAAATTTAGGACTAACTTGATAATTTCCCAAAAAATGAAAAATAGCATATCAAATAGAATTTTGTATTGGAATGCAATGCTAAAATGATGTACCAAATATAATATTTTACTATCTTTTATGCCAAATTTGGTATTGGTATTGACATATGAATTAGAGATGGTCTTACCGGTCCCAAATCTCAATCCTCTCTTTCTCTTTACCTCTCTTAAATTCATTCTAAATTTCTATTTCTATTTCTATCTCTCACTTATCCCCATTCACTCTATTCCCCATCAATAGTTCTCACATTCTATCTTCGGAATTCTCAATTACAAAATTAATTATTTCTTCGATTCAGCTATATTAAACAGTTAAAATTTATTTTTTTCTAATTATAAAGTTAGGATTTTAGGTTTATTATTCATAATTTTAAATTAGTGTTTTATTATTTTTATATTAATTTATTTTACGACTGTAATTTATTATTTTTAGTGTTATATTATAATTTATAAAGTATAACTTTAATCAAATTGTTTAATAATTTTTTAATACCGTCAAAGTTCACTTACTATTAATTTTTATTATATATATATATATATATATATTTATTTATATATATAGTTTTGTTTTAATCCACCATAAAAAAATATCCTGGGTGCCATATGCCCATACCTAATCTCCTGTCACCGAGTTTATTTTTGTATTGAATTTAGTAGATCCAATGGTTTATCTATAATCAATGATTATGATATAATTTTTTTTTTTCATTTTATTATCTTTAAATACAGTATATTATTATATTTTATTATCATTTTGTATTTAAGATCAAAAACGGGATTCAAGCATCTATGTGCAATTACAAACAATAAAGTGGCTGTTTCTACTTTCAACCATGTTATGAAGAAGTCATCAATTGACGCACTGGTTGTTAGAAAAATCTTTTCGGTCCAAATCCAACCAACCCCACTAAAGTTTTCTTTACATTATTTTGATTTCAAATTGGAACAAAGACTTGATTAAATAATAAAAGAGTCTCTTTTAGTTGCCAAGAAACTTCAAAAACACTCATGATACTGATATCTAGTGCAACAATTTCTAATCAACTAATCTACTATTCTAGTACGACTCTACGTTCAAAGTGATCAATGCGTAGCAGCATAGAACAGTGCCACCACAGAGAGATATTATTTGAAGTTGGAATGTTGGATCATTATTGAAGGAGAAATTTGACTCGAGTCTTGACTCTTGACACACTAATTAATTCATTGAAGATTACACGTACGTATACAGTAATACAGCCAACGATTTTGAATGGTAATTAAGTAGATATTGATCATGTAGTGTTCAAAGAGGTCTTCAATGTCATCTGATTAATATATTGAGTGATAGAGTCATTCTAGGTGATATGGGGCCTGGAGATGGAGGGCACACGTTTTTTATATTTTACTTCTGGCTCCTCAATTCAACATCTTCTAGAATCTCGATTATATAATTAATTAAATTCCTCTATTAATATGAATGCAACTTGATTCCAAACCCAAAGCTTCAACATGAAAGCAATTTATAAATACAAATTACCAACTCTAGTAAAAGTTCTTGTGTATATGTATATGTTTATTCCATAAAACACAATTATTTAATTAGAGAAGTTTGATTTATGATAGTAGTTGAGATATCCAGGGAAGAAGAATATATTATTATTATTATTAATTTAAACTTATAATTTGGTTGGTGTGAATGTGGAGGGTTAACACTATATTATTTCAACTTTTTCCGATTGTTTAGAGATATTTATCCCATTCCTCTTTGGGTTTTACTTGAGTGTTTTTCACCCTCACAAATTTGTTTCAAATCAAGGGCTTTATGCAAGCGTCTTTCACCCTCGACTAAAAGCATGACTCCTAATTAATGTAGAGAGATCAAAACTTATATATAAATATTGGATTTCACTCACTAGCGTTATCAGATGTGATGGTACAGATGATATGTGTGATGTACACATGTACCCCATGGTCATCACTATAGATTTGTCCCCTATTTTTAGGCTTACTGATGGAGGGTTTCATTAATTTGAAACCCTTTGGGCCATAAATTTGTAGACCATTTCGATGAAAACCGAAACTTGAAAAGTAAAGATGGGAGTTGGGATTGGGGATCTATTGTGTTGGGCCTTTGAGAATTGAGCTTACACCCGATTAGGCCCATTACTTCTTTGATAAATTCAATTGTTGTCGGTGTTAGCCAACTTGTTGATTTCTTTAAAAAATCATTCAAACTTCAATAATTTCCAAGCGTCATTTTTTTGGTTTGTTTATACTTTATACCTTTACATTGGAAGTGCTAGCTTCTTAAAAAAATTCATATATAGCTTAATAATCTTAACACCATAATTTTAAAAAGTATTGTCATTTAATTAACTAAAATATAAGCAAGAGTTATTGCTTTCTTTTTCAAAAACAATTTAATTGTTAGATGGTTTCTCGCACATCAGTTGAGTTGAGGTGTTATACGATAAGCAAGGCTACCCTTAATCCTACGATGGTTATTTTAAAGACAAAATCATGAAACCCAATAGATCGAAATATATAAACCATACCTCGTGGGTGGTGGTCTCACCCAACTAGGTTCCATACGAGAAAAGAAGTGGCACCGACCGATCCCACTTGTGGCCCACGACATGCATGCTCTATGAAGACAAATTGATGGTGGCAACATTAGCAAGATAAGTAGAGTAGAGTTGAGCAAAAGTTAGAAAACAAAACCATCTTTTTCAGTACTCTATATTTGATCTCCTAGCAAGATAGGTAGCTCCTTCATGAACGTGTTCACCACTGATGCGAAATCGGTGAGAACACCTTTGGCTAGTCATTTCAGGTTGTCCAAGGATCAGAGTCTGAAGATGGAAGAGGAAAAGAACTTCATGGCTAAGGTTCTTTATGCTTTATCCATTTGAAAGTCTAATGTATGCCATGACTTGCACAAGACCAGATATTTCCCATGTAGTGGGAGTTATGAGCCGTTATATGTCCAATCCAGGTAAGCCTCATTGGGAGGCTGTGAAGTGGATCCTAAGATACTTGCGGGGTACGATGGAGAGATGCATAACCTTCAGAAGAGATGAACTCAAGTTGGAAGGTTATGATTCAAATTTTACTGGGGAGGTGGATTATAAAAGAAGTACCACCGGATATGTGTTCACAATAGTTAGTACCACGATTAGTTGAATGTCCCAGTTGCAGAAGATAGTGACAATCTCTACAGTTGAAGTAGAGTATGTGGCTGTGACAGAATCAAGCAAGGACCTGATATGGTTACAAAGTTTGTAAACTGAGGTGGGATTCGATCAAGTGATGAATGTGTTGCACAGTGACAGTCAGAGTGCAATACACTTGGCCAAGAATTCGGCATTCCATTCTAGGACCAAGCATATAGATCTTCGCTACCACTTCATTCGATTGTTAATCGAAGAAGGTGTGTTAAAGTTTGTAAAGATAGTAGGTAGCAAGATTCTAGCTGACATATTGACCAAGCTAGTCACTACTGAGAAACTGGAGTTGTGCGCAGCTTCAGTGGGTTTTCAAGAGTGAAGACGTGGGAGATGAACACACCGTTATTTATCCACTAAGTCATCGACGAAGGATGGAGAACGTTTATAGGGTTTTAGTCTTCAAGTGGGAGATTGTTGGAGTTTTATGAAGACTTCAATTCAACTTGCAAAAACAAGTCAACAAGGAAGCAAAAATGTGAATTGCATTGTTGGAGTTTGGTGGAGATTAATTATCATCAAATTCAACAAAATAGGCTAAAGACAAAAGTAAGCATTGGGTGCTTTTAGACTATATGGGACAACGGCAATTCAAAGAGCAAAGAAGTAGAATTGCTTCATGTTGTGTCTTTCACGGTTGAGTGGTGCGGCCCAATGAAAGACAACTGTTGTGCGCATTGCGCTGTGGCTTTCACATCGGTAATGATAGTGGTCAGATATCAGTGTTTCATGCTGTGTGTTGTGCTATGAGGTTTTGACAACGGTTGTGACATTGGTATTGTCTCTAGAGGTTCACGTTGTGAGGAGCGCTGTGGCACCTAAAGTGGTCACCCACATATCCGCGTGTGATGAGATTTGCACAGTGAAGAAAGAGGAAAAAGTAATAGACTCCAAATAGGATTTGGCCAACCTTAATGCTCCAATATAAGTACTATCATTATGTAAACCCTAATGTCTGTGAAAAAAAGTTACTAGAGAAATAGAGAGCAAATTATAAAGAGATTGAGAGAGAGACTGAGAGATTGTAATCAACTCTAAAAGTAATGAATTGAGTACGGTGCATTACGTGGACGTAAGCAAATTGCTGAACCACGTAAAATTTTTGGTATCGTCTTTTTCTTCTTATTGCTTTCATATTATATGTGCGTTTAGATTTGTGTGTCAATTTTTTTTTTCTTACAACACCATACTAGAAAAGAAGTGGCACCGACTGGTCCCACGTATGGCCCACGGCGTGCATGCTCTATGAAGACAAATTGATGGTTGCAACATTAGCAAGATGAGTAGAGTAGAGTTGAGCAAAAGTTAGAAAACAAAACCATCTTTTTCAGTACTCCATATTTGATCCCCTAGCTAGATAGGTAGCTCCCTCGTGAACGTGTTCGCCATTTCCTGCTTGAGAGACCTCTCAGGAAGGGCAGTTATAGGCCTTAAAAACTTCTACAAAATGGGTCTCATTAGAATTGGATAGCAGGGCAAACCACACCCATATTCCTATAGCTACTCATAGCTAAGGTATGAAATGATATCATGCATGTATTGATCATATTAATTATTATTATTATTGTTCCTTTTCATCCATTCTTTATGACCCATTTTTGCATTCTTGAAACCCTAGTTATATAAGTAAATAATCACCCTTTTTCATGAGTAGATCATCTTAATTGTAATTATCAACAAAAAAAAAATTATATAGTTATAGAAGATCTTGCCATTGTTTTAGATACATATAATTCAGTGAGGTTTTGTTTTGAATATAAATTTGTTTCGAAAATTACAGTCTAATTAATAAATATAATCAAGAAGTTAAATTAATTATTAATATAATATTATATAAATATAATTACCTCATATATTTAAACAAATTAAACCTAATTGATTATATGAAGAATAATCTAGAGTAGTTGTGGCTGCAAGCAGGTATATTCTCTCTTTTATGCATTAAATTAACATGAATAATATAATAGAGGATCCCCTCATGAGTGAGTGAGTGATGGAGTGGCCAACTCTCATTTGTCTGGGACTCAACCTAGGACCACCTAACCTCCATTTTGGGGTACACTTTTTGGACTCATTAATGTAATTAAATAATTAGAAATAATTAGTAATTAAGCATCTGTAATGTGGTGGAATCTCTCTTTCTCAGCTAATTAATCTAATAATAATGCAATTTGCAAGAAAAGGATACCATAGAGATTATATATAACTATATAAGTTAGTGCGCGACTTCTTCATCAGAATTCAACGACCACACAGATTATGCAAAGAATACACCTATTATTGGTTTTAATATATAATCAACGCCACATCCAGATCATCAAACCTTAGATTGAGACACCTCTAATAATATGTGTAAACTGTATTATTAATTATTATTAGTGTTGTTAATTTGTTTTAAAAAGTTAATTAATTATCCAAAACCCTATCCTAAATCCTAATACAACTTATTGAACTTAATCAATATTATATGGTTTAATATATTGTCTATAGCTTTATAGATATTGGGCACGCGAGTTAAATTGATAAAACCTACAAAAGTTACCAAGGGTTTGTCCCCATAAGGTATCCCAAAATTTTCAAAATTGACCCTTTTATCTTTCGGTTTTCAATATTTTTCAATTTTAAAACGTATTTTTGCTTCGTCAACAAAGCTGTGAAAACTTTTATGTTTCAAATAAACCATATCTATATTGGTATGTGTTATTACAAATGTATCTATTTAAATGTAAAATTAAAACACATTTTTGAGATCAACTTTTACCCTCACAAGACCTTTTAAAACATATATATTGAGCTTTAATCACGTTATGATAATATAGACATGATAGGATTAATCGTTACTAAACTCATATATGAGTATAGTTAAATCTATAGCTTGATATTGCTGAAAACTTTATGCCAGTGATGTACCTAACTGTTTATTCACTTCAAAAAAGTATACAAATTTATAAATAATGAGCAGGGCACTCACTTTCTAAAAGAGAAAGATAATGTACATTGTCCACTCGCAGTTTAATTACCTAATTTATTAGTCTATCTATCCAGTACTCTACAAATATTGGAGGGTGTTGTCGCAAATTAGAATCAAAACAAAGGCTATTTTGGTAATATTATAGTACATAACTGTCTATAACTACTTCAGTTCCATTTCAATATCTTACAAGGAAAAAAAAAAAAAAAAAAAAAAAAACATCACCTGAGAGTAGTAGTTGTCTACACAGTTTGAGAGAAGAATTGTGTTAAGATGATGAAGAGAAACGATAGATCATCTCTTGTACTAGTTCTGGTTTTTGTGCTTATTGTCTCGGTCACATTCAATTTAATGTCTGTCGAGGCAAGAAAGCATCACCACAAGAAGAGCAATTCTCATCACAAGCACCGCAAAGATCATAAGGGTGGTTCTGATTCTTCTGGACCTGCACTAGGACCAGCACCAGCCCCTCTTCCTCCTTATGGCTCTTACCCACCTCAGGCGTCGTTGACCGTTTTCAATGTTTTGTCATTTGGAGCTAAAGGAGATGGAGTTACCGATGATTCGAAGGTATATCTCAAATGGTGCACAAATGAAAGAAATTTGTTAATTTCTTTAGTGTTATTCTAGCCGTTAGTAACCATCGACCTTAAAATGTTAAGGTTTTAGGTCTGATTATTCATTATTATAAGTATGGTATGAGAGCTTTTTTATACAAAAAGTCTTGGGTTTAATCGGCCCACGTGATTGAATTTGTGTTTGTTTTGAAATTATTATAAATTTCAATACAAGTTTAGGTTTGAGCCACTTGTCAAGCCCGTCAATCTATTTAAATACTATTGACTCATTTTATTTTATTTTTTATCTTAAGCTTTATGTCTGATAGTTACTAACATATTGATGAATGTCAATAAAACAGGCAGTTCTCGCGGCCTGGAAAGCTGCCTGCAAGGTGTCTGCGGCTACACTAGAAATTCCATTGGATTTCAAGTTCATGATCAATCCCATAACTCTTCAAGGTCCATGCATGCCTCACTTTGTTCTCCAGGTTTGCTTGCTCTTCTTTTTAGCTGATTTTTCTGACTCAAAACAGCATTTTCATAGAGACAAGTAAACAAAAAAGCAAAGAGAGTATATTCTCTGTGCATGTTTAATATTATTATTAAATTTTGAACACACAAAAAGCTAATCAACCAAGTGGAATTCCATTTCCAACTGCAGATAGATGGAACCCTCTTGGCACCTCAAAAAGTAGGTTCATGGCCCAAATCCAGTTTGTTTCAGTGGCTAAATTTCAAATGGATTCATGATTTCACCATTCAAGGCACCGGCACCGTCGACGGTCAAGGCTCTGATTGGTGGACCGCCTCTCAAATCTATTCCATTCAGGTTTAATTAATTTATTAATTACTTAAAAATTATCTTACTTGAAATTTCCATAAATTAACTAGCTAGGCTGTTTGTTAAACTTCTTCATTTTGTTGTATATTTTGCAGAAGAAATCTAAACACATTCCAGATATAAAACCAACGGTAATAATGATTTCTTCAATTTTAAGTCCTTATTTATAATAATGATAATAATTCTCTAGTTAGGACCGTTCTGAAAAATAATTTCAGGATCTAATTTGTTTTGTAATGTTGTAGAGCTGATTTTATAATGTTGCAAAATCAAGATCCTGAAACTTTTTTTTAGGGCTGTGTTCATGAGGGTAGCATCCTATAGCATTTGCAAAGATTGACGTACGGATTGTTTAGATAATTGATCATAATTTTATTTTCGATACAGGCTTTGAGATTCTATGCAAGCAACAATGTCACAGTTCGTGATATCAAAATCATAAACAGTCCTCAATGCCATCTAAAATTCGACAGCTCCAACGGAGTCCAAGTCAACAATTTACAGATTTCTTCTCCAGAAAATAGCCCCAACACTGACGGAATTCACCTCCAAAACACACAAAATGTAGAAATCCAGCATTCTAACATCGGCTGTGGTAAGTAAGAGCTAATCTAGCTAAGCGTTCATCGATCACTTGCCTTACTTTCTCCTCTAAAACCTAGGAGGATTCAAACATAATTAATGAGCTAATTAAAAGAAAGTCTTCGATAAAATGGATATATTATATCATCGTTCATTCAAAAAAAAAAATCTATTTCCATTGGGAAATGAAAAATCTATTTCCATTGGGAAATGAAAATTTGCAATATATATATATATATATATATACACGTGATATATTTTATCCAATAGATATACAAATATACATTTCATATCAGTCTCTCAACAAAACTTTTGCAAATTATGTACTAGCTAGATATACCTAATTAGCTGTTACGTGGGTGTGACTAGTAACAATCAATATAGTGAGCCTAAGTAGCAGATGGTGCATGTCACGTTAGTACTGCACAGAAAAAGTTATCAGTACTTGCAAGGAAATATATATATGATTGGTTTAAGAAATATTTTTTTTTTGAATGATATAACTGTCACTAAACTAACTTTTTGAAACAAGCATGAACAAAAAGTACCTGTACAACTTTTATCAACTTTTATCTCATCACTAATTAAAAGGAAGGAATGATGATAGCAGCGTGCAAGCATCAGCAACAACTATATAATATTGGACATTTTTTTTCTTGATATATTTAATATTGGCTTTGCATATATTCTATGGTTTTTTAATTATATGCTAAATGCTGTTTTATTTTTCTTCTTATTTTGTGTAGGAGATGACTGTGTATCAATACAAACCGGATGCTCAAACGTTCATGTTCATCATATTAATTGTGGCCCTGGACATGGTATAAGGTAAATAAATTTTTCTCAATTTGGTGGTCATAATTAAACTTAAATCGCTGAAGGTCTTTTACCTTGGTGGTTGGAGTCTCAGAAATAAAACTCTATCTATTTGATGTCAACAAGTTGTAAACCTAACCATTTTTTTTTTTTTTATGGATGCAGTTTAGGAGGACTAGGAAAAGACAAGAGTGTTGCTTGTGTGTCTAATATTGTTGTGGAGACAATCTCCATACAAAACACACTAGCTGGAGTTAGAATAAAGACATGGCAGGTAAGAAATTAATTCAATTACTTTCAATTTAATAATTCTTACTTTGCATGGTTTCTAATTATCTGTTATAATGAACAAAATTTACATTCCAGGGTGGTATTGGATCTGTGAAGAACGTGTCATTTTCCAACATTCAAGTGTCGGATGTGAAGGTTCCGATAATAATAGATCAATACTACTGTGACAAGCATTTGTGCAAGAATCAAACAGGAGCAGTGGCAATATCTGGTGTTAAATACAATCAAATAATCGGAACGTATTCGGTGCAGCCGATTCATCTAGCTTGTAGCAATGATATTCCATGCACAGATGTTGATCTAATCGACATACAGCTGAAACCCTCGTCGGCAAATCGATATTTCCAGAAGGCATTGTGCTGGAACTCGTTTGGAAAATCACAGGCTCCATTGGTTCCTTCAAGCATAGACTATTGCTTGAGAAATGATGTCAGTGGTTCAGTGCTCAGGAGAATAGCAAGATCTCATGAGCATGTCTGTTAGTATAATTAATTAATTAATTACTTAATTGACTTGTTAAATTAGGTCATTATGACTGTACTAGCTTACTTTCTTTTTTTCAACTTTTTTGTATCTTTTTCATGTTGAGGGTTGTGTGTGTGCTTCCCTTCTGCAACTTTTTTTACTGTGGGAAGGTGATGATCATGTGTAATAGTTTTATTCAGAGTAATTAATATAATGTAATTTAGTTGGTGCTATTATTTTTTTTTCCCCTTACTTATTTATTTATTTATTTTTACTAAACAACCAAAAACCTTTATTAATAAAAATAAAAAGAAAAAAAGGGAAAAGAAAAATGAAAGCATGTGGGGCACACAAGCTTAAAAAAAATAAAAAATAAAAAAATAAAAAATAAAAAATAAAAAACCTTGAACTTAATTAACCAGATTAGCGGAATCATTCCTTTCTGCCTCAACCTATATGGTCCAATTAGCGATAACGACACGTCTTAATTCTGTTTGGGCCACTGAAGGCACATAATCTTATTCTTAGCCTCATCTACCGGGAGGTGCTTAGAACTTTCCTTACTCAAAACGTTATTGCTAGATATCGAATTTCCTTTTTTAATAAATGGAGTCAAACCGGAAGAATGTGGTATCATAAGGGGTTTGAAGCGTCTCAACTAAGTTGACAGGCAACATAACTTTAAATCTTGTGTACATAATTCTCCAAACTGACCGGTCAATATTAATTATTACTAATAAAAATACAGAGATTCCAGAACAAAAGAAAAACAAAACAACCATTGATTATGAGTCAAAGAAAGATCTTGAGAGGCTGAATGATCTTCCACTTAATTACCCTCGTAATAGATGTTAGATTTGAGTTACATGAATGTTCATAAAGGAAATTAAAATAATGCAGCCTGCCAGATGAAGATATTGCACTGCTAGTAGTATGAGTCCGGAATAATGTAATTTAGTCGGTGCTAATTTGAAATTAAAAGAGGGTACCTTTTTCAGATGAACCCATAACTGAAACTAAAAGTTTCAACTTTCAACCATGTTTACGTGTTTATAATAATTAAAGCTAATCAGAGCCAGTTCAGAGATTGACCAAGTCTCCATTAATTTGTTCCCCGAGAGATTTGTTGTACTCGGTTGAATCCATATCGTTATGACATGTAATTAACTTTTGAAATTAGTAATTAAAGTGAGGCAACAAACTTTAAAATGGCACTAACTCAGAGACCATTGCACCCGATTTATGTTAATTAATTTATCATCATCAGCAGAAGATTTCAATCTCTTGGTCAAACTGTCTCTGCCACTATTTGTGGGTGAGACTTGAGAGAGAGAGAGAGTATTGTACATTCTTCCATAAAAATTATGTAGAAGTGGAGAGCCAAAACTAGGGTTGTGGAGAGCACTAGGCACAGCTTTCCAATCCAATTGACAGAAAAAAGATGGCCAAATTAAAGTTTAATGAAATATGCATAAGCCGTTTTTCTGTATAGTTAACGAATAAAGATAAAAGCACTTCAATTCAGAATGGGAGCAAAAGATTGTATATATGGGCATCGAATTCCTTGAATGGTAAATAAGTTCAACGTAAAATCTAAAAATCTGTAGAGTTTAAAAGTTAATTTGTACATATGTAGGTGAATTAATCGGTTTTTAAAGTTGAACATTAAATTTGTACAACTTCACATAAAAGTATTGAAATAAAACAAATGTATAGCTAGAAATTGATAGCTTTCTGTGCCACCTAATAATTTTAGATTTTATAATTGAAATGTTTGTAAATTAATTGTATAGTTAGGTTGGGTTAGGATGTTGATGACAAGTGAGTGTTGGTGGTGGCTGCGTGCACCGTCCAACTTTCTCCCTTTACAGAAAATCTCACTTCTTGCATTGCATGCGCATCCTTCCTCTCTTAACATTCTTACAACCAAACATATTTATATTTATATAAAGCTAGCTATACTACTTGTGGGTCCTTCTAACAATTAAAGCTAATTAATATTTCAGGATTTTCGGATAATTTTTCTTCACTTTCATTCTTGTGTATATTATTTTTTAGAACCATTCTTGTATAGCTGTATGTATTATTTATGAAAATATATGCGGATACTGTGAAAATTTATCATGATTTTTCTTTCTTTTTGTTATATGAAGAGTTATTTTAAATGAACTTTTTTATTGTTTTTCTTGTTTTTTTTTTTGTTGAAATAATTCAATTCGACAAACATATTTATAGGGAATTAAACACATCTAAAACTTTTAAGAATTCAGATAACCCATTTTAATTTTTACTAGAAAATTCAACTTAATTAAAACAACAAAATATAATCCTAATAAATTAGGTTTGATTTAATTCTTAGGAATTTTCATGATCCTTGAACACAAAACTCAATACAAATAAATCAATCTTGGGCCTGGTATCTGTTGAATTCTGAACAGGGCCACAAAGAAAACCCAATTCACCTACACTTGAAATACTATTTTAAATTATTGGATTTCTTATTGCTTTTCGAAAAACTAAGAACTATTGGACCAGTCTAGACGTCCAGTAGATATAGTTGTCGATTTAGTGTCATTTTCAATAATTTTAAGATGATTAAAGACTTAAAGTAGTATTAATGCATTAAATACTTAATAATTGTGTTAATGGTGGTACGTTAATTCCGATTGTGGATTTGAACCCATAAATGCACAAATGTCATGTCTAATATTCGTCCATAACTCATAAAAATTAATGTTTATAGTAGAAAATAAGATGAGAGAAAAAAAAAAAAAATCACACAATATAAAATATACGTGGAAAACCCTAAATCAGGGATAAAAAACACGGGCCGTCAGGACGACAAATAAAGTTTCACCATATTATAAATTATTATAACTAGAGATGCACATTTATGGAATGAGGATGAATATAATTATTATAACTAGAGATGCACATTTGGGGAATGAGGATGGATATAGGTCTCTCCATACTTATCCCCCCTCGGTTTTCCAAATTTAGGTGGAGGTATATCCATCCTCAACCCCAGTTCTCCATTTTTCCCGTTTTTCCCCAGTTCTCCGATTTCCTCATTTTCTATTTGACTAAAAATTACAAATAAACTAAAAAAACAAACATCCATTACAAATCATGAAAGGAGATTTTGGATTTACGTTTTAGGTTTTATCTTTAAAAAGAGTAAATGAGTATATATAGTTAGGGTTTTCAAAGAATAAAAAAAATATATATATATATATATACTATAATCATATTTATATATGTTTTGGAGAAATGAGGAAATGAGGATGGGGATCCATCCCTATCCCCATCCCCATCCCTATATTTTTCATCCCCACCCCTCCTAAAAAAAACAAAAAAACAAAAAAAATCCCCAACTGGGGATTTGGTGATTTAGGGATCCGGGGGAAAATGTGCATCTCTAATTATAACCATATATTATAGGATTCTCTCTTACAACTCAACCTAAACCATAGAGCCTTACCAAGTCCTTAAACTCACAATCAAACTTTATATCATGACTCTCAGCTCACAAGATCCTCACCAAGAACCCCCCAATATCCCTTAGATGTCCCCTGAATATCATCCACGGATCTCTATCTTGATCCACTGATTTTCCCCAGATCCCTCAATGGATATTCCCTATAGTCTCCCCCAGATCTCACCCAATCTTTTTGATGTTATATGGTGTTTTTTTTTTTTTTTTTTTTTTTTGCTCCACACAAAATAAATTAATTACAAGGTCTATTTATACTAGTTACATGAAGTTTAAGATAAAAGAAAATTTTACTCCTAAACGTACAATATTTACTTGTTTCATATAAATACTATTTCCTTTTATGACAAGTCTTCTTGTAAAGAGTATTCATTTTCTTTCAAGCACAAAAACTTCCTAAAACAAACTACTTCCTTTTCTACTGAAGATTTCCCATTTCAAGTATATTTATGATTGACTAAGGTTCATGTCATATACTGGCCAACCGCACCCTATATCTTTACAATCATTGGAAATTACATCGCTCATAATCGATCCATGTGCTGAAACGATCTCGACTGCAACCTAATTACATGATCTATTTATACTAGTTGCAGGGAGTTTAAGATAAAAGAAAATTCTACTCATAAACGTACAAGACTTACTTGTTTCACATAAATACTATTCCTTTTATGACAAGTTTTCTTATAAAGAGTATTAATTTTCTTTCAAGCACAAAAACTTCCTAAAACAAATTGCTTCCTTTTTTGCTGAAGATTTCCCATTTCAAGTATGCTTATGATTGACTAAGGTTCGGGCATATGTTGGCCAGCCACACTCTTCATTGTTACAATCACTGGAAATTACATCGCTTAGAATCGATCCATATGCTGAAACGATCTCGATCACTGTCAAAGTCACAACGCTTTCCACAACACTATCTTCTGGAACATGGACTACTGTCAAAACCATACAGCGCAAAGCACATCGCCATACAGCTGTGGGAACCTCTATCAAAGCCACAACGTAACCCACAACGATTTGCTTCATTCTTCCGTTCTTCTGGTTTTCAAACCTCCCTCAAACACATATCAACTTTGTTTGGTTCAATTGGGTTCATTCGAGAATACGAGCCAAAACCTAACAATTCTCCCATTTTACTTGAATTATCAAAACTTTGTCCACGACCACGATTCTCAGCACTGAAAATCACCATACCCCACCACAATGTATAACCACTTAAGAATGACCAATCCTAAATTATTATTTTTTTGTTCCGAAACCATGTCGAAATAACCTGCTGAAATTGTGATGCAACTCCTTATGTCAGATTACTAGGGAGTTCATCAACCATCGACATTTTTGTCCACCATACACCCTGTATCACTTTCTGACCAATTTAATGTGTACAATTATGGACCACTAACAGCAACATATCATCTTCCATGGTCAGTGGGGGAAACTGCCAGAAGGATAAATATATCCTTACATCACCCAACCCTGTGAAAGACCTTTTGTCCTTGCATCACATACTTAGTGAAATACTTGCTATTAGAGTCGAGAGTGCTTTGCCAGATAAGCCCTATACCAAACTAGAGACTTCGAACGTTCCTCATTTTTTTTTTTTTTTTAGCGATTAAGAGTTTTTTTTTTAATCGCCTTGTGTAACCCAGGTTGGATTTCCATGACTTTTATCTGCCACCACAAGCCAAACTTCTCATCTATCTATATTCTTCCTTTCATCAAACCCTACCAAGTTCGAAATTGCTTTCAAGACGTATCTTTTTTACTAAACCATACTAGACAACCATGGTCATCATCCCAATGCCATCAAGTCTTCCATACGATATCCCATAAAGACTTGAAATCGACATCATCAAACCTTATGGTTCTGATACCAATTGTTGGGGATTTAAACCAATGAAGCAGAAACTTCATACATAATATTCACACATAACTCATAGCAATAAATGTCTATAGCAAAAAATAAGATGAGAGAAAAATAAACAATCACACAACACAAGATATACGTGGAAAACCCTAAATCAGGGAAAAAACCACGGGTCATCAGGACGACAAAGAAAGTTCTACTATATGATAAATTATTACAATCATATACTTTAGGATTCTTTCTCATACCTCAGCCCCAAACCATAGAGTCTTACCAAGTCCCCAAGCTCACAACCGAGCTTTATATCATGACTCTCATCTCACAGTGCTCACAAGATCCTTACCAAGAACCCCCCAATATCCTCTCGGTCTCCCCTAAATATCACAAACATATCTCTAACTTGATCCACTAATATTCCCCGGATCCCTCCATAGATATTCCCTATGGTCTCCCCTGGATCTCACCCATTCTTTCTAATGTTATATGGTGTTTTTTTTTTCTGCTCCACATAAAATAACCTAATTACGAGGTCTATTTATACTAGTTACAAGGAGTTTAAGATAAAAGAAAATCATACTCCTAAACGTATAAGACTTACTTGTTTAACATAAATACTATTTCTTTTTATGACAAGTCTTATTGTAAAAAGTATTCATTTTCCTTCAAGCACAAGAACTTCCTAAAACAAACTACTTCTTTTTCCGCTGAAGATTTCCCGTTTCACGTATGCTTATGATTGACTAAGGTTCGGGTCATATGTTGGCTAGCCGCATCCTATATCGTTACAATCACTGGAAATTACATCGCTCAGAAAACTGTAATTCATACGTTGAAACGATCCCGACCACCGCCAAAGCCACAACTCTTTCCACAACATTATCTTCTGGAACAAGGACTGCTGTCAAATTAAAACACACAGCGCAAAGCATTATGGGAACCGCTGTCAAAGTCACATCGCAACCTACAACGATTTGCTTATTTCTCCCTCAAACACCATATCAACTTCGTTTGGTTCAATTGGGTTCATTCGAGAATATGAGCAAAAACCTAACAATTCCATCCACGCACTCTTTTTGATAGGCTATATTTCACATGAAAAGTTTAGATTGGTTCTAATTCTAGTAAAACTTGCAAGTTGCCTCAGCATATGACAAGTTATTTATGTGATTTTATTTTCTTTCAGTTACTATATTGGTCTCATAATTTTACTAATAAAAAGCAAGTGGTGCTATTGGCACACCCCCTGCTCATCTATTTACGTCTCACTTTTTAAATTATTTAGTATTATTTTTTTCCTTTATCAAAATTACTAAAAGAGACATATAATTTTTTTATAAAAAAAATTTATAAAATAAATCTAATAAAACTCTACATTCCTTTTCAAAGAAAAAAAAAAAAAAGCCAACGTTCTTTACTTTTTTTAATCCTTTTCTTGAAATATTTCTTATTTTCATCACTTTTAAACCCTAAAAATACTTGTACTAAATCTTATTTAAATAATAAATCAAACACTTATGGTGCATTAGAAAAATGAGATATTGATTATTATTTAATCTCACTACTATTTTAGAATTTGAAAGTGAAATGATGATAACCAAAATAAATACTTGCTCTTTGCTTCTTATTTCGTTTTGTTTGTGAGTTGTTTCTTTTTTTTTCCTCTCTGTGTGTTTTGTCTTGGGTTGCTCTGTTATTTTCTCTTTGCTCTTTTCTTAGGGTTGTTTGCTTATTCTTTATCTTGTGACTTCCTGAACTTTTCTATAAAGCTTGATGTTATTAAAAAAAAAAAAAAAACACTAAAAGAGAAATAGGAAGAAAAAAAAATTCATTCATGGGAGGTGAGAGAAAGATGAGACCAGAGATAAAGAGATATGGGATAGATAGAGATATTAGAAATATGGTTTATTAAGTTTGAAAAATAAGTAAAATGGTAGTTTTGAAAATAAATAAAATAAATTAATAAAAACATTTAACTTTATTTAATTAAATCATAATTTAAACAAGTGGGACATAAATAGATTAGTATGGAGTGTGCTAATAGCACCACTCCAAAAAAAAACAAATCAATTTAATTTAAATTATTTGTTAGATGTCATGGAATATGAGTTTTGTTTGTATACTATCACTTGTTAGGCAATAATATATATATACATAACAAATATTAAGTTTTATTAATTTATTTAAATAAAAAAAATAATAAATAAATAAATAAATAAAAATAAATAAATAAATAAATAAAACTATTACAATTTGAGCTTTGAGAAGGATATTATTCAATCAATGACACTGACTTCACCAACGACCTTCATTTATGTAAATGTACGAGACAATAAAAATATCACTAAGTCAATTCTCTCATCTGATTTAATGTTTTAAAATGATATACATCAATCTTTTAAATGATATCAACGTCAAATTGAAAATTTTATAAAGATTTTCAGTGTCGTGTAACTAAAGATAATCAATGTTTCCTTATAAAAAATAAAATTAAAAAAAAACTAAAAAAAAAACTATAGATAATCAATAGAAAAATTGATTTCTTCCCTATAAAATTAAATAGTTGATCCATGTGTTTGTTTTTCGGAAATTGCGACAATATTAAATGTATACATTCGCTTCTTTATTATATAGATGTTCCATTTTACTTTGAACTATTATAAGTACGGGACTGAATAAGTTTATACAACTTGAACCATAATCTCATTGATGCAAGAAATCGTAAATCTTAACATTCTTCTAGGTTTTGTTATTTTAATTAAGTGTTATTTGATCTTTGTTTTGCCTAGGCATCTTAGAGGTTTTTCTTTTAGTTGAATGTTTGCCACATAATTTAATCCATTTAGTTATTGCTAATGACACATAGTTGATACATTTATTGGACAACAAGGTACTGAATAAGATATGTTAATTAGGTCTCTAATTGAGTACAAAATATAATTGCTAGTTGATTAATGGAACATTTGTGATACAAAATATGCACCTACATACACAGGCTAAGCCAGCTCCAGGAAATGAGGAGGTAGGGGTCGATTTGGAAAAGAGTAATACTAGACAACACAACCACTATCACAACACGTGTCGGTTGATATGTCAATTTATAAATGGATATATATTAATAATGATTTATCTCACTTATCCATGTATCCACTTATTAATTGACATATCATAATTGAAAAGTTATGAGAATGGCTGTGATATCTAGCATTACTCTTTAAATTTAATAGAAAAATGAAAACAATAAAAAACATTGTAAAATTGAAATAAACTTTTAAACATGTAGCCATGGCGCCCTCATATCATAGCGTGGTTTCGTTACCATACATTTATCTAATAAAATCGTATCATCTAATAAAAATACACACATAACATGAATATATCATATAGATCGACACATGCGGAAAAAATACTTTTTAATCGGACAAACATAGATGAAACTTTACTTTAGCCTTTACAAATGCAGACATGCTTGGGGGTTGACTGTCCCAATGCCCTGCCAATCAAAGCGTAGTTTGAACCAAACAAAAATTAAGTTGATAAATATAACAAAACAGAGCGATTAACAGAGTATGTATTACTCACAAATCACAATCCATATATTGTCTGCAATTTGGGTTGACATAAGCCACTCCCAGAAGCAAAAACAGAGAAAATTAGCCACAAAATAGTTCTCCAAACTCAGAGAAGTTATTCTTTTTGTTTTATGTTTCCACTTAATTAAACCATGTAGTTATTGCTAATGACTTATAATTTGATGAAATGTTTTCGGTACAGAATATGCATTTGCATCTATATAATAAAATTATATTATGTTTATAAAAATGCTCACATGACACAATCTATACATGATCTTATTGGATAGATCGACACACTCACACACACATACATCCAATATATGAAAAAGTTTTTCATGCGACAATCATAGATGAAAGTTTATAAATTTAAGAGATATAACACTAGATTAATCTTATTCTGTTTGATTCAAAGGTTTTAAAAGGATATTCACCCATCTTTTAAATGTTGCTATGTCACTCCGAAGAATTTCTGATTTTTATTTTTATTTTTAAATAGAACTGATTTAAAGGAAAAATTATCACATAAGAATAAAAGATCATATGCTGAAAATCTTCTAAGCAGCATATAATGTGTGTAAATTAAGAAAACCAATAATTAAATTTCTAATGAATTGATTTTCTCCACTACGATATTAAATAGCCGACGATTTTTTTTTTTTTTTTGAAATTGGCTCGATATTAATGAATCCATATTACAAATGACCATATTTAATATATACAATCACTTTATGAGATAGATGTTCATTTTTTCCTTAAACTAGTATAAATTTGGTATTTGTGAAGTGCATATGACTCGATTCTCAAATCCACAATCTCATTAATGTAAGTTATGGTATATATATCATGATGTTTCTAATAAAATCATATCAAGTATATAAAAATACACACATGACATGATTTGATCAGATAGATCGACACATATGCATACATCCAATAATGGAAAAACTTTATAAACTAGGTTTTCATCATACAATTTCTACATTTTCTTTCACATAACTAACAAATTAGAACTTGAATATGACAACTATAATTACTTGTGTCCTAATGTAAACCCTGTTTCTTTTATTTATAGAGTTTAATCTATAAGTAATGCTAAATATCCCACCTACAATCCCATCTACAGTCCCACAATTTCCATCCCTACACATGTGACAGTTGAGTTGTCATTTGATGAATGGATACACGTTAATTGTTTTGTGAATATATGAGTAAGTGAGATAAATTACAATTAATGTGTATCCACTCATCAAGTGACACATCAGCTGCCACATGTGTTGAGATGAAAATTGTGGAATTGAATGTAGGATGTTTATCATTACTCTTAATCTATATATGGAGAGAATCTTTGAGGATAGAGTTTCAAACATTTGTGGGCGGAGTTTGATCAAGGGTTGTTGTAGTTGCAGAGTTCACTTTTCTTCCTCTTTCTCTTCTGCTATTATCAGCAAATTTCAAGCTTGCCTGATGCAAACCCTTGTCCTTCTCTTTCGAATTCCATTCAGACAAGTAATAATCTTCTTCAGTAGCAATCTTTGTTGATGGACCACAAAACATCCCACCCCATTGTGGAAAATGTATCAACATTATTGGGAGTGTGCAGCATATGGTCATTATACCCATCAGAGTAATCCCTCTCTCTTTCGAATATTTCGATCCTCTGAAGAAAATCAATTGTGTCAAAACTGCACCCACATTTCCACCCCCTCCTGTCATCCCAGATATCACTCCCAATGACCTGAAACAAATTGTCAGCCTGAATGAGCACTCTTACCAGAATTAAAATGTCTTTAGAAACTATAAGAAAAGTATAGAAATGGTTACCTCCGGGATACGAAAGGAACGACTCCAAATGTGAGTCCACAGGCAGCTTGGACGAAAAGAGAGAAGATGATCATTACTATAATTGAAGCAGTCAAGGATTCAACCTGACCAAGAAGGACACAAAACACACCTCCAAGAGTCTGCACAACCCAGAGAGCCCAAAGCCTACCTCTCATTCCAAACCTTTTCGCCATTACATCCGAGATCATTCCTCCTGCCGGTCGAGAAACTATATTTGCTAATCCGAAACTTGCTGCAATGATCCCTGCAGTGTGGAGTTCCAAATTGAACCTGTCGTAAAAATACTCTGCAATTATGTTGTCAATCGTTAGTTCTACCCCGAAACAATAACCATAAGTCAGTGCCAGAATCCATCCTCTGTAGTTTGTAATGGCATGATAGAAAACCTTTGAGAATTTGTCTTTCTGTTTGTCTCCGGATTTGTGTAGTCTTGAGAAATTTCCGTCCGGTAAATCCTGACCGAAGATCAGAATAGCAAAAGCTGATAATGTTTGGAAAAGGGCAGGGATGAAAAATGAAATCCGCCAAGCTGTGAATTTGGTTGCACCAATGTCACGGATGAGGCCAAATACAATTGGCATGATGAGTTGGGTTGCGCCACCTCCAAGATTTCCCCAGCCACCAGACACACCGTTGGCGGTGCCAACAACTGGACCGGAGAACATGGAGCTCATCCAGAATTGAGTGGAGACAAAAGTGGCAAGAGAGAAGCCTGTGAAGAACCGTACAAGGAGGAAGGAAACAGGGGAGTTGACGATTGAAGTGAAGTAAACGGCTGGGGCAGTGAGGAGGATCAGTGAAGCTGAGGCGAGACGGGGTCCAAATAAGTCACAAGCAGTTCCCATGGCAACCCTGGCAAAGACTGCACCAGAAACTGATGCAATTCCTGCATTGCCAATGTCACTTGCTGTCAGGTTGAGATTGTCACGTATGATTGGAATCAGAGGTGGAGCAGCAAAAGTGGATACAAAACAAGAAAAGAAAGAAATCCATGACAAATGAAATGCCCTCATGTGTGGTGCTGCTATTGAGACCAACCGGAATTCAGTAGCCTTGTGCTCTGAGTCCACCGGAAGAGCGAATTTCGAAGGTTCAGATTCAGATTCTCTCATACTACCTTGCACTTCCATATCTGAATCTTTGTATACTTCTTCTTGACAGAAAAAAAGTGATGGGAGTGAAATGCGTGGTCTTAGCTGAACTTATATGGCACTCAAGACATTTTTCCACGTTCGAATAGCCATTAAAAGTGTTCGCTGTAGAATTTTGAAATTCTGTCTTTGAAAAAAAAAAAAAAAAAAGTGGGTAGATTGGGAATTAGATGTAGTAAGACTTTGTGAGTCTGCTGGCTTTATGATTGTTAAAAAGGCAAGTGATTGACTTTTAAACTCTTTCAGTTCCGCCGAGTCTCATTGTTGTACTGCTATTCATATGCAGAAAAGTTAATAGGGTTAGAAATTGAAAGCATCGTGAAAGGGAGTCGTTGGCAGGGAGTGTTTGATTATTGATGGACAGTGGCATGAACTTGGAAGTTTTCCAAAAGTGATGTTATAGTATCAAACAAGTTGTCTCAGGCATTGACTTTGGAGTTTAATTCGGAGAAATTAAGCAGGCCCATCAACTGATGGTGGGATGATTTTTTCTTGACTTTTTTGCCAGAGATTCTTATTTTAACTACTGTAAAAATACAAGTGTGGCCCTGATGATTTTGACATGAATATAGAACAAGATTGACCATTCATTTGTGATTCGTTTATTGAACTTTCAAGTATCTTTTCATTGGTTTGATATTGAAGACTATTAACTGTGCATAGAATCATTGTTCATTGATTGATCTGGACCATCTGGTTTGGAAGAAAAAGGGTGTTTATGGCCATTTCAAACCATGATATATATTTTTTTAATTATTAAAATATTTGTCTGGAGAATATTCAATTTCAATTATTATATCATATCCTTAATTAGGAGAATATTCAATGTCAATTAAGTATTATATCATTTTTTTTTTTTAAAGTAATACAGCAACAACGCCAAAAATTCAAACAAAAAAAAAAAGAGTAGAAAAAAGAAGAAAAAAGAAGCCCGGATAAACATGAATTTGTATAAATTTTGTTTTTATATGAGTTCTTAAACTAATTAAGTTATAATATCTATTGTACATATTGGTTATGTTTGAATTTAAGTTTTATTAAATTTAAGTTTACAGATGAATTATATAGCATCAACTCGAACCGTGACATTACTGACTGAATGAGCGTTTTTACCACTGAACCATATTGGACGATGATAATTTGGGGTGGTAATTTTAAGTGTTTTTATAGTTTATGTTTGCATTTAGGTGGTGTATAATTGCATTTAAATGTATGTTCAAATTTAAGTATATTTTTCAATTTAAGTGTATTTTAAAATTTAGCTAAATGTTAAAATTCAAGTTTAGGTTCTAAACTTCAATTGAAATTTGTATATTTAGTGCTTTGATATTATTTTTTTATTGAAACTTGTCGTTTTAAAGTACTATGTATGACTCAATCCACAATTTTATTAATGCGGGTTATGATGAATCATGATCTTTTTAATAGAATTTTATCATTCATATATATATATATAAAATTACACACATAACATGATTTCATCGGTTAGATCAACACACATACAAAGGAAATTAAAGGCAATTCAGTCAATGACTAGTAAACTCTTGAATTCTGCCTGAGTTCCATTGCTGTACTGCATATTCACATGCTGCAGAATATATACTCTGGAATTCAAAGCATTATTGAAACTTGAAAGGGAGTGGAGTACAATAATTTGAAAGGTTTTTATTAAAAGACAACTTATAGCATCAAACAAGCTGTCTGAACATTGGCTTTGGACTTTGGAATTTAATTCGGAGTTGATATCTGACAGGGATTCTTCTTTTGTGTAAAATACCAGTGTGCCCTTATGATTTGGACATGAATGAAGAACAAGATTGAAATAATTTGTACCACCGATTAATGTGGTACAGATTAAAACCTGATAATGTCAAGTTGCTATACTGTAGGTGGTATATAAAAAAAAAAATTGAATAATTTGTGTTTAGTTTAATCTTGGAGAGGGTACCTTCTGACTGGTTGAAATCGAAGACGGTGACATAGTTTGGTGCTTGAGATTGTATTGGACTGAATTTGATTAAATTAATATTATACTATATTTGGTGAAACATAGGACTTGATTAAAATGATAATTGTTTTTTTGTTTAATATGTTTTGAGATTAAATATGATTGGATTTGATAAAAAAAAATATTTCTATATATAATAAAATTGTTTAAAAATATATTTGCGTAAAATAATATATATAAATTAAGAAATTTAAATATTTAACATTAATTTTATAAAATAAAAGTTGTTAATTTTTTTAAAACAAAATAAAATAAACCATATTATTTTTCATATAAACTTAAATTTTGATTGGAGAGAGAAGTGAAAATTTTGATCGATAATGATAGAAGAAGAAAATAACAATTAGTGCGGAAAAAAACAAAAACAATTGATATTATTAGTTTCAGGACGAACTAAGAGTTTGTTTGGTTAAGCTTTTGAAAAACCTCTATCGGTAAAAGATCTACTTCCAGTAGATCTATTAGAAATAGAGTTTTTGAAAAAAAAAAAAATTAAAGTTGTTTGGTTGGTAGAATTTTTTTTTAAAAAAATGTCTATTTGAAGAAACACCGCTCAATGAGCTTTTGTCCAGTAGAGGTTTAAATTCTACTAGCCTCTACTCAATTTAAAATAGATAATCTCAAAAACACAACTAAAAAACTCTAAAAAAAACTCAAATAGACGTTGGTAGACCTTTTGAGACAGTAGAAAGCTCAACCAAACAAACACTAAAACCAATGAGAAGTTGTGGGTTTATTTAGTCATGGGCTGATAGGATTATTTTGCATTGTTGGAAAAACTAATACCAATCCTTTGCTACACCAAGCGTGGACTTTGAACTATTATAGTCGGTTCAACACACGCGTCCTATGAGTATAGAATCTTTGTAATTGGTCTCGATTGGAAGGGTCTTTATGGTCATTTCAGAATATGATATTTGTTATTGTTATTTTTTTTGAAAATATTATTTTTTTTATAGGTCTTAATATATTCAATACATCATTTCCCTAATCCGGAGATATTCAATGTCAATTAATGTATCATTTTTAGATTCTATTCACATGCACCTAACTTGTTGCTTGAAGTTGTTTAAAAAAAACTTGTTGCTTGAAGACTACCAATTGATTTTTTCAAATGCTACTTGTAATGTCTGAATTCAGAGCACAATGATATACAGCAACTCCAAAAGCTCAAAAAACAAGGAAAATAAATAAATAAATAAATAAATAAAAATAAAAAGGAAAGGAAAACAATAAAGATTAATTGATTATTATCTAAATCACTAATGTTAGACGGTTCAAAAAATTAGTCCAAAAACCAACTCAAATGATGTATTAAGTGATTTATTCATTAGATATATCATCTCATGATTTTTATAGTAATGACAATTTTTTTACCGCATCATTTGGGTTGAAATTTTGAGTTAATTATTTGGGTTATATATATATATATATGAATAAGGTTTAATATTAAAAACATCCCCTCACCTTTGAACTATTATTGGATATCTAGATAAAAGTGTTTTTATTTCAGAAACACCCCTTATGGACCAATAAACAATGCTTTATTTGGTAAGATTCAGAGGGTATAATGTTCAATTAATATAATTGATGCTTAAATACGAACATTATAGACTTTTTAACATCAAAAATCGATCAATTGAATCATTGTTTGTTAGTCCACAGGGATGTTTCTGAAATAAAAGCATTTTTAGCAAGACATCTAATAATAGCTCAAAGGTGAGGGGAGATCTTTAATATTAGCCCATATGAATAAATTTCCAAATATCTTGATCCAGACATTTGTTGTTTCTATATATCGATGTTGTGCCTCGTTTTATTTTCTCTATTAACGGTTAATTACAGACTTGATTATTTAAAAATTGCAAGGAGTTTTCAAAATAACTTTTAAGAGCTCCAAACTCAACCTGTGACTGTCTTTTGAGCATTGAATCTCATATCAGGTGGCATTTGTAGCAGAGTTGAGTTTTGTAATTCCTCTCTCACTTCTGCTATTATCAGCAAATTTCAGACTTGCCTGCTGCAGACCCTTCTCCTTCTCATCTGAATTCCATTCAGACAAGTAGTAATCTTCTTCAGTGGCAACAATTTTTGATGGGCCACAGAACATTCCTCCCCATTGTGGGAAATATATAAACATGATTGGAAGACTGCAGCATATGATCATCAAACCCATGAGAGTGATCCCCATTGTGGGAAATATATAAACATGATTGGAAGACTGCAGCATATGATCATCAAACCCATGAGAGTGATCCCTCTTTCTTTTGTGTATTTGGTTCCTTTGAAGAAAATCAGCTGTGTCAGAACTGCACCCACATTTCCACCCCCTCCCGTCATGCCGGAGATCACATCCAATGACCTGAAGAATAATCAGATGATCATAATTATAAGTTCTTAGATCAACATACTATATGATTATACTGCCCAAATGTGGCTTAATAGTTAGAGCGCTCATTCAGTTAAACAATCGTGTGTAGAAACAAAGGGAACCACTCCAAACGTTAGTCCACAAGCGGTTTGGATAAACACAGAGAAGACAATCATCACGACGATGGACACAGTTAGAGATCCCACCAGTTCAAGAATGAGACAAAACACACCTCCAAGAGTCTGCACAACCCACAGAGCCCAAAGCCTACCTCTCATTCCAAACCTCTTTGAAACTAAATCCGACACTATTCCTCCAAGCGGTCGTGATGTTACATTTGCTAATCCGAATCATCCCTGCAGTGTTGAGTTTCAGATTGAATCCATTGTAAAAATACTCCGCGATTATGTTGTCTATTGTTAGTTCCACCCCGAAACAATAACCATAAGTCAGTGTCAAAATCCATCCCCTTTAATTTGTAATGCCATTATAGAAGACCTTGGAGAATTTGTCTTTCTGTTTGTTTCCAGATTTCTGTAATCCTGAGAAATTCCCGTCTGGCAAGTCTTATCCGAAGATCAAAATTGCAAATCCTGATAGAGTTTGCAACAAGGCAGGAATAAAAAACGAGATTCTCCAAGCTGTGAAGTTGACTGCACCCTTGTAACTTATTGTGGCGAAAACAAGTGGCATGATGGATTGTGTTGCGCCACCTCCGAGGTTTCCCCAGCCACCGGCGACACCATTAACTGTGCCGACTACTGTGGCGGAGAACATGGAGCTCATCCAGAATTGGGTTGATACAAAAGTAGCCAGAGAGAAGCCTGTGAAGAACCGTACAAGGAGGAAGGAGACATGAGAGGAGGAAATAGAAGTAAAGTAAACAGCTGGTGCAATGAGGAGGATTAGTGAGGCGGAGGCCATACGGGGACCGAAAAGATTGCAAGCTGTTCCCATGGCGATACGGGCAAAGACTGTGCCTGTGATCGAGGCTATTCCTGCATTGCCGATGTCAGTGGCTGTGAGGTTGAGGTTGTCGCGTATGATTGGAAGCAGCGGTTGAGCAGCGAAAGCGGAAACGAAGCAGCAGAAAAAAGAGATCCATGATAGATGAAATGACAGCATGTGGGGTGCTGCCATTGAAAACAATCGGAATTCAGTTGCTTTGTGTTCCGAATCCACAGGAAGAGCGAATTTGAGAGGCTGAGATTCCTTGGTTTGCACCTCCATGTTTGTATTCCTTGTCGAAAATAGAATACGGAGGCTGATGTAGGTTTTGTGACTATGGAGTTTTGGTGACTGATGAGTAATGGCCAATTAATTTGCAAGTAAAAACAAAAGATTCAAATCGGATATCAAATTTTGGTGTTTCAATTTGTGTCCAACCAACCAAATTAGGATATGTGTACACATTTATGGAAGCAATGGGAAAAAAATCCATAAATGTACACACATGTCCCAATTTGGTCTGACGGCTGATTTGAGTCCAAAACAAAATGCCTTTATTAGTATACAGAAGCATACTAACCTTATTTAGACCGCATTTATGAATTGGTTATAAAATTATATCTAACTAGGCGGCAGAATTGAATTAAAGTGTCATGGTTTCTTTGTTAAGTAAAAACATTAAGGGTTTTATTGAAAACTAAACCATTTGGGAGACTAAAATTAAAATCTAACCCGTTTTAGAAAAACTTGCAAGACTAACTCTTTTGGGGTTGTTGAAAGACAATATTGTCCTTGTAAAATTGAAAAACCCCTATCTAATCCTTCTTCTAATCGACCAAACACTCAAAACACTCTAAATCACTCTAAACCTCTTTCAATTCAAAATCCCTAATTTCTCTCAAAATCCCTCATTTTCATCTCTCCTAAACGACCTTCATCTCCTTCTCTCAAACTTTCAATTCAAAATCCCTCATCTGCAAATCTCTCTCAAACGACCTTCCTTCTCTTAAACGATACAGTGGTAGTTGTACAACCACGTTGATGACGACAGAAGCTTGGAGTCGACGACAGCATGACGTGACTGTAGCTTGCAGTCGACGACAGCGCGACAGGACGGCAGGTGAAGTCAACAACGACGCCACTTTGACGGCAGGTGAATGAGCGACATTTAAGCTTAGCTTTCCTCCCCTTCGTTTTTGCTTTTTTTATAGCTATTTCGTCCAGTTCCTCTGTTTTGTTGTTTTTGTTTGTTGTTTCTATTTTGGGCCGCTGTGTACTGCTTTGTTTTAGGGCTATTTTTGCTTTTGCTTGGTGGTGAATTGTCTTGCCTTGCTTTGGATGTTTCCCCTTGTTGCTTCCGTGCTTGCTTTCTTGGCCTATAATAATTTTTAGCTATTCAAAAAAAAAAAAAAAAAAAAAAAAAAATTGAGCCATTTTAATTGTGTAATAGTTTATGCTTGTATAATATTTGATTGATATATTCATCTCCTCTGGTTGAATAAGATGTTTATGTCACATTTGTAAAATTTCCTTTTTAGGCTTTCATCTTTTGTTGAAAACTTGAAATGATAACAGTCACAATAATTCTTGTCCCAAGCTCGAAAACACCTATCAACTTATTTTTCCAAAGACTAGATCTTATGTTAAAATAAATTAGCTTCTGGGAATTGTAAGTTTCAACTTAATAATCAAGTGTCAATTTCATATGGAGGATTGCGGCGACCACTTTTATGGTTAGACAACTACTTTCAAGTGGTTATCAAGTCTTTTTTTTCAAGCTAGTACCTACCACAATTAGGTCTAGATTTCCATTGTTATTTGAATTTTTTTTTTTTTTTTTTGGATCATGGTTTGATCATTGATATGTATTGGTAAGCTCATCTTGTGTTATTGAGTACAGATTTGTGTATCATCAAATTGAAGACCCGAATTTAGAATTAGACCCCACGTAGAACCTATAACCACCACATTTTTGGACCGTTCATGTAAACACATTACGTCCTACCAAAACCTGACATGTCAATCTTGCTCTATGCATTTGTTCTAGTTGTATTGTGGTGGTGGCTCCTTTGGAGGTGGAGCTGCTGCTGTTGCATCAACTCTTGGTTGTGGAGCAGCAGCTGCTAAGGAAGAAAAAGGAAGAGAGTGACGATGACATGGGATTCTCACTTTTTGATTAGATTACTTACCTGCATGATTGTTTAGTCAGAATGTATCTATGGGGAGCTTATTTCTTAAATGTTAAATGTTTTTTTTTTTTTTTTTTTTTTTTTGAGTTAGAAACATGGGATCCACTTAGAAAAGCTTTATTTTGACCATTTAAGGTGTTGGATATTTGTCGATCAAATTATCAATTAAACATGTTTAGTTTGCCTCTTTTTTCTTCATTCCTAAATCATTTTAAGAATTAGATATCTTGTTTTTGAGATCAATAGAACATGGTTACTCTGCTTGTGTTGCCTGTTCACTTTATTACAAGTAATAACGAATTTTTTTTTTTTTAAGTGTTGAAAAAATTGGTCCTGGTGTAATTCATGACTTTTCGGTTGTTATGGTTGAGTTTCTATATTGCTGGGTTCAGTGATGTTTGAATGTTTGCATTGAATTTTGTAGTGGTTGTGTACTCTTAGGTTTGGTATTTTGTACTGTATTATGGTTTCCTAATGGGTGTTAGGAATTCTGAACGGGTGTTTGGAATTGTCAACGGGTGTTAGGAATTGCCAACGGGTGTTAGGAATTGCCAACGGGTGTTAGCAATTCTCAACGGATGTTAGAAATTCCCAACTGCTGTTAGGAATTCCTAACTAATATTAGGAATTCCTTACACTCGTTAAGAATTCTTAACACCCGTTAAGAATTCCAAACATCCGTTAGGAATTTCTAACACCAGTTGGGAATTCTTAACACCAGTTAGAAATTCTAAACACCAGTTAAGAATTCTAAACACAGTTAGAAATTCCTAACACCAGTTGGAATTCCCAACAACAATTAGGAGTTCTAAACACCAGTTAAGAATTCTAAACACCGTTAGGAATTCTAAACATAGTTAGAAATTCCTAACACTAGTTGGGAATTCCTAACTGCTGTTGAGAATTCCTAACAACAGTTAGGAACTCATAACTGCTGTTGGGAATTCCCAACATCGTTTTGAATCCTGAACTATAGTAACAAATATCACCTTAAACTGCTTATTCGGTTAAAACATTTGTATGGATATAAATATTTTATGGTTTTATGTTATATTTCAGGATAATTAAATGGAAGAAGAGATGAAATTGTCAGTAAAGGCTGCAGTTAAGAATTCTAAACACAGTTAGAAATTCCTAACACCAGTTGGAATTCCCAACAGCAATTAGGAGTTCTAAACACCAGTTAAGAATTCCAAACACCGTTAGGAATTCCTAACACCAGTTGGGAATTCCTAACTGCTGTTGGGAGTTCCTAACTGCCGTTTGGAATTTCTAACAACAGTTAGGAACTCCTAACTGCTGTTGGGAATTCCCAACATCGTTTTGAATCCTGAACTATAGTAACAAATATCACTTTAAATTGCTTATTCGGTTAAAACATTTGTATGGATATAAATATTTTATGGTTTTATGTTATATTTCAGGATAATTAAATGGGAGAAGAGATGAAATTGTTAGTAAAGGTTGCAGAACATTTCCCGGCGAAGATAAATAGCATTTCGTCAATGGCTGCTGTAAAGTGCATTAAGGAAAAGTTGATGGAGGCGCAATTATCCCTCTTCCGCACAACATGCTTTGGGAAACTTCTAGACATGAATGACCTTAAGTTTTCCGGGCAAGAGATTGCGGTTTTCTATTCAAGAATTTTGCCCCATCACGGGTTTAGCCATACAACCTTGAAGCTTCTTTTTTGTATTTCAACTTCTCTCTTCAATATTTTGTATTGTGTTGCAAGTTTATTTCAATCAGTGATGAATCATGAATTCAACTGTATGCAACTTTAGTTGCTAATATTATAGTTGAACTCGTACGAAGGCATGGTAAAACATTTTGATCAAATAGGGATGTTCAGTTCAAGTAGACAATTTTTACTGCTGCATTAAGAAAATAAATGTTAGATATAAGTACCCATAACTTGATTGATACACAACAGCTTTGGAACAATACGAACTAAAAGTTAGCTTATACAGCATCAGAAGATATACACACCAACATAGATTATGAAACAAAAATTAGAAACTTATCGAAATAGCCTTGCATGTATGGTTGAGGGAATATCAAACTCAATAAGTCAATTGCGATAAAATTCAACTAAGAACTACAATAGTAATCCCAACCATTGCATCACAAAAACAACCTAAAATAAAAATAAAAGCTTCCAAAAACAACTTTCTCATAAACCTCAAGGTTCCACATGACACTACATTAAAGCAAAATCAAATATATTGTCATGATATTACAGGGAAAAAATTGAAATATCTCTGCCATTCAATAGGAAGTACACCACTATGCTGAAGTGTTTGGTTTCCTGGGAGCAATCTGGGTCTCAGGCTGCAAAACAAACAAAACGCATAAGATGCAATGCAATAGTAGTGAAAACAACATTAACATATTGCACACATTTAATATTCAAACAACATTAGATCAAAAGCGTATCTCTAGAACACAAAAGAAAAGCACATCATACTGATACAGTAATAACACTGTTAGGAATTCTCAACAGTGTTATGGAATTCTCAATAGTTGTTAGGAATTCCATAACAGCCGTTAGGAATTTTCAATAGCCGTTAGGAATTCCAAACACCCGTTAGGAATTCCATTACACCGTTATGAATTTCTAACACCAGTTGAAAATTCCAAACACCCATTAGGAATTCCAAACGGCAGTTAGGAATTCCTAACCGGTGTTTGGAATTCCTAATGGGTGTTGAGAAAACAGTGCTGGATACATTCCAAAAAAATAGTTGCACTTGTCTAAATTCAATACTATAATGGAAAATCAACAACAACAACATCAAATTCAACCAAGACCCATGCTCTATTACATTCATGTAAGCTATTTTCACAAAAATAATGAACCCTAATACACAAATCTAAGTCAATAACACATTTTACAAAGAAATAAACAAAAAATTTAGGTCGTAAAGTTTAAATTGACCACAACAACATCAAATTCAACCAAAACCCATGCTCTATTTCATCCATGTAAGCTATTTTCACAAAAATAAAGAATCCTAGTACACAAATATAAGTAAATAGACATTTTAACAAGAAATAAACTCAAAATTTAAGGATAAACTTTAAATTGATCACAACAACATCAAATTCAATCAAGACCCATGCTTTATTATGTAAATGTAAACTATTTTCATAAAAATATTACACAAATTCAAGTAAATCGGAATTTCGAAGTGTAAAAGTTCAAAAAAAAAAAAAAAAACTCACCTCAAAGCTTCAATGGAAGGAACCCTTGTGGAGTTGCTCAATGGTGGAATTGCTTGTTTCTACTTGTTCAATGGTAGAGTTGCTTAATTTGTACTTGCAAAGGAAGAGAGCAAAAGAAAAAAAAAATGGAGAGGAAGAAGAAGTGAGAGTCGCAGGTCTTTGGTGGTGAGGAGAGGAAGAAGTGAAGAAAATAAGGAAATAATAGATACAAAATGAGTTAAAGAGAAAAGTTAGTAAGTAAAAGTAAAATGGTACTTACACATAAAAAAAGAGTCAGTTTTGTAAGTTTTTTTTAAAATGAGTTAGATTTCAATTCCAAACTCCCAAAGTAGTTAGTTTTCAATAAAACCCTAATTATAAAGTGTACACCTTACGGTCCATATTATTGGTGAGGGCAAATAGTAAGGAGCGAACCTACAAATTCAAATTCAAGATCAAGAACCATTATATAAAAACAAAAATATTTAGGGGACCAAAGTGATAAATGTATAAAATTTGGAAAGAATGGGAGGGCTTGGCCCCTGTCAGCTCCCCTCTCCCTTTGCCCGTGTATATAGTGCTCGATTTTGGCACTATCCTAATACATTCTTGATTTTGGCACAATCGGCGTAAGATTTTATTTTATTTAATAATTTTTTTTTTTTTGACCTTTTGGCTTTATATGAATAAAAGTTAAACAGCTTGGAATATATCTATTCAAAGTTGTGCCAGTGAATTTGATTTATGTATATGTAGCTGGCCTGGCTTAGTGGGATGAACCTCACGTTCATGCCAACAGAGATGTTATGTTAGTGGTGAACCATCTTTTAGAGTAAAAATAAAAAATAAAAAATAAAAAAGGCCACCGTTATGCGTGGATGAGTCTGACTAGTGCTTATAAAAACCAAACTGACAAGCTAAGTTCCACGGGTGGTCGTTTGCTGCTTTAATTGAAAGGTCTTTTTGTTGAGAATTTAAACCGATAAATACAGAAGTGATATGTATAATATTCACCGATAACATATTTAAATAAATGTCTATAGCAGAAAGTAATTAAATGTCTATAGCTCAAATGAAATGTTATGATAATTAAATGTTTTTCATGATTAAGTGGAGAAAAAAAATTTGAATTGACATGATAAAATGTTCTCGTGACCAATTCATTCAATTGGTGAAAGATTATAATTTTTATATATATAATTCACTAAACGGCGTGAAATGTGGTGGGTGGTGGTATAAATTTCTATACAATTTATAAAAAAGTTGTATAAATCTATTCATTAAAATTTTATCACAGTTATATATTGTTATACCATAAAATTAGCGCCCTACATTGTTTAGGTCATTGAGATTTTTTGATAAAAAAAAAAAAAATTGTTTGAAATATTTTCTTAGAAATTGTATGATACATAAAGAGACAATTATATGATTTATTTATCTATTTTAACCTATATAAATGTTGTCATTTTGAGAAAGAAAATATATATTCTTTCGGATCTTATTACAATTCTTGTTTCGGATCCTAAAAAGTATAACACTGTTCCGCGGATGATCTGATTCCATATGATACATGCTTTTCCTTTTCTTTTTATTTTCAAGAAAAAGAAAAAGAAATTGTTAGGTGTGTGCAGCTTAGGCATATTTCCAGGAAGTAATAAATTTGGCCAAGCAGATGATGCAAGTTCCCACAATGAAGGAACGAGATAGAGCATATATAATTGAAGCAGATAACTCTGCATTTAAATATAATTAAAGTAAAAATAAATAAATCTCAACCATTGATTACATATGTCACCGGATCTATTTAGATCGGGACAAATATCAACTCAATAAAGGATTCAAATTTAATTGAAGCAGTGTTGTATTTTGTAAGATATACTAAGTCTTCCAACATTATAATTGAGCATTTGGGCATATGGAGATGTGTGAGAGAGGAAATGTTCAACTGGTAGATGGATGAGTTTGATGCTTAGGGTTTAGGTAAATGACTCCCAAGTCAGAGACCCGAATACTACTCAAAAAATCTCAACCAATAATTACATATCACTGATCTAATTAGATCACAAATATCAACTCAGCAAAGGATCCAAATTTAATTGAATCACTGTTGTATTTGTATGATATATTAAGTCTTCCAATATTATAATTGAGCATTTGGGTATATGGAGATGTGTGAGAGAGGAAGTGCTTAGCCGGTAGATGAATGGGTCTGAGGCTTAGGGTTTAGGTAAATGACTCTCAAGTAAGCGGTTTGAATATTATAAATGGTAAAAAGCTTCACAAAAAAAAATCTGGTCTAGATATATGGATAGATAAATACTATAAAAAAAAATTATGGAAATGTGTGAGATAGGAAGGAGAGAGAGAGAGAGATGTGTGAGAGAGAGGAAGTGCGAGAAGGAGAGAGAGATGAGGAATCTTGATTTGAAGATGGGAATGAATTTTTTCACTTGATTGGGAGGGGAAATAGAATGCCGATCTCCTTGTTTCGAAGATATATATATATATATATATATATAAATCTTTAATTTCATTTTTTTAATATTAGTTTTTTTATTAAATCAATTTTTATTTCATTTTCTTCATCTCAGCCGTTCATTTTGTAATTGTTTTGTGATTTTTTAATTATTAGTATACCATTAATTACCTAAGTTACCATTTTGCCCTTTGTTAAAAACTTTCTAGAATCACGCACAGCATCTTTATCATTTTACCCTCACACCATTGATGGAAATATTAAAATCCCTAATGAAATTTGATGGTAAGGACCCAAATAACGATTATTAGTAAACGTTTGGACTTGGCGAGATAATACTATAACTAAAGAGACCAGAATAGTTAATAGGTTAAACTAGAGAAACGTTTTTTATTTTACCTATATATATAGGCTGCCTTTCGGTGTAACGTTATATAATACAATATAGAAAATTTTGACCGTGATCATGTCTTTTATATATATATATATATATATATGGACTGCCTTTATGTGTAACATTATATGATTTAACATAGAAAATTTTAATTGTGAATTTGTGACGATGTTTTCTTTAGTACAACCACATCAACTAATATGTGATTGCATGTTCTGAGATGCAATCACAATAATTTAATTGTGTCATCACGTACAATTCATATACAATAACATTATATATATTTGTGATCACATACCTTTGTATTGTGTGATATTACACTGAAGAATAAATATATATATATATATATATATGATGACATGTCTTCTGCTGGTATAGGATTCGTGAGATCATTTGGTGGTCGTGAGTCGTGACTCGCGTGGGCATAATATAGTAACAAAATTCATGTCTCAAAAATGGTATATAAGTTTAGTTAAAAGAGTAATTTCACGTGACCTAAATTTATTAGGTTTTTTTTATTTTATTTATAAAAATTCAGGTTTTTTGGAAATGGAGGAACTCAAACCCGCAATCTTACAGTATAAGTGTGAATAACTTTACTACCGGACCAGACTCATCTCGTCACCTAAATGATATGATAACAGAATTTTAGCTTTCATTATCTAATTAATCCAGTTAAAATGGGCGACAGAAAACTAATTAAAATCACAACAACAAAAAACTAAATAAAAAAATTAAGAGCTTATGACTATAATCAAGGCAAACCTCATAATTCATAAGATAATTAAAACCTACCACAACAGTGTTGGACTAATGGTAGGTGTTGAAACAAGGATTTGTTTTAGAAATTGTTTTTAAAAAACAAAAATGTTCCAAAAACAGATACAAACCCTAACAACCTCATGATCTTAAAAGACCTCTTAGCTATCATCTCCTCACCATCACCATAAAGCCTTCAAGAGGAAGAAATTCAATAAAATAAAATAAAAAAATCTAGTATTAGATCATTAGAACCAGTCATTTTAAAGAAATCAAAATGGATGTTTTCAAGCACCGCATGTCTTTGTCATTAGCCTTTCTCGCGGTGGCGGCCACCGTCCTCCTCCTGGCTGGAAATGCGGCAGCAACCGCGGTAGATTTGTGCAAACAAACGGACAGCTTCCCAAAACTTTGCAAATCGGTTATAGAGGGAACAACCGATCCCAAAAAAGCCACAGAACTTGCTATCAAAGCGTTGATCGTCGAGACAGAACGCGTAAAATTAGCGGCTAAAAAGCTTGGGAAATCAGAGGAACTGGATGTGTGCAATGAGGTGATTGACGATGCGATTGACAATCTCAATGGAGCCTTGCAGTTCTTGAAGAGCAACGAAGAAAGGAGTCTCAACGACTACCTCTCTGCTGTATTGACAGATTTCGTTACATGCAATGATGCCTATGAAGAAATGGGAAAAACATCTCCTTTCGCCAAAACTACCGAAACCGCCAAGAACATGGCTAGCAATTGCTTGGCATTAGCCTCCCAAATTCACTAACAATGTACATATTATTATTATTATTATTATGAATAAAGAACCCTGTAAGAAAACCATGTACATGGCTTTGAGATAGACTTGACAAGATTTTAACTGTGTATTAATTCAACTGTTACATTTAATGTTGTCCGTTTGGAACAACTTTTCTACCGGTGAAAAGAGCTTTTATTTTCAAACTTTTTTACATCGTTCGGTTGTCACTTGGTAAAGCTTTTGTATGATTTAAAAAAGTTGTTTTATGTTTACTCGGAGAATCTTAAGTTTTAGGTTTTACCGAGTAGATCTTTTTGAGTTTTTTTTTATATTTGGAAGAGCTTCTTCAAGTAGATCTTTTAGGAGTATATCTTTTAAAGTAAACCTTCCACAAGTAGACATTTTAATGGGGAGATGTTGGTTGTTTGGTTGTCAATTAGAAAAAAAAAAAAAAATGATAGAATTACCAAAATATTCAAAAACTATTTTAAATGATAGGGTTATATTAAACATTTTAGTGTTATTAAAAAAGCTCAAAAAGATCTACTTGGAAAAGCCTAAAATTTGAGCTTCTCCGAGTAGACGTAAAACGACTTTTTCAATTATCCAAAAGCTCTACTGAGTGACGATCAAACTATATATAAAAATTTGAAAAGGGTTCTTTTTAATTAAAAAAGTTTTTTTAGCCAATAAACAAACTCTTTCAAATGAGCACTTAATAACATTAAATTGTTTAATATAACCATATCATTTAAATTAGTTTTTGAATATTTTGGTAATCCTACCATTTAAAAAAACTTTTTTTAATTGACAAATAAATGACCAACAACTTCCCATTAAAAGTTCTACTTATAAAAGATCTACTTTAAAAGATCACTTGAAGTTCTTCTTCCAAACAGAGCCTTTCTAGTAGTCGTAGATCTTACTTTTTCCAATTGTAAATCACCCAACAAAATTTACAGACTTTGTCATTGAACATTGTTAGATTGAATGAGCATCTTTTAACATCAAAACACGTTTGGCCGTGGATGCATACATTTTTGTATGCTAAAACGATATGATGTTTATTAGGTTGTGTATTGTATGTGTTTCCCTTTCTCGATTGACTTGCTTTCTAAGAGAAATTTTGTAAGAAAATTGTACCAAAGCTGGAGTCAGTTAGGATTTCCAGCATTGTTCGGCGAGTACGAGTTCCAAATTTCCGATGAAGACGATGAGGATGCCACTTTGTGAAAACCACCGCTTTTGCCATTTTCAAAACCGTTTTATTTTCTCAGTAACCATAATGGGCCTTTAATCTGTGTGGCCGAAATAGTCCACCGATCTGACACAGACCCAACATATGATCAAGAAAGATGAGAAACTCTGCCCAATAATTAGCGACGTGTTAAAAAAAAAAACCTTTCATTTTTATTTATTTAATTTTTTAAACTACTGTACCTTTCATTCTTTTTTTCCACATATATATATATATATATATATTTTTTTTTTTTATGGACATCGATCATTATCACACAATTTTTTTCCATCTTGAAGGTTGATTTAGCCATTTTGTGACAGACAAATCCGACCTCCCCTTTTTTTTTCTTTTTTTCTTTTCGCACCTCCGTAAAGCATCACTCACCAAGCAAGGGTGAAACCATGATTTAGGGGAGCCAAAACAAAAACAAATATTCAAATTAACAATAGACAAACATAGCAATATTTAAAAATTGAAATATTAATATCATTTGCTGAAGATTCCGTGAATTGATATATTTTTAAAAGCTGGAATATTAATATTAGATATTGACGAAGATGAACCGGCTTCTGAGGTTTTAATTCTTTTGAAAAATCTATCGATTGTCGATGGCTTTCTCATTTGAAAATCAAATAAAAAAAAATCGGACTAATTTAAATAAAAAAAATAGTATAATAAATATAGCAAAATCTTATATATTTTTTTTAAAAGAAGGATTCGTTAAAGAAATCATATTAATAAATAATAATCAAAGAAAATAATAATAATAAATAAATGAAAAAAAAAAACATAAAATATTTATTATTTTGTAATCTCATACATGAAATTATTGGAATAGATGAACCGAAGAATAAGAAGAATTTAATTGCAACAGTAGAAATGAAATTACTTAAGCGAAAAACTTGAAAAAAATAGACAAGTATATATATATATATATACACACGAAAATTTTCCTATGAGGATGCCCTGATAAGAATTATATAAAGACATTGAATGTAAGCCACTCATTTTACATACTTTGACTTAGTATGTATGCACTTGTCAAATCACTTTTACAAATGGGTGGCTTACATTCAATATCATGATAAAGTTATATAAAGATGTCCTGATAGGAATGGGACTGTATATATATATATATATAAATTTTCAAGTCAGTACGTTGCATGTGAAGCATTAGATTTACATACTTTGACTCAAGTGAGTATGCATTTGTCATTGCTTCTTCATAATCAATAACCTACATGCAACGCACTGATGAAGTTATATCAGTACGCACTAATCAAAACGGGACTATATATATCTAAAAAAAAAAACATATCGTAAACGGAATATATATATATTTTTTAAGTTAAAAAGAAATATATCAGACTTTATTTATTTATTTATTATAATAATAATATTTTTAATTTTAAATAACCTACTTACGTACCTTAACATAACAATTAATAAACACGATTCACGCCTTTCAAAGATTTACAGTGTTGGTCAACCAATAAAAGGGGCCAAATGGCCGATTACTGAAATTTAAATATATTATATATTATATACAAATAACTTTAAACTTTTGAATTTTTCTTTTCTTTTCTTTGGGTGGGGGAACCATGGCCCATAGCCCATACATCCGCCCCTACTACCAAGGACAAGGACCACAAGGAACCCTTTAAAAAATAATAAATAAATAAATAAAATAAAATAAAATAAATACTAGCATCATACATATACCTTATTTTGTGGTTGACCATTTTGAAACGTGGGGTTCTAAAATTCTAATTATCTTAAATTATATATGATTTGATTTTCTTTCTTCATTTTGTTATGGACTTATGGTTAGGTTGTAACTTGTAAAGTTATAAAAATTATAGAAATAAAATGATATAAAAATCTATTAATTTATCATATATCTAACTATTGAAATTTAAAGATTCCTACTTTATAAAAATCATTATGCACCAATTTGGTAAGGATTGAAATTAGAACACATGTTTAAGAAGATCCAATGTCCATAAAATTTCATTAGAACAACTTTCTCAAAGCAAGTAACTTTAGCTGTGGTTTTTTTTTTTTTTCTTCAATAAACTTTAGCAATTTTCCGATTTTTCTTTTTTGAATCTAATTTATTCCTTTCTTTTAAAACCCCACAACTGCTATTTACACATTCAAGATCAATCCGACGGCTGACAACATCAATCAATCACACAAAAAGAAAAGTCTAGATGATATGCACCCCAATTGTATAGTTGTATAAAAGAGTGTTCCTTCCATAACAAAACAAAGAATATATAACAAGCTTGCTTCTGTGGTGAGGCAGGTTTCGTTTCTCACCAAATTCATGCCTAAATATAGATAATATTTTTCGTATTTTGAAAGTATTAATATAAAATTAAATTCAAATATTTTCGATATTTTTATGATATCATTACTATATATAAAAAGAGACGGTTTGACGTATGGATTTTTCACCCCCACCTATTTTGTTTGATGTTTTTTATTTATTTATTTATTTTTATTTCCTTCAAAGTATAATTATAAATATAACACTTAAATTTTATATAATTACTTAATAAATAGATTTAGTAAGATATTTATTATAACCTTCTTTATTTTTTAAAGATTTCTTTAAAAGTACAATTGTAAATACAACCCTTAAACTTTATATAATTACTTAATAGATAGATTTTAACAAGATTTTTATTATAGCATCCATTATTTTTTTAGGAAAGTCAAATGACAAATACAAGCCTTCGAGTTTGTAGGATTACTTAATAGATATGTCTTAGTAATGGTAATACAACATGGATTGTATAGTAATTTCTAAAATTTGTCTTAATTTAAAATTCTAAATCTATACTATATACAAAAAGAGAGAGTTGCCAACTAGAATTTTCACCCTCCTTGATTTTGTTTGATCTTTTCTTTTTCTTTTTTTATAAAAAATTTCTTTAAAGTATAATTACAAATAAAAAACTTAAAGTTTATATAATTACTTAACAGATTTCTTTTAGTAAGATTTTAGTTATAGCATCCCCTATTTTTTTTAAGAAAGTCAAATGACAAATACAAGTCTTCGAGTTTGTATAATTATTTAATAGACATATCTTAGTAATAGTAACACAACATGTATTGTATAGTAATTTCTAAAATTTGTCTTAATTTAAAATTATAAATAGGTTAAATCATTGTTAAATTAGTTTACCCCAATTATTATGACTTTAGATGGTTATTTGCTAAGAAGTTAGAGGTAATGATATGGACTGGACTTAAATAAATATCTATAATATATATAAAAGTGTGATATGTCGGTTCAATTATTATGATTTTAGATGGTTATTTGCTAAGAGGCTAGAGGTAATGATATGGACTGGACCAAAAACAATATCTATATCTATAATGTATATAAAAGTGTGATATGTCGATTCAATTATAACATCCTTTTTTTTTTCTTTTTAATTTCTTTACATGTAAAATTACAATTATAACCTTTAAAGTTTATATAATAAATTAATAGATAGAGTTTAGTAAGATTTCAATTATAGTATCCAGTAGATTATTGAACGTCGATTGACATATACAACCCTTTTGTATAGTTACTTAATAGACAGATCTTAGTAATAGTAACACAATAGAGACTTATAATAAGGATTTATTATGATTATTTTAAATTGTAAAATGGGACTGGGGATGAAAATATAAATTTATATATATTTAATGTGTTGAAAAAGAAAAGGGAATTATACAAGGGTGTAAATGTAAATTGTGTGAAACTTTATGATTTTGTGGATTATACAATGTATGTGTGTAAAGTGAAATACAGTAAAAAAAAGTTTTCAAAAATATCCAGACGGTGGTTTCTGGCAAAATAGAAAAAATAATTAAATCATTTGTACGAACTTAAAACTTACTCAAAGTGTTAGATTAATATAATAACATTTACATTAACTAAAATTGTATGTGTTATATTAACATTTATTATTTTTCAAGGATATATATATTTATAAATATGAAACTCAAATATTGATTTAAGCATATATGCTTCAAAAACCGGTTTTTATAACAAATTTCGATCTTAAACCGAAATCAATATTTACTTTCTTAAATTCATACACTTTTTCACGTGGACGGCTGTGCAAACCCAAACACAAGCCATCGTCAACTTTGTTTTGGTTTTTGTTTTCTAGCTCGTGAGTTCTTTTAAAAGCTTACATAGATTTTCAAAGATGTCTCCACCTTTCGTTATCTACACTCTTCGATTGAGTTGATTTGAAAAATAAATAAATAAATAAATATGAACGGTCATAGGAGAAGTAGAGGAGAGATATTTATAGAATCGAGTACCGACTTCCCACTTGAAAAATAGTATATATAAGATATTATAATATATATATATTATATAATCTAACTAGAAAACAATTTAAGAGAATCTTTGATCTGTCAATGACAATTGAGTGTACGAGAGTGCATCTTCAATTGCTATGGTGCATTTACACAAATGTACGCTGATGTTTTTTTTTTTTTTTTTTTTTTTTTTTGTGAGGTATGGTATTTCCATAATTTTTATAATAATCATTATGAGCTGTCATAAATGAATAATCGGTTATGAAGCTAATCAGCAGTTGTTTGATTAATTATATTTTTAAATTTAAAAACATTATATATATGTTTGGTAATTTTATTTTAAAAGTGTTGAAATCAGTTACAATGACTAAAATATATATGATTTTAAAACATTACTTCAATTATTTTTTATTAATTATATATATATATATAATTTGTATTTAAGTAGAATATTTAAATTAGAAATTTTTTTTCATAAGAATAATAAAAATATTTTTAAAAGATTTTATAAATCAAATCAATATTTAATTAGAATATTTAATTTAAAGATGAAATAATGTATATAAATGATTTTAATTTGATTTCATAAGAATAATAATGATATTTCAAAAGATTCATTAAATGCTGAAATAGATTATTCCATAATCACTTTAAAAAAAATAACCCATAACCTACTTTTCAAAATCATTGTCAAAACTTACTAGATTATCAATTAATCACTTTTAAAAGTTATACCAAACATTATTTTATGTCAAAATTATTAAATAATTAAACTAATTTTAATTTCTCAAAATCAATACAAAACTGACTCTTTAATGAAATAAAAGTATTGGAAAATATAATATCATGTTAATAAATTTTCATAATTTTTATGTTTGTTAATTAATTTTATATTTATGTGATTAGTGATCGCATGTATAATCCGGTGGTAATCATATAGATATCTTAATTGCACATTCCTCATTTGCTAACAAATATTTAATGCATATAAACTTTTTTTTATATAATATAAAATAAAAAAATTAAATATTTAATAAATGAAAACTTTTTAACTTTAGAGTCATATGTATATTTCTATTGAAATCCAACACTAAGCATGTCACGATACTGCTCAGATCTATCAAAATAAAAAACTATAGGTATCTAGGTTCATAATCGAAAGGTATCTAGTCCCATAATTGTGTTTTATAAGCAAAAGTTATACAATATATACAATATCAATTTGAACAGTATCGGTGGAATTCCATTTTGAAGACTTTAACCATCAAATGAAAGGATCCGTAGCTTTTGTTATAAATGTTTAATAGATATAAACTTTTTATTTTATAAATATATATATATGGCTCCGTTCCTATCAGAGTATTCTTATATAACTTTATCAGGATATTAAATGTGAGCCACTCATTTATAAAAGTGATTGACAAGTTTATACATACCAAGTCATAGTATGTAAAACGAGTGACACACATTCAATATCCTTACATAATTTTATTAGAACATTTTTATATGAAAATTTCGTATGTAAATGTATATATATATAAATAAAAAGAGGGTCAGTCCGGAAATTTCCCTCCAAAATCATGGGCAATGAACTAGCGTCATAATTCTAAAATATCAAATTCATTCAAGCTGGATCCTGAACGTGGAGCTTCAATTCCCGAGCTTTTTCGAACGTGGACTTATTAAAATGCGCCACGTGTTGATCGTTCGAGATAAATCGCCATCTCATTCACGTACTTCAACTTCTGATTTTATTACTTCTCACCCCACATCACTGGAACCGCAACTCACATCTCAGCTTCCAATTCTCTCTGATTGTGTATCAACATTATTTCTCGTTTCATGCTCAAATTAATTTAGGTAATGTAACTTTCAGCGATTTTATAATGCTCTTTTATTTTTATTTTTATGAATGCAAATGCTGTTTTGTTTCTATTTCATGTCTAATGAAAAGCTTTCAATTTTGTTGTTTTGCTTGGTTGCCTGGAAAATTTTGAATATTATGTTTTCTATTGTTTGCTTTTAGAGAAATATATCTACGTTTTCTTTTTTTAATTCTATATATGAATTAGGCAGCTCTAATGAATTTATTCTTCAATATCCTGGTCTGAGTAATAATTGTTTTTTTTTTTTTTTTTTTTTTTTTTTTTAAATTTTCGCGGCAACCAAACAGGAGTTATATAGCTCAGTGGATTGTAACTTGATCATCGTTGATTATTGAAGACGTTTCTGTTTAATTGATGACGTTTAATTTGTCTGATCCATGTTGAGTTTTTAAATTTGTATTGTTTTTTGTTTTTGTTTTAAATCTTGAGATTTTCTTGACACTGTAGTCTAATTCTTGGATTTTTTTAGAAGCTAAGAAGTGTATCATTTACAAGGGAATATGAGCAATAGCATAGGCCATAATTTACTCCACCAGAGTTTGCTTTGTTCCACTGTTTTAGAGCATCAAAGCAAACTCAATTCCTCTGGCATTCCTGCGAACTCTTTGTTTCAAGCTGCCACTATAAATCAAGCAGCACGCAAGTTGCCTATTTCTACAAAGTTTTATGGTACCAATTTGAAAGCTAGGAAACCGAAGTTGGCCATGGGATCACGTCGCTCTGCTAGTATCACTCCACGTGCTGTATTAGCCGTGGATTCGGCTTCTGAGGTATTAATCCATGTGCTGAAAATCTCTGCATCAAACATTTCATTTCTGAATTTTATGAACTTGCATTGTGTATCTGGATTTTGAATTCATAGTTTTGTGTATAGTCAAGAAGAAGAATTGAACCCAAACCCCATCTGGACCACTATTGTCTTTAGTCCTTTACTACTATGCTGGAAATCTATTTGCATTGTCAAAATTGCGTACTCTCCTTGTGAACTTTGATGAAGTTTAGAGTTCAATTTTACTGTCTTATATTCTAGGAAATGGAAGAACTAGGATATGGTTAAATCAAGACCAGGGCGTTGTGACATAAAAGGATAATATTCTGTGATAAACTTGAGCAATTGAGGGCATGATTAGCACTCAATACCATTTCAAAATTATTCTGAAAATGCAAACTTAATGGCTCCGTTGTTGGAATAAGCCAATTGTTGCAAAAGTTCCACCCAAAATGCAATAAATGACTTCTAAGCAGCTGTTGCTCGGTTGCTTTCATGGAGCAACATTTTCAAGCTGCATTAAAACAAAAACTTTTATTTGTCCAATAAGTTCAAACTTTTCTTTGATGATTTTGATTGTTATAGGATCATCTATACCTTTATTGAATTGCCCATATCTTCTTTTCCCTTGGGTGCGATATTCTTATAAATGCTTTGTTTGTTATAAGTAAACTATATATAATAATTTCCATCAAAGCTGCAGTTTAATTATTAAGTTAAGGGGTTGTAAGTGGGCTTTTCATTTTTTCCAGGATAGACTAAAGAAACTTTACAAATTAGAATATTTATTTTCAAAATTCTATGATTAGTAAAATATGTAAATTGCATATTTATAAGATTAATATTTCCCACTGCATCATAGAAAGTCTTCTTCTGATATCTTATAGACATGTACCTTGCTTATAATACGCATGGAAAGGTTGCCAAGGTCTGAACCAAGCATTAATTGAGTGATACATGAATCTAGCAAAGGTTACTAACAATGGATCCTAGTCACATTTTTTAGTTGTAGTTTATGAAAATGCGTACACATGCACGGTCATACGCATGTGAGATTGCACTTTCATAAGAGCTTTTTTAGATGTTCATTGAATTTGACAAGTTCTTGCTTTGCTGCAGGTTGCAGGAAAATTCAATCTTGATGGAAATATTGAGTTGCAGGTACCTTTGGCTTGGATGTAATTTTGTTGTTAGCTAACCCCATATTTTGTGAAATAAGCCTTTGCTGATTTGAGGGAAGTTTTGGTATTTTTATCTCATAGTTAGTAATAAACTAACGCACATTTTCTCTATTAAATTGATCAGGTTACTGTTAGAGCTCCTACTTCAGGGTCTACCAGACTAGTTAATATTCAGGTTTCATATGGTAGTGATTCTTTGCTTCTGCATTGGGGCGGGATTCATGATAGAAAGGAGTAAGTTCATATGTAGATGTGGGTGTACGCCCTGTTTTGTTTGGAATTTTATATAAGTTCTAAAGATTTTTTTTTTTGTTTACACCATTTGAAAACCTTTTTCTAAAGACATTTTAGGAAATCTTTTGTTCTTACGATGTTTTTCTTTTTGTCAGAAACTGGGTACTTCCTCCTCGCCAGCCAGATGGAACCAAAAACCATAAGAACAGAGCCCTTAGAACTCCCTTTGTGAATGTAAGTTCCAAAAGTCAAAACAATATGGAAAACTATATGGTTGACATTAAAGAGTCCTTTTTTTCCTTAAAATTTCTTTTCTGGATATAGTCTGGTTCCAGTTCCTACCTCAAAATAGAGATTGATGATCCTTCAATCCAAGCCATAGAGTTTCTCATACTTGATGAAGCCCGCAATAAATGGTAAGCTTTCATTAGCATTATTTTTGCCATGTACATAATTTGAATATTTGCTGATTACAAGAATTGATTTTCTTTTTTTCTTCCTTTTCTTTTAATGTTCAAATTTCAGGTTCAAAAACAATGGTCAGAATTTTCATGTAAAGTTGCCCATGAGAAAGAATATCCAAAATGTTTCAGTTCCTGAAGATCTTGTACAGATCCAATCATATCTAAGGTGGGAAAGAAAGGGAAAACAGATGTATACTCCTGAAAAAGAGAAGGCAAGTGATAAGTGTAATTTTTTTAACACCTAATTTGTCCTCACCATTGTGCTAAATGAGGTTTCTCATTGCTGCCTTATTTTTGTCTTTCATCTTATCTTGTTCCTTTTGCTTCTTCTACATTTTATTCGGTATGATCGTCATTGTTCTTGTAATTTTTTGGTTTTTCCCATTTTGCTGAAATAATATACTCATTAAGCTAGCAAACATAATGGTTTAACCACCGTCAATATCATTCGGTAAATGTGTAGTTTTAAAGGACAGAGACAATTGTTTTGCAACATCTGATAATATATCAGATTATAGCCCTTTAAAAATTCCATATATTAATCTGAGTTATTGGTGTTTAACCCTATATTTGAGGTGATCATTCAAGTTTTTCACCTTTTCCTTGTTGCTTCATTTTAGTTTCTTGTGCAAAAATAGTATTTGAAAGTAAAATTAATTGCATTATCTTCTATGGAATATTTAAAATTTAGTTCCTCATATCTAGTTTTTAAGCTTTTTCCATAATGTTCTCTCATAATGTATATTTATCATTATCATAGGAGGAATATGAAGCAGCTCGGACTGAGCTCTTGGAGGAAGTTGCTAGAGGTACTTCCATAGAAGACCTGCGAGCAAGACTAGCCAAGAAAAATGGACATAAAATTAAGGAACCTTCTGTACATGAAATGAAGAACAAGATACCTGAGGACCTTGTACAAATACAATCTTATATACGCTGGGAAAAAGCTGGGAAACCCAATTATTCTCCGGACGAACAGCTTGTAAATTTCCAATCCTTTTGAGGCTAATTGTTTATAGCAGTTATAATGTTTTACTTTTTAAGTATTTATTTTGAGGTGAAGTGACACTATATTTTCTTGCTCATTTCTTGCTTTTTTATGACTAAAGTGTTAATTCATTGCTTGTACTTGATACTAATTGGAATGTTGATCTTCCCATAATTAGAGGGAATTTGAAGAAGCGAGAAAAGACTTGCAATCCGAACTCGAGAAAGGTGTTTCTCTCGATGAAATACGGAAGAAGACTACCAAAGGAGAGATAAAGACTAAGGTCTCAAAACAGCTTAAAACAAAAAAATATTATAGAGTTGACAGGATCCAGCGGAAGAAAAGGGGCTTAATGCAGCTTCTCAATAAAAATGTGGCTAAACCTGTAGAGAAACATGAGGTTTCAGTTGAACCAAAAGCCTTGACCGCAATTGAACTATTTGCCAAGGCTAGGGAAGAAGAGGATGGTGGTTCTGTTCTCAAAAAGAAAATCTACAAGCTTGCTGGGAAAGAACTTCTGGTGAGATAAATATGTTTCATTTTGTTGGTGCTCTTCTTCTCCTCTCTTAGAATATTCCCTTGCAAGAAGTATTCTCATGTTCAATGTTTTTACAATATTTCAAGGTACTTGTAACCAAGCCTGCTGGCAGGACAAAGATTCACCTAGCTACAGATTTCAAAGAGCCAGTCACTGTTCACTGGGCTTTATCTAAAAAGGGTGGAGAATGGTTGGTAAGAATCATGGTTAACTATTAACATTGTTTTCAGAAGATATTGGACATTGGAATCGACTTTGCTATTTTCTTTTTGTATAACTAATGGCTATCTTTGATGCTTCTTATGAGATGTATGGATGTTTTGCAGGCACCACCTTCAACTGTACTGCCTCCAGGTTCAGTTTCTCTAGATGGGGCAGCTGAAACAGAACTTAGATCTAGCTCCTCTTCTGATCTTCCTTACCAGGTGTGTGAAACAAAATTTGATTTCATTTTATGTGCCTTAGGACCATGGATACTTACAATAAGCAGAACATATTTGAACATATGATGTGAACTACAAACAACACTTATTAGCCTGCATCTAATTTTCAGGTCCAATCCGTTGAAATAGAGATTAAAGAAGACAGTTTTGTAGGAATGCCATTCGTCCTTGTGTCTGGTGGAAATTGGATAAAGGATCAAGGTGGAGACTTTTATGTTGACCTCGTCTATAGATCAAAGCAAGTCCAAAAGGTGAACAAATAATTATTTATTTATTTATTTATTATTATTATTTTTATGTTGATCTATCTAGTTTTCCTTGTATTCTTATCATCCCATATCTCCTTTCAAAATGACTTATTGGACTTTCTTTGTAAAAGGATGCTGGTGATGGCAACGGTACAGCCAAGGCTTTGTTGGATAAAATAGCAGAGATGGAGAGTGAGGCACAGAAGTCTTTTATGCACCGGTCAGTTATCTGCTAGGTTTACTTTTGAGTTTATTTACCTTCCATCTATGCATACATACATAGATAGAGAGTATATTCAAATAGTTACTAGATTTTAATTAGGCATAATAGTCCATTTTGTGATAAAAGTTTATTTATACTGATAAGATTAATGGAGCCTACCTTGGGAGCATGTGACATTCATTTGGATAACAAACTGTTAACAAGAATACAAGGGAAGCAACCTTCTTGCTTGCCAACATACCAATTTCAGGCTCTGTTATCCTTGTTGATGCTTTAGGTGAATATTTAAGTTTCAGTCTGGCTGATTAGTATATTGTATAAGGTTCAGCATCCGCGAAATTACAGGACAAGCAATTCTTTTTGCAACATTTCTGATTTTATATGTTAGGGTTTCTGATAATATTTTTTGCTACTCATTATCCTTGAATTAATAATTCATACTTTCGTTTTCTCTTTTAGGTTTAATATTGCTGCAGACTTAATGGAACAAGCCAAAGATGCTGGCGAATTGGGATTTGCAGGGATTTTGGTGTGGATGAGGTTTATGGCCACAAGGCAGCTCATATGGAATAAAAACTACAATGTCAAACCACGGTATATATTAGATAACTTACTCAAGCATAAGTAACCTTATTCTCTCAACACGTCAACCATTGTTGATGCCATTTTACACATTTTACTCTGAGAAAAAAACTGGTCTGATCTTCAGTGACTTCTCTTTGTGAAGAAGTTTCTAAATGTGACTTTGACAGTGTGATCATTGTACAAACAGAACATAATTCTTTTCAACCTTATTGATGCAGTGAGATCAGTAAAGCTCAAGATAGGCTTACAGACAATCTCCAAAATATGTACAAAAGTCATCCGGAGTATAGGGAACTTTTGCGGATGATTATGTCTACTGTTGGTCGTGGAGGTGAAGGGGATGTGGGACAGCGAATTCGGGATGAAATTTTGGTTATCCAGGTCAAAATAGAACCGCATATTGCTTTATCTTTATTTTAATATACCTTCAATTTATAGTAGTTTACTTGTGGAGTATTGGAATTATGGAATTATTATTTTTTAATGCAGAGAAACAATGATTGCAAGGGTGGAATGATGGAGGAATGGCATCAGAAGTTACATAATAACACTAGTCCTGATGATGTCGTAATTTGTCAGGTGTGAGAAATAAAAAAAAGTAGCATACTTCAGTAGTTTTTATATAATGAAATTCTCTTATAAGGAACATTCTTGCAGGCATTAATAGACCACATTAAAAGTGACTTTGACATCAGTGTTTACTGGAAGACCTTAAATGACAATGGCATAACAAAAGAACGTCTTTTAAGTTACGATCGTGCCATTCATAATGAACCAAATTTCAGGAGAGATCAGAAGGATGGTCTTTTGCGTGATCTTGGAAACTACATGAGAACTTTGAAGGTTCGTTTAGACGTGCATTTAAAGTCTCATCTTTGTTCATTTTTGAATAAAATCCTTTTGTTAGATGAACACTGTAGCTGGTTAGTTTTCAATTGTATTTGAGATCTGATGTGCTACTCATGGACCATGGTACACAAAATATCCTTACATTCATGTATTTGCTTATTATAGAAGATGAATGATTCTCCTGAAGTGCTTATATTGATGTCATGCTTTGGTAGTGGTAATTGAGAAATGTGTGAAAGAAAACTGAATAGTTCACATATATGTACATATATGTTCACATCACAGGGTTCTTTATGATTTAAAAGATCCTATTTCCAACTCTGCTTGTCTAATCTCGATTCTTGAGTAAACTTTCTTTGATATCCATCTCTTTCCTTACAAAATAATATTTGCGGATGTAATAATTTGTCTATTTTTGATTTAGGCGGTTCATTCAGGCGCAGATCTTGAGTCTGCTATTACAAATTGCATGGGCTACAGATCTGAGGTAATGTTGTAATATCAGAAATTTGCCGTAGGTTGCTCAACATGTATTTTATTCTTAGAGTTTGACAGAACTTTTCAACTTTCTTCAGGGTCAAGGCTTCATGGTTGGGGTGCAGATAAATCCTATACCGAACTTGCCATCGGGATTCCCGGTAATTATTTAAACTCTTATTCCCTAATTGTTATTTTAAACTTCCATCTGTATGTGACATATTGATGAAAATAATTGTGCATTTGACATGTCTTTGCCACAGGAATTGCTTCGATTTTCCGTTGAACATGTTGAAGATAAAAATGTAGAAGCTCTGCTTGAGGTCTGTGAATTTTAATTTCTGAAATTGAAGTTACAGTTTCCATTTATGATTTAGCATACCTTATTTTTATTTCAATTTTGACTACAGGGTTTACTGGAGGCCCGTCAAGACATTCGGTCATTGCTGTCCAAGTCCAATGAGCGTCTGAAGGATCTATTATTTTTGGACATTGCTCTTGAGTCTACTGTTAGGACAGCTATTGAAAGAGGATACGAAGAATTGAATAATGCTGGACCAGAGGTAATTTCAGTTTGTCAACTATTTTCTCTTCATCAATTGTTTCATATCTGTTTGGTATCTGGTTCTTTGTATTTGTAAAGGTAATTTAATGGATAGAAAAACCCATATCTTCATAAGCTTGATTGTGCACTTTGCAGAAAATCATGTATTTCATCACTCTGGTTCTTGAAAATCTTGCACTTTCATCAGATGACAATGAGGATCTCGTCTACTGTTTGAAGGTAATTTTTCCCCCATATTTAAGTAAATCAGAAGGACCAGTAAGGTAAGGGTATAATATTACAGATTTTTAAAGTATGATTTTTAAAACAAGGTTTAATTGGTGACCATGTTACTTTAGTTAACACATTGCGATTATGTTCCGGTTCAGCAAATATAATTACATTAGTAAATGCCACACCTGTGAAAAATGCCAAAAGATGTATCAATCAATTAGAAGAATTTTGCACTATCATGCAATTAATCATCTGCATTGATTCTTGATTCATGTATTCATATATAACTCTAATTCAGCTTACGGTTCTAGAAATTAAAAATCATATCATCATATTTTAGGCTAGCTTCATGGCATATTATTCAATGGAAAATATAATTCACTTTCACAATTATATATGGATAAACATGCCTTTTCATGCTGTCATGGTTAAATATCTTTTTGTAAGGCAAAAATGGTGGACTCAAGCTGTTAGATTAATTATGCTGTCATGGTTTAATATCCCGTTTCAAGTTTTCAAATGTGTTTTGGTTCAGTATCCTTAACATAAGCAGATTCATAGGCTTGTTCATTAGAAGAAATAAAGAAAGCAAATCCGTGGGTGCTCTGTTATCACTTATCAGTCATCTAATAACCTTAATACGATATATTTTGATTGTCGGGATGATAGATCCTTCCTTTCGGTCATAATTTGATAATGCTTTGAATGCATATGCAGGGATGGAATGATGCTTTAAGCATGTCCAAAAGTAAAAGTGATAACTGGGCCTTATATGCAAAATCAGTTCTTGACAGAACCCGCCTTGCGCTTTACAGCAAGGCAGACTGGTATCAGAGAGTCTTGCAACCATCAGCAGAGTATCTTGGATCTCTCCTTGGTGTTGACCAATGGGCTGTATGTAACTTTATCTTTCCTGTAGATTTGACTTCACCAATAAGAACTAGGAAAGTAGACTTGATAAATCATTTCTTACAGGTGAATATATTTACAGAGGAAATTGTCCGGGCTGGATCAGCTGCAGCTTTATCTTTACTCCTAAATCGACTTGATCCAATTCTCCGCAAGACCGCTAATTTGGGAAGGTTGGTACATTACTGTTGGCCAATTATCTGTCTGCTGTTGAAAATATTAGAAAGATAAATATGATATTTTTAGTTATTAGTATTTGTATAAATTGAATTGAGGTAGAGTTAAATAAGTAGAAAGCATTGAACATTTGACTATACAGCAACATCGACCAGTTCGAGATAGTAATTTTCTACTGCAACTTTGGCTGGCTTGGAACAGTTGGCAGGTTATCAGTCCAGTTGAAGTTGTGGGATATGTTGCTGTTGTGGATGAGTTGCTTGCCGTACAGGATAAAACTTATGACCGGCCTACAATTTTAGTAGCAAGACATGTAAAAGGAGAGGAAGAAATTCCTGATGGTACAGTTGCCGTGCTGACACCAGACATGCCAGATGTCCTATCACATGTCTCTGTACGAGCAAGAAATTGCAAGGTAATCACCTACTGTCTTTTGAATTTCTTGTATTCATTTTAGATGGGTAACTTTCTTGTGGGCTGTAAATTATAACTCGCAGGTTTGCTTTGCTACATGCTTCGATCCCAATGTTTTGGCTGACCTTCAAGCAAATGAAGGGAAAATGTTGCGCCTAAAGCCAACGTCTGTCGATGTAGTTTACAGGTAATTCTATCTGTTGGTCAGTGCTGGAAATGATTTTACACCATGTCATACAGCAGATAAAGTGGGGAACTTGGAAATCTTTTTCATGTCTTTCATATACTAAGTTTCTCTCTTCACTGAACTTGCATACGCTGATATTTATAAATTTATTCTCCTCTTTTTTGTGCCTTATCTTAGTGAGGTGAAAGAGAGTGAGCTAGCATATTCAAGTTCAACTAACTTGAAAAAAGATGGTGCTTCACCATCTTTAACATTGGTCAAAAAGCAGTTTGCTGGTAGATATGCCATAACATCTGAGGAGTTCACAAGCGAAATGGTTAGGTTTAAATATCAGATTTGCTTACGTTGAAGGATGTTTTTTTGTGGGGGTATAACGGTGAATTCCTCAAATTTCTTATGTTGAATGATCATTTCCACAGGTTGGTGCTAAATCGCGTAATATTGCATATCTGAAAGGACAAGTCCCTTCTTGGGTTGGGATTCCAACATCAGTTGCCCTACCATTTGGAGTATTTGAGAAAGTTCTTTCAGATAATATAAATCAGGTTATTGACATCTCTGAACTCCAGAACGTTTTCATAAATTATATAGGTGTATGCAGACTTGAATTTAGCTATAAGAAGTTAGATTTGAAAATTTTGCACTTTTTTCTTATAATCTGACTCCCAGATATCCTTCAGATGCATTTTATTTAAATTTGTACCTATGTAAGAAATTTTTCTTAGTGAAGTTTCCAATCTCTAGAATGAAGGAGGATTGTAATACTCATAAGATTGGGTTTGGATTGAACATTCACACATCCTCCTTTCATTGTAACTTTTAATCTGGAAGATTGAAAAATAATCTATGAGAGCTCATATTGACTATGCACCTCCATGATTTGATGGTTGTAGCTAACAATTTAGTATTCTATGAGGATAATATCTCTGCTTTCCTAATATTTACACCATTTTTCAACTTCTATGTAATGGTGAAACATTTATTTTCTGAGAAATGTTAGTTCCATTTCTGCTGATGTGATTCTAGTTCCTTCTGTCTTACTAGCTCTCTCTCTCTCTCTGTTCTTCAATCTGCAGGCAGTGGTTAAGAAGTTGCAACCTTTGAAAAAAAAGTTGAAAGAGGAAGAAAATAGTGCACTCAAGGAGATTCGTGAGACAGTTTTACAGCTGGCAGCACCACCCCAGTTGGTATGTTATTTTTTATCAGTAGCGATGAGATACATCTGTCAACTGTTTATATTTGTAAAATAATATAATTCTAGACCAGTATATCTCTTTATTTGCTTGATCATTACTAGATAGAAAACTATATCAATCAAAGAGTAATAAATATCTGGAGATACATAGGTGGCTTGTCCTTAAAGAACACCTCCTCACTCCCCCTGCCTCATTATCAATTTATCACCAAAGGAAAGGTAGAAATCTAGTTGGCCCCGCCGATTTGCAGCTATTTTCATGTATATATGCGGGTTTGTTTAAATTCATTACTCAAACCCCTGCTTAATTGCTTAAATCAGAGAAGTCCTCTGAAGTTCTTTGGGAAGATTTACTTAAATTTGGTAACTTATGACGGAGACTTTGTTTCAGGTGCAAGAACTGAAGACTAAGATGCTAAGCTCTGGAATGCCTTGGCCTGGGGATGAAGGTGAGCAGCGATGGCAGCAAGCATGGATGGCTATAAAGAAGGTACACTGCTTTGCCTGCATTTGAAGAAGAGCTTTATCACATTGTTTTCTGTATATTTTTGTTAAAGCGTACCAGTCCACTTGCTAATAATACTCGTACACTCAAGCAGGATTGAACCTGTAACCTTGCCCTTTGCCTCTTTTAGTGAGGGGAAAAGAGGCTAATAGGATCTTCAGTCATCGCTTGATCTAACATCTACCGGTATCAGTTAAAAGTTTCTAATTCCTATATCATGTGTAAATTGCAGGTCTGGGCCTCAAAATGGAACGAAAGAGCATACTTCAGCACAAGGAAAATCAAATTAGATCATGATTATCTCTGCATGGCAGTCCTGGTTCAGGAAATTATCAATGCTGATTATGCATTTGTCATTCATACAACTAATCCATCTTCAGGAGACTCATCAGAGATATATGCTGAGGTATTTATTTTCATTTACCAACTGTGTTTTTGGTACTGGTATTCAAATTGATTCATCATCAGGAGGAAGGAAAAACAATAATTTGGTACTGCTTCCTGGATTAGGTGGTGAAGGGGCTCGGAGAAACTTTAGTGGGAGCTTATCCAGGCCGTGCTTTAAGTTTTGTCTGCAAGAAAAACAATTTGGACTCTCCTCTGGTAAAACATCTTCACTTGATTGACTATGATTTGTTGTCAAAAGGGAACACGGAGAATGTATAAATATTGAACCCACTGCTTGACTTGTTTAATCTTCTGAAGTTATTTGGTTGCCTATCAAAGTTATAATCCAAAAAATTTCGTAATGGAGAACCTTGTGATTCCATGCATGATCATATAAATGGAGAAACATTTAGTATTTCCATTTGCAGTAATGAGTTTGTACAAATTTCAGGTATTGGGTTACCCAAGCAAACCCATCGGTCTCTTTATTAGACGATCTATCATCTTCCGATCTGATTCCAATGGTGAAGATCTTGAGGGTTACGCTGGTGCAGGCCTTTATGATAGGTAAACTTCTACCCAATTGTCCCACACTAACAACCACATATATAGATAGCTTTTATTTAATGTATTTAGATCTTGGCACCATGTACAACCATCGTTGAAATTCTCTCTTATGCAGTGTACCGATGGATGAAGAGGAGAAAGTTGTGCTTGATTACACATCCGACCCTTTGATCACTGATGGCAACTTCCGAAAATCAATCCTCTCATCCATTGCTCGTGCAGGAAGTGCAATTGAGGAGCTCTATGGTTCTGCGCAAGACATCGAAGGTGTGGTTAGAGACGGCAAAATATATGTCGTCCAGACAAGGCCCCAGATGTGATAAATTTGTTAAGAATAATTATTTCGATGAAAATAAACAATAATAATAGAGGGAAACCTAAGAAAATAGGGAAAATAAAAATGAAATTTGTTTAGAAGGTGAACCTAAGAATAAAATCATACAATGGAAACCACATGTATTATTCGTTTGCAACTTTTATCTATCAAGGATGGTTTGTAAACTATAGGAGCATTGTTGCGAAAAATATGTTTTAATAATTTATCTCCAAATTTTAATTGTTTGTAAGTGTACGAATCAAAAGATAGTATAGCTAGTGAAGTATATATATCGTTCCTATAAAAATTGAATTAATACAATTCTTGCAGATTAAACTAAAACTAAGCTTTAAATTGAAAATTTTAATGAATGAGAATTGATTTGTTAATTACTGACTAAGAACAGAAAATTAAAGAAAAATAATAAAAGTTGACAGCAAAGCAAGGTTGCAAATCAAATAGGTGAAACACTAGATCATCAGACTTCATCTTAACCAATCATGCTTAATTCTTTTAGCATGCTAATTCTAATTAATTCCTCTGATCTTGCTGCTATAATTCCTCTTAAATAGATATGAATTAGGTCTCCTTTTGGTTCCCTAATCAACATCCAATAAGGTTAATTCAATGTGACTCAAAATAGGAAATACAATCCTTCTAATTTTAGGAATTTTAATCTAACATGAAAAGTTTAGGATCAACTAAAACTGAATCAAAGTGAATTTTAGGCCTTCATTAATCTTCCAAAATATAACAAATTCGTCTAAGACCTTCATTCCCGAATTAGGCAGCTCGTAATGCTTTATTTCCAAAATCCCGCGTTGAAATTCTGGGCTGACCTTTGGGTGGTAAAATGATCATAATTTCTTCTAGAAAACTCGAAATTGCGAACTATAAAATTCTACGGAAAACTAACTTCCGTACCTTTCCAACCGTATAAGGCTCAAAACCCAGTTCCTTCAGAGATGATACAGTTTAATTCTTGAAGTTGACCCATCAACAGATACTGTTTTCTTGGACTTGATCGAAATCTTCCAAATTGCTTCAAATCATCTCCTAGGACTTGAATTAGCTGAGATCTAAGGAAAGAAAAGTAAAATGCAAGAGTTTAACTCAAAACAAAGCAATAAACTAAAGAATAGAGTTATAAAACATAGGCAATTATAATATTATCAAGCATTATGCATCAACACTATGTATAGAATGGAATTAATTTGGATAAAAGATTGTTAAAGTATTATTGGAAGGCTTATTCCTATTAGCTTAAGGTTATGTGACTTAAGCTAACCCAATCCGATTTAAATTGGGAATTCTTTAACCAACCTTAAAAGAAAAAAAGAAAAAAAATTAAAAAAACTGCTAAATAAATCCTAATTAGCTGCGCATAATCGTGTGCCACATTAGTTTTTATTTTAGTTTGGTTAAGGAATTACTATTTCAAATTGGATTAGTTATTTTTTTTCCTTGTCAAAGTCGCATTAGATTTAAGCAGCTATTACACTATTTATATTTCAACGCTCAAAGTCACATTAGTCTATTTTCACAATCGGGTAGTCGTGAGAGACGAATAGGAAAAGCGCGCGAAATTTAATGGAATCGAATGCTGCTGATGATCAGGGGAAGAAGAAGAATGAAATTAAACATTTAAGGAAAGTTTCACGACAAGTCTATTTGAAGAAGAGGAAGTCGAAGAAATTGGAGGAATTTTTACATGCTTTTGAAAGTGAGAGGCTTCTGGATTCAAAGTTTGGAAAATTAAACAGGTTCGATGTATACGAATACGACAAGGAAATCTACCGTTTTGTCAGGAATTGGGCGACAACGGAGGAAATCGATAACCCCGCTTGTTACAGGATGCCGGCAGCCTACGATGAACAAGGACGTATTGATCAGAGACAAAGATTCGCTGTTGCTTTGAAGCGTTGCAGTCGGGAAAATCTTGCCGAAAATTCAAAACTATTTAAAGAGCAAGAAGCTTGGGAGGAGCATCAAATGGGGAAGGCAGCATTGAAATACGGTTCTGAAAATAAAAACCAAATTTCCAAAACCTATCAATTTGTGTTGGAGGACCAGATTGATTTCATCGATCCATCTGTGATAGATGGCGACAAGTTTGATCTTCAGGAGATAGAAAGTGAGAAGAAAACATCAAAATCAGCATCGGAGATTCTTCAGGATGAGAGGAAAACTCTTCCTATCTATCCATATCGCGATGAGCTACTCCAAGCTGTTGAGAACCATCAGGTTCTTGTTATCATTGGAGAAACGGGTTCTGGGAAGACTACACAGGTACCGCAATATCTTCACGAAGCTGGTTACACCAAGCGAGGGAAGGTTGGGTGTACTCAGCCGCGGCGAGTTGCTGCTATGAGTGTGGCTGCTCGGGTTTCTCAGGAAATGGGTGTCAAAATTGGACGTGAGGTTGGTTACTCCATCCGTTTCGAAGATTGTACTTCGGAGAAGACTGTAGTTGAATACATGACGGATGGAATACTGTTGAGGAATATTATTAGTGAACCGAATCTGACCAGCTACAGTGTCATTATGGTGGATGAGGCACATGAACGGACAATGTCGACAGATATTTTACTGGGATTACTTAAGGATTTGATCAAATATCGGTCGGATCTCAAGGTTTTGATCTCAAGTGCCACCCTTGATGCGGAGAAGTTGAGCAATTACTTTGATTTTGCTCCGATTTTCAAAATTCCCGGGAGGAGGTATCCTGTTGAGGTACATTATACAATAGTACCCGAATCTGAATATATAGATGCTGCGATTGTTACAGTGCTACAGATCCATGTAACACAGGCTCCCGGCGATATTTTGGTTTTTCTGACCGGTCAGGAGGAGATTGAGACAACCAAGGAAATATTGAACCACAGAATAAGAGGTCTGGGTGGGAAAATACCTGAGCTGATCATCTGTCCAATATATGCAAACCTGCCAACCGAACTTCAAACCAAAATATTTGAACCTACTTCAGAGGAGGTTCGAAAAGTGGTTCTGGCTACGAATATTGCAGAAACTTCTCTGACAATAGATGGAATAAAGTATGTGGTTGATCCAGGTTTCGTGAAGGTGAAATCGTACAATCCAAGTACTGGAATGGAGTCATTGTTGATTAGCCCCATATCAAGGGCTTCAGCGAATCAACGCGCTGGTCGGTCTGGACGTACAGGTCCAGGAAAATGCTTCAGGTTATATACTCTGGACAGTTACCAGAAGGAAATGGATGATAATACGGTACCAGAAATACAACGGACGAACCTTGCAAATGTGGTCCTTATTCTCAAAAGTCTTGGAATTGATGACTTGGTGAATTTTGATTTTATAGACCCTCCAGCAGCTGAATCATTGATCAAAGCTCTGGAACTACTCTTTGCTCTTGGTGCATTGAATAAATTCGGTGAGTTGACTAAAGTTGGAAGAAGAATGGCAGAGTTCCCTCTTGATCCCATGCTATCTAAAATGATTGTTGCTTCGGATAAATACAGGTGTTCGGATGAGATCATCACCATTGCTGCTATGCTTTCTGTTGGGAATTCAATCTTCTACCGTCCAAAGGAGAAACAAGTGCACGCGGACAACGCAAGAATGAACTTCCACTCAGGGAATGTTGGAGATCATATCGCTTTGCTTAGGGTCTACAACTCTTGGAGGGAATGTGATTACTCAAAGCAATGGTGTTACGACAATTACGTTCAAGTCAGAAGTATGAAACGCGCCAGAAACATAAGAGACCAACTGGAGAGGCTTCTGAAGAGGGTCGAAATTGAAATAGCTTCCAATGTGAATGATTTAAATGCTATAAAGAAGGCCATTACATCTGGGTTTTTTCCTCATTCTGCTAGGTTGCAGAAAGATGGATCTTACTTGACTGTAAAACATCCACAGACAGCTCGTATACATCCGAGCTCTGGGTTGGCACAGGTGCTCCCACGTCCGCGATGGGTTGTTTACAATGAATTGGTTTTGACAACCAAAGGGTATATGAGGCAAGTGACTGAACTAAAACCTGAATGGTTAGTTGAAATAGCTCCACATTATTACCAGCTGAAGGACGTAGAAGATCCTGCATCGAAAAAGATCCCCCAAGTAAGCAGAAATTCAAAGTGCTAATTCATGTGTTATACTTTGTTAGAGATAAATTGATAGATATGTGAAAGAAAACTGAACAGTTTACATATTATGTACATTAATGGATTTCTACATTTATATCCAAGTCTGTTTGATTAATCTTGTGTAAACTTGTTCAGATTTTTCATCTCTTTCCCTACAAAACGATATGTGCGCAGATCCTGAGTCTGCTATTATAAATCGGATGAACTGCAAATCTGAGGTAATGTCAGAATTTTGTTGTAGGTTGCTCAACATGTTTCTTATTTTTAGAGTTTGATTAAAATGTTAACTTTCTTTAGGATCAAGGCTTCTTCACATGTCTTTGTCACAGGAATTACTTCAATTCGTCATTGAACATGTCGAAGATAAAAATCTGGACCATAAGTATTTTCCGTCTCTTTAATAATTGTGTCAATACTCAATAGATAGATAATGTAGCCTGTTTGTCCACTTTGCAGAAAAGCATGTAGTGTTCATAACTCTGGTTCTTGAAAATCTTGCACTTTCATATCTCAGATGGCAGTGATGATTATCTTAAGGTAATTTTTTTGTTTCTCATTTCAATAAAATTGAAATCAGAATGACCACTAATGTTAAAAGGGATATAATTACGTACGTATTTAACATCCTTTTAATTTTATTCTACGTAAACATAATTTCTCTTCAGCTAATTTTCTTGGCATCACAGAACTCCCATTAATCAACTTAAATCTTCCCTTAATAGGCTGGACATCCCGGAACAGTAACGTTTATCAACACTTGATTTAGACGGCCAGTCAAGTGACGTGAAGCGTAGTACTGAGCAACTGTGTTGGAACTTTTATCTTGTAAAATTGTTGTGGTTCCTGTGAGGTGTTTGATCAGGCTACTCACTAGAGTTTCAACTTCTTTATCAACGTTATCGTCTCTAGCAAATCCAGGAAAATTCTTGACAGCTACACAGTGGCTTCTCCATTTATCAATCTGCAAGTTCTGTTCAGGATTTGGCTGTGGAGGTGATTCAGAGGCTATATATGTTCTTACGAGATATATCGAAACATTTGTTTGTGGGGTGATGAAGCTTGTTAAGACCGGAACAGTCATGGTAAAACGAATAGAGTTGACATTAGCCCCGTGAATGTACTGATACAACCTGAACAATAGGAGGACAGAACAACACGGGTCAGTATTCTAAATAATCAGAATAGTTTCTGAACATGATAATTTCTAAATAATCAGAACAATCTGAACCTGATATATATTTCAAAAGAAGTAACATTGTCCTATAAGGTGGAGTTCCGGAAGGAATTTCCTCGTACGACAGCAAGGACAAGGATCCTTTGCTGAACATAATATATGCTGAGCTTTATCTGATCTGCTTACACATGGCTAGTAAAGGAATAGAAGGCTGAGATTTAGTTATAATTATTTTACTCTTTGTTTTTTCTTTCAACCGATAGACAATACATGCAAAACTAACACAGTAACACACAATCCCTAACGGAACATCATTTTCTTTTTCTTCTCTTCACTTTGCAAACTGCTGACGCTTAATTTGTAACTCCATTTCAGTCGTTGCTCTTCGACGCTCAAGTGTTCTTTTAATTCAATTGTAACTGATTTCTCATAGTCAAGTATCATTTTTTTGAACAGTTGCTTTATTGAAACCAGACCAGAAAGGCCCAAAAAACAATCCGCAAAGCATCACACAGGCGAAACAACCCCTAGCAAAACAAGCAAACCCCATCAAAGAGAAATACAAAACACATAGACATAACACAAGATAGAACAAAAAAAGACAAAAAAGCTAACTCATTCCACGAATCCCCCTATCTTCCAGAGCCCATTTGAATCTTGAATCTCCGCCGAATTTGAATCTTGAATTCCTGAAGAGAGCGAAAACAATTTACAAAATTTAATCAAAATCGTTAATTTGGAGCAAATTAGGAATTTCTTTCAGTTTCGGATAGATTTCACACAACATATAGAATAACCAATCTGTCATTTCCTCTGTAGATTCAACAATTTCCTCTGTTGTTCTGTCATGTATTTGTCTGGCGAGTTCAGGGATGTTGTTCAACAAAAGTACCAGTAAAAGCATAGACGTGAAGTTTGGAGAATAGAGGAGACTGGAGAGGATGTGATTTGTAACAGGGCATCGTTAATAGATTCCACCATTGTTGTTCTGTCATGTATTATTCTGATATGATTGTCGTATCATCTCTACGAATCCTCTAGAGGTTTCTAGGTTGAAGAGAATCAAGAGATGGATGAAGTTTCTAGGTTGAAGTCGACGGAGAGAGATGGGAGAAAAGTGAAAATGAAGAGATATTTTTTTTGTTTAAAACGATGCCGTTTAAGGTGAAAAAAAAGGGAAAAAATTAAGAAAATAAATCTACACCGTTGGATATTTCAATTTACACATGGCATCGGATCGTTAAAAGCTCAACGCAGCTCAACAGGGAATGAGCTCAGCTGAGGATCCAAATCTAGAGAGCAGTGACTCAAGATGATTAAAAATATTTTATAAATCAAATCAATATTTAATTAAAATATTAAATTTAAAGATGAAATAAGATATATAAATGATTTTAATTTGATTTTATAAGAATAATAATGATATTTCAAAAACTTTATTAAATGCCGAAATAAATTACACCCTTAACCTACTTTTCAAAATCATTGTCAAAACTTACTAGATTATCAATTAATCACTTTTGGAAGTTTTACCAAACATCATTTTATGTCAAAATTATAAAATAAGTTGATTTTAATTTTTTAAAACAATACCCTTTAATGAAATAAAAGTATTGGAAAATATAATATCATGTTAATAAATTTTAATAATTTTTATGTTTGTTAATTAAATTTATATGGAGGTCTTAATTGCACATTCCTCATTTGCTAACAAATATTTAATGCATAGAAACTTTTTTTAATAATATAAAATAAAAAAAATTAAATATTTAATAAATGAAAACTTTTTAACTTTAAAGTTATATACAGTAGAACCCCTATAAACTAATATTTTTGGGACCCATCTGTGAGTATTAATTTAGAGGGGTTATTAATTTGAAGAGTTTTATATTGTAAAGTGTTATTTTTGTTTCAGAAGATGTGTGGAAGTCGGTTTTCTTATTTAGGGAAGGTTCATTTTCGGGATTCCTTATTTAGTTGGTTTTCTTAATCAAGAAAAGTTTTTTTTTTTTTTTTTTTTTTTTCTTGATTCTTTTTTTATGAAAGATTTATTAAGAAAATTTTCAATTCCTTTTGAGAATGTGATTACTTAGTGATCAAGGATACTCATCTTATAAATAATGAGGGCTTCTTTTTTGGTTGTTTATAACAAGAGAGATCTCATGATATACCTAAAAATTCTATTACTAACGGCTCTTAAAAATTTTCTCATTTCTATTTTCTTGGTTTTAACAAAAGGGCAATTCAAAAGATAAAGGATGAAGTCAAAAATATCAAACATAGTGCCCTTGTGTAAATTAGTATATTGAAGTACTTTTTTAGTTCTCGATTATTATGTAATATATTTTGTAATTTTATGGAATTATTAATTTATGTGACAGTTGGGACCAGAATTTTACATTGGGTTTTAAAAAGAAATTATTAATTATTACAATAGAGTGGTTTATTAATTTTTTACATTGGCCCGAGTCGGAACTGAGATCTTTTATTAATTTAGAGAGGATATTAAATTATAGGAGATTAATTTACAGGAGTTCTACTGTATATATTTATATTGAAATCTAAGAGCATCTCCAATGCAAATATGTATTTTTGAGTTTTTAAATAGTGTCATATCAGCATTTCTATTTATTATGGCCCATTTAAAAAAAAAAAAAAAATTAGAGAAATGAAATGCATATTCACATCTCTAATGCAATTATTTAAAGTCAAATATACATCAATTTTATCTCCAATTATAATAAAACAATTATTACACTCTCTCTCCCCTTTTATTTTACGATTAAATGAGGTTCAATTTTATTGGTAGAAAAAGTTAAAAGCTTTAATCTTATTGGTGGAAAGAGTTAGAAATCCTTGTCAGCATTTCTAAGAGAGTTTCTAGAATTAGAATCCAACTCTATATTCTCTAACTTTTTTTTGGCCACATAATCTCCATATTCAACTTAGATAATATAATTGAAGAGAGTTTTTCTAACTTTTTAAATATCTATTCTATGTGGTATTCAATTTTTTCCAAATACATAATGACATTGGAGATGCTCTAAGTATCTAACATTAAACATGTTATGGTTCTGCTAAGATCTATCATAATCAAAAACTATAAGCATCTAGGTTCATAATCATGAGGTACCTCGTCCCATAATTTTGTTTTATGATCAAAAGTTATTCAATATATACGATATCGATTTGAACCATATCTGTGGTATTCCATTTTGAAGAATTCAACCATCATATGAAAGGATCTTTAGCTTTTGTTATGAATATTTGATAGATATAAACTTTTTATTTTATAATTATATATATATATATATATATATATATATAAAAGGAGGGTCAGTCTGGAAATTTCCCTCCAAAATCAGGGGCAATGAACTAGCGTAATAATTCTAAAATATCAAGTTCATTCATACTGGATACTGAATGTGGAGCTTCAATTCCTGAGCTTTTTCGAACGTGGGCATATTAAAATGCACCACGTGTTGATCGTTCGAGATGAATCGCCCCTCACCCTCACCTCACTCACGTCCTTCAACTTCTGATTTTATTACTTCTCACTCCACGTCTCCACCACCTCACATCGCAGCTTCCATTTCTCTCTGATTGTGTATCAACATTAGTTCTCGTTTCATGCTCAAATTAATTTAGGTAATGTAACTTTCAGCGAATTTATAGTGCTCCTTTTTTTTTTTAATGAATGCAAATGCTGTTTTGTTTCTATTTCATGTTTAATGAAAAGCTTTCAATTTTGCTGTTTTGTTTAGTTGACTGGAAAATTTTGAATATTATGTTTTCTATTGTTTGCTTTTAGAGGAATATATCTACGTTTTCTTTTTTTTTTTAATTCTATATATGAATTAGGTAGCTCTAGTGAATTTATTCTTCAATATCCTGGCCTTAGTAGTAAATGTTTTCTTAATTTTCGTGGCAACCAAATAGGAGTTTTATAGTTCAGTGGGTTGTAACTTGATCATCGTTGATTATTGAAGACGTTTCTGTTTAATTGATGACGTTTAATTTGGCTGATCCATGTTGAGTTTTTAAATTTGTATTGTTTTTTGTTTTTGTTTTAAATCTTAAGATTTTATTGACACTGTAGTCTAATTCTTGGATTTCTTTAGAAGCTAAGAAGTGTATCATTTACAAGGGAAGATGAACAATAGCATAGGCCATAATTTACTCCACCAGAGTTTGCTTTGTTCCACGGTTTTAGAGCATCAAATCAAACTCAATTCCTCTGGCATTCCTGCGAACTCTTTGTTTCAAGCTGCCACTATAAATCAAGCAGCACGCAAGTTGCCTATTTCTACAAAGTTTTATGGTATCAATTTGAAAGCTAGGAAACCGAAGTTGGCCATGGGATCACGTCGCTCTGCTAGTATCACTCCACATGCTGTATTAGCCGTGGATTCTGCTTCTGAGGTATTAAGCCATGTGCTGAAAATCTCTGCATCAAACATTTCATTTCTGAATTTTATGAACATGCATTGTGTATTAGGATTTTATATTCATAGTTTTTGTGTATAGTCAAGAAGAAGAATTGAACCCAAACCCCATCTGGACCACTATTGTCTTTAGTCCTTTACTACTATGCTGGAAATCTATTTGCATTGTCAAAATTGCGTACTCTCCTTGTGAACTTTGATGAAGTTTAGAGTTCAATTTTACTGACTTATATTTCAGGAAATGGAAGAACTAGGATATGGTTAAATCAAGACCAGGGTGTTGTGACAAAAGGATAATATTCTGTGATGAACTTGAGCAATTGAGGGCTTGATTAGCACTCAATACCATTTCAAATTATTCTGAAAATGCAAACCTAATGGCTCTGTTGTTGGAACAAGCCAATTGTTATAAAAGTTCCACCCAAAATGCAATGAATTATTTCTAAGCAGCTGTTGCTCTTCATTGACCTTTGTAAAAGTTGTGATTGCTTTCATGGAGCTACATTTTCAAGCTGCATTAAAACAAAACTTTTATGTGTCCAATAAGTTCAAACTTTTCTTTGAAGATTTTGATTTTTAAGAGGACTACCTATAACTTAATTGAATTGCCAATATCTTCTTTTCCCTTGGGTGCAATATTCTTATAAAAGGTTTGTTTGTTACAAGTAAACTATATATAATAATTTCCATCAAAGCTGCAGTTTAATTATTAAGTTAAGGGGTTGTAAGTGGGCTTTTCATTTTTTCCAGGATAGACTAAAGAAACTTTACAAATTAGAATATCTTATTTTCAAAATTCTATGATTAGTAAAATACATAAATTGCATATTTATAGGATTAATGTTTCCCACTGCATCATAGAAAGTTTTCTTCTGACATCTTATAGACATGTACCTTGCTTATAATATGAATGGAATGGTTGCCAAGGCTTGAACCAAGCATTAATTGACTGATACATGAATCCAGCAGAGGTTACTAACAATGGATCCTAGTCATATTTTTTAGTTGTAGTTTATGAAAATGCGTACACATGCACGGTCGTATGCATGTGAGATTGCACTTTCTTACGAGCTTTTTTAGATGTTCATTGAATTTGACAAATTCTTGCTTTGCAGCAGGTTGCAGGAAAATTCAATCTTGATGGAAATATTGAGTTGCAGGTACCTTTGGCTTGGATGTAATTGTGTTGTTAGCTAACCCCAGATTTTGTGAAATAAGCCTTTGCTGATTTGAGTGAAGTTTTGGTATAGTAAGTAATAAATTAACACTAGTTTTCTCTATTAAATTGATCAGGTTACTGTTAGTGCTCCTACTTCCGGGTCTATCAGACTCGTTAATATTCAGATTTCATATGGCAGTGATTCTTTGCTTCTGCATTGGGGCGGGATTCATGATAGAAAGGAGTAAGTTCATATGTAGATGTGGGTGATTTATACGCCCTGTTTTGTTTGGAATTTTATAAAAGTTCTAAAGATTTTTTTTTTTTTACACCATTTGAAAACCTTTTTCTAAAGACATTTTAGGAAATCATTTGTTTTTACAATGTTTTTCTTATTGTCAGAAACTGGGTACTTCCTCCTTGCCAGCCAGATGGAACCAAAAACTATAAGAACAGAGCCCTTAGAACTCCCTTTGTGAATGTAAGTTACAAAAGTCAAACAATATGGAAAACTGTATGGTTGACATTAAAGAGACGTTTTTCCTTAAAATTTCTTTTCTGGATATAGTCTGGTTCCAGTTCCTACCTCAAAATAGAGATTGATGATCCTTCAATCCAAGCTATAGAGTTTCTCATACTTGATGAAGCCCGCAATAAATGGTAAGCTTTCATTAGCATTATTTTTGCCATGTTCATAATTTGAATATTCGTTGGTTACAAGAATTGATTTTATTTTTTTCTTCCTTTTCTTTTAATGTTCAAATTTCAGGTTCAAAAACAATGGTCAGAATTTTCATGTAAAGTTGCCCGTGAGAAAGAAGATCCAAAATGTTTCAGTTCCTGAAGATCTTGTACAGATCCAATCATATCTAAGGTGGGAAAGAAAGGGAAAACAGATGTATACTCCTGAACAAGAGAAGGCAAGTGATAAATGTAATTTCTTTTAACACATAATTTGTCCTCAATGTTGTGCTAAATGAGGTTTCTCATTGCTGCCTTATTTTTGTCTTTCATCTTATCTTGTTCCTTTTGCTTCTTCTACATTTTATTCAGTATGATCGTCATTGTTCTTGAAATTTTTTGGTTTTTCCCATTTTGCTGAAATAATATACTCATTAAGCTAGCAAACATAATGGTTTAACCACCGTCAATATCATTCGGTAAATGTGTAGTTTTAAAGGACAGAGACAATTGTTTTGCAACATCTGATAATATATCAGATTATAGCCCTTAAAAAATTCCATATATTAATCTGAGTTATTGGTGTTTAACCCTATATTTGAGGTGATCATTCAAGTTTTTCACCTTTTCCTTGTTGCTTCATTTTAGTTTCTTGTGCAAAAATAGTATTTGAAAGTAAAATTAATTGCATTATCTTCTATGGAATATTTAAAATTTAGTTCCTCATATCTAGTTTTTAAGCTTTTTCCATAATGTTCTCTCATAATGTATATTTATCATTATCATAGGAGGAATATGAAGCAGCTCGGACTGAGCTCTTGGAGGAAGTTGCTAGAGGTACTTCCATAGAAGACCTGCGAGCAAGACTAGCCAAGAAAAATGGACATGAAATTAAGGAACTTTCTGTCCATGAAATGAAGAACAGGATTCCTGAGGACCTTGTACAAATACAATCTTATATACGCTGGGAAAAAGCTGGGAAACCCAATTATTCTCCGGACGAACAGCTTGTAAATATCCAATCCTTTTGAAGAAAATTGTTTATAGCAGTTATAATGTTTTACGTTTTAAGTATTTACTTTGAGGTGAAGTGACAATATATTTTCTTGCTCATTTCTGGCTTCTTTGCCTATACTTGATACTAATTGGAATGTTGATCTTCCCATAATTAGAGGGAATTTGAAGAAGCGAGAAAAGACTTGCAATCCGAACTAGAGAAAGGTGTCTCTCTCGATGAAATACAGAAAAAGATTACCAAAGGAGAGATACAGACTAAGGTGTCAAAACAGCCTAAAACAAAAAAATATTATAGAGTTGACAGGATCCAGCGGAAGAAAAGGGACTTAATGCAGCTTCTGAATAAAAATGTGGCTAAACATGTAGAGAAACATGAGATTTCAGTTGAACCAAAAGCCTTGACGGCAATTGAACTATTTGCCAAGGCTAGGGAAGAACAGGATGGTGGTTCTGTTCTCAAAAAGAAAATCTACAAGCTTGCTGGGAAAGAACTTCTGGTGAGATAAATATGTTTCATTTTGTTGGTGCTCATCTTCTCTTCTCTCAGAATATTCCCTTGCAAGAAGTATTCTCATGTTCGATGTTTTTACAATATTTCAAGGTACTTGTAACCAAGCCTGCTGGCAGGACAAAGATTCACCTAGCTACAGATTTCAAAGAGCCAGTCACTGTTCACTGGGCTTTATCTAAAAAGGGTGGAGAATGGTTGGTAAGAATCATGGTTAACTATTAACATTGTTTTCAGAAGATATTGGACATTGGAATCAACTTTGCTATTTTCTTTTTGGATAACTAATGGCTACCTTTGATGTGTCTTATGAGATGTATGGATGTTTTGCAGGCACCACCTTCAACTGTACTGCCTCCAGGTTCAGTTTCTCTAGATGGGGCAGCCGAAACAGAACTTAGATCTAGCTCCTCTTCTGATCTTCCTTACCAGGTGTGCGAAACAATTTTGATTTCATTTTATGAATACTTACATTAAGCAGAACATATGTGAACATCTGATGTGAACTACAAACAACACTTATTAGCCTGCATCCAATTTTCAGGTCCAATCCGTTGAAATAGAGATTGAAGAAGACAGTTTTGTAGGAATGCCATTTGTCCTTGTGTCTGGTGGAAATTGGATAAAGGATAAAGGTGGAGACTTTTATGTTGACCTCGTCTATAGATCTAAGCAAGTCCAAAAGGTGAACAAATATATATATATATATATTTTATGTTGATCTATCTAGTTTTCCTTGTATTCTTATCATCCCATATCTCCTTTCAAAATGACTTGTTGGACTTTCTTTGTAAAAGGATGCTGGTGATGGCAACGGTACAGCCAAGGCTTTGTTGGATAAAATAGCAGAGATGGAGAGTGAGGCACAGAAGTCTTTTATGCACCGGTCAGTTATCTGCTAGGTTTACTTTTGAGTTTATTTACCTTCCATCTATGCATACATACATAGATAGAGAGTATATTCAAATAGTTACTAGATTTTAATTAGGCATAAGAGTCCGTTTTGTGATAAAAGTTTATTTATACTGATAAGATTAATGGAGCCTACCTCGGGAGCAAGTGACATTCATTTTGATAACAAAATGTTAACAAGAATACAAGGGAAGCAACCTTCTTGCTTGCCAACATACCAATTTCAGGCTCTGTTATCCTTGTTGATGCTTTAGGTGAATATTAAGTTTCAGTCTGGCTGGTTAGTTTATTGTATAAGGTTCGGCATCTGCTAAATTAGAGGACAAGCAATTCTTTTTGCCACGTTTCTGATAATATTTTCTGCTACTCATTATCCTTGAATTAATAATTCATACTTTCGTTTTCTCTTTTAGGTTTAATATTGCTGCAGACTTAATGGAACAAGCCAAAGATGCTGGCGAATTGGGCCTTGCTGGGATTTTGGTGTGGATGAGGTTTATGGCCACAAGGCAGCTCATATGGAATAAAAACTACAATGTCAAACCTCGGTATATATCAGCATAAGTAACCTTATTCTCCCAACACGTCAACCAGTGTTGATTCCATTTTACACATTTTTCTCTGAGAAAAAAACTGGTCTCCAGCATAAGTAACCTTATTCTCTTTGTGAAGAAGTTTCTAAATGTGACTTTGACAGTGTGATCATTGTACAAACAAAACATAATTCTTTTCAACATTATTGATGCAGTGAGATCAGTAAAGCTCAAGATAGGCTTACATACCATCTCCAAAATATCTACAAAAGTCATCCTGAGTATAGGGAACTTTTGCGGATGATTATGTCTACTGTTGGTCGTGGAGGTGAAGGGGATGTGGGGCAGCGAATTCGGGATGAAATTCTGGTTATCCAGGTCAAAATAGAACCTCGTATTGCGTTCTCTTATTTTAATATACCTTCAATTTATAGTAGTTTGCTTGTGGAATATTGGAATTATGGAATTATTATTTTTTAATGCAGAGAAACAATGATTGCGGTGGAATGATGGAGGAATGGCATCAGAAGTTACATAATAACACTAGTCCTGATGATGTCGTAATTTGTCAGGTGTGAGAAATAAAAAAAGAAAAAGAAAAATAGCATACTTCTGTAGTTTTCATATAATGAAATTCTCTTATAAGGAACATTCTTGCAGGCATTAATAGACTACCTTAAAAGTGACTTTGACATCAGTGTTTACTGGAAGACCTTAAATGACAATGGCATAACAAAAGAACGTCTTTTAAGTTACGATCGTGGCATTCACAGTGAACCAAATTTCAGGAGAGATCAGAAGGATGGTCTTTTGCGTGATCTTGGGAACTACATGAGAACTTTGAAGGTTCGTTTAGACGAGCATTTAAATTCTCATCTTTTTTCATTTTTGAATAAAATCCTTTTGTTAGATGAACACTGTAGCTGGCTAGTTTTCAATCGTATTTGAGATCTGATGTGCTACCCATGGACCATGGTACACAAAATATCCATACGTTCATGTATTTGCTTATTATAGAAGATGAATGATTCTCCTGAAGTGCTTATATTGATGTCATGCTTTGATAGTGGTAATTAAGAAATGTGTGAAAGAAAACTGAGTAATTCACATATATGTACATATATGTCCACATCACAGGGTTCTTAGTGATTTAAAAGATCCTACTTCCAACTTTGCTTTGATATCCATCTCTTTCCTTTCAAAATAATATTTGTGTATGTAATAATTTGTCTATTTTTGATTTAGGCGGTTCATTCAGGCGCAGATCTTGAGTCTGCTATTACAAATTGCATGGGCTACAGATCTGAGGTAATGTCAGAAATTTGCCGTGTGTTTTATTCTTAGAGTTTGACAGAACTTTTCAACTTTCTGCAGGGTCAAGGCTTCATGGTTGGGGTGCAGATAAATCCTATACCGAACTTGCCATCTGGATTTCCGGTAATAAATCAAACTCTTATTCCCAAATTGTTATTTTAAAGTTCCATCTGTATGTGACATATTTGTGAAAATAATTGTGCATTTGACATGTCTTTGCCACAGGAATTGCTTCAATTTGCCGTTGAACATGTTGAAGATAAAAATGTAGAAGCTCTGCTTGAGGTCCGTGAATTTTATTTTCTGAAATTGAAGTTACAGTTTCCATTTATGTTTTAGCATTCCTTATTTTGATTTCAATTTTGACTACAGGGTTTACTGGAGGCCCGTCAAGACATTCGGCCATTGCTGTCCAAGTCCAATGAGCGTCTGAAGGATCTATTATTTTTGGACATTGCTGTTGAGTCTACTGTTAGGACAGCTATTGAAAGAGGATACGAAGAATTGAATAATGCTGGACCAGAGGTAATTTCAGTTTGTCAACCATGATCTCTTAATCAATTGTTTCAATATCTGTTTGGTATCTGGTTCTTTGTATTTGTGAAGGTAATTTAACTTTATCTATGGATAGAAAAACATATCTTCATAAGCTTGATTGTGCACTTTGCAGAAAATCATGTATTTCATCACTCTGGTTCTTGAAAATCTTGCACTTTCATCAGATGACAATGAGGATCTGGTTTACTGTTTGAAGGTAATTTTTCCCCCTTATTTAAGTAAATCGGAAGGATCAGTAAGGTAAGGGTATAATATTACAGATTTTTAAGGTATGATTTTTAAAACAAGGTTTAATTGGTGACCACATTACTTTAGTTAACACATTTGCGATTATGTTCAGGTTCAGCAAATATAATTACTTTAGTAAATGCCACACCTGTGAAAAATGCCAAAAGATGTATCAATCAATTAGAAGAATTTTGCACTACCATGAAATTAATCATCTGCATTGATTCTTGATTCATGTATTCATATGTAACTCCAATTCAGCTTACAGTTCTAGAAATTAAAAATCATAACATCAAATTTTAGGCTAGCTTCATGGCATATTATTCAATGGAAAATATAATTCATTTTCACAATTAGATATGGATAAACATGCCTTTTCATGCTGTCATGGTTAAATATCTTTTTGTAAGGCAAAAATGGTGGACTCAAGCTGTTAGAATAATTATGCTGTCATGGTTTAATATCCCTTTCAAGTTTTCAAATGTGTTTTGGTTCAGTATCCTTAACATAAGCAGATTCTTAGGCTTGTTGATTAGAAGAAATAAATACATAAGGAGATTCTTAGGCTTGTTCATTAGAAGAAATAAAGAAAGAAAATCCATGGGTGCTCAGTTATCACTTATCAGTCATCTGATAACCATGATACGATATATTTTGATTGTCTAGATGATAGATCCTTCCTTTCAGTCGTTATTTGATAATGCTTTGAATGCATATGCAGGGATGGAATGATGCTTTAAGCATGTCCAAAAGTAAAAGTGATAACTGGGCAATATATGCAAAATCAGTTCTTGACAGAACCCGCCTTGCGCTTTACAGCAAGGCAGACTGGTATCAGAGAGTCTTGCAACCATCAGCAGAGTATCTTGGATCTCTCCTTGGTGTTGACCAATGGGCTGTATGTAACTTTATCTTTCCTTTAGATTTGACTTCACCAATAAGAACTAGGAAAGTAGACTTGATAAATCATTTCTTACAGGTGAATATATTTACAGAGGAAATTGTCCGGGCTGGATCAGCTGCAGCTTTATCTTTACTCCTAAATCGACTTGATCCAATTCTCCGCAAGACCGCTAATTTGGGAAGGTTGGTACATTACTGTTGGCCAATTATCTGTCTGCTGTTGAAAATATTAGAAAGATAAATATGATATTTTTAGTTATTAGTATTTGTATAAATTGAATTGAGGTAGAGTTAAATAAGTAGAAAGCATTGAACATTTGACTATACAGCAATATCGACCAGTTCGAGATAGTAATTTTCTACTGCAACTTTGGCTGGCTTGGAACAGTTGGCAGGTTATCAGTCCAGTTGAAGTTGTGGGATATGTTGCTGTTGTGGATGAGTTGCTTGCCGTACAGGATAAAACTTATGACCGGCCTACAATTTTAGTAGCAAGACATGTAAAAGGCGAGGAAGAAATTCCTGATGGTACAGTTGCCGTGCTGACGCCAGACATGCCAGATGTCCTATCACATGTCTCTGTACGAGCAAGAAATTGCAAGGTAATCACCTACTGTCTTTTGAATTTCTTGTATTCATTTTAGATGGGTAACTTTCTTGTGGGCTGTAAATTATAACTCGCAGGTTTGCTTTGCTACATGCTTCGATCCCAATGTTTTGGCTGACCTTCAAGCAAATGAAGGGAAAATTTCTTGTATTCATTTTAGATGGGTAACTTTCTTTTGGGCTGTAAATTATAACTCGCAGGTTTGCTTTGCTACATGCTTCGATCCCAATGTTTTGGCTGACCTTCAAGCAAATGAAGGGAAAATGTTGCGCCTAAAGCCAACGTCTGCCGATGTAGTTTACAGGTAATTCTATCTGTTGGTCAGTGCTGGAAATGATTTTACACCATGTCATACAGCAGATAGAGTGGGGAACTTGGAAATCTTTTTCATGTCTTTCATATACTAAGTTTCTCTCTTCACTGAACTTGCATACGCTGATATTTATAAATTTATTCTCCTCTTTTTTGTGCCTTATCTTAGTGAGGTGAAAGAGAGTGAGCTAGCATATTCAAGTTCAACTAACTTGAAAAAAGATGGTGCTTCACCATCTTTAACATTGGTCAAAAAGCAGTTTGCTGGTAGATATGCCATAACATCTGAGGAGTTCACGAGCGAAATGGTTAGGTTTAAATATCAGATTTGCTTACGTTGAAGGATGTTTTTTTTTGGAGGTATAATGGTGAATTCCACAAATTTCTTATGTTGAATGATCATTTCCACAGGTTGGTGCTAAATCGCGCAATATCGCATATCTGAAAGGAAAAGTCCCTTCTTGGGTTGGGATTCCAACATCAGTTGCCCTACCATTTGGAGTATTTGAGAAAGTTCTTTCAGATAATATAAATCAGGTTATTGGCATCTCTGAACTCCAGGATGTTTTCATAAATTATATAGCTGTATGCAGACTTGAATCTAGGTATAAGAAGTTGGATTTGAAAATTTTGCATTTTTTTTTATAATCCGACTCCCAGATATACTTCAGATGCATTTTATTTAAATTTGTACCTATGTAAGAAATTTTTCTTAGTGAAGTTTCCAATCTCTAGAATGAAGGAGGATTGTAATACTCATAAGATTGGGTTTGGATTGAACATTCACACATCCTCCTTTCATTGTAACTTTTAATCTGAAAGATTGAAAAATAATCTATGAGAGCTCATATTGACTATGCACCTCCATGATTTGATGGTTGTAGCTAACAATTTAGTATTTTATGAGGATAATATCTCTGCTTTCCTAATATTTACACCATTTTCAACTTCTATGTAATGGTGAAACATTTATTTTCTGAGAAATGTTAGTTCCATTTCTGCTGATGTGATTCTAGTTCCTTCTGTCTTACTAGCTCTCTCTCTCTCTCTCTCTCTGTTCTTCAATCTGCAGGCAGTGGTTAAGAAGTTGCAACCTTTGAAAAAAAAGTTGAAAGAGGAAGAAAATAGTGCACTCAAGGAGATTCGTGAGACAGTTTTACAGCTGGCAGCCCCACCCCAGTTGGTATGTTATTTTTTATTGGTAGCGATGAGATACATCTGTCAACTGTTTATATTTGTAAAATAATATAATTCTAGACTAGTATATCTCTTTATTTGCTTGATCATTACTAGATAGAAAACTATATCAATCAAAGAGTAATAAATATCTGGAGAGTTATCTTACATAGGTGGCTTGTCCTTAAACAACACCTCCCCACTCCCCGTGCCCCATTATCAATTTATCACCAAAGGAAAGGTAGAACTCTAATTGGCCCCGCCGATTTGCAGCTATTTTCATGTATATATGCGGGTTTGTTTAAATTCATTACTTAAAACCCTGCTTAATTGCTTAAATCAGAGAAGTCCTTTGAAGTTCTTTGGGAAGATTTACTTAAATTTGGTAACTTATGACGGAGACTTTGTTTCAGGTGCAAGAACTGAAGACTAAGATGCTAAGCTCTGGAATGCCTTGGCCTGGGGATGAAGGTGAGCAGCGATGGCAGCAAGCATGGATGGCTATAAAGAAGGTACACTGCTTTGCCTGCATTTGAAGAAGAGCTTTATCACATTGTTTTCTGTATATTTTTGTTAAAGCGTACCAGTCCACTTGCAAATAATACTCGTACACATGCAGGATTGAACCTGTAACCTTGCCCTTTGCCTCTTTTAGTGAGGGGAAAAGAGGCTAATAGGATCTTCAGTCGTCGGTGCTTGGCTTGATCTAACATCTACCGGTATCAGTTAAAAGTTTCTAATTCATATATCATGTGTAAATTGCAGGTCTGGGCCTCAAAATGGAACGAAAGAGCATACTTCAGCACAAGGAAAATCAAATTAGATCATGATTATCTCTGTATGGCCGTCCTGGTTCAGGAAATTATCAATGCTGATTATGCATTTGTCATTCATACAACTAATCCATCTTCAGGAGACTCATCAGAGATATATGCTGAGGTATTTATTTTCATTTACTAACTGTGTTTTTAGTACTGGTATTCAAATTGATTCATCATCAGGAGGAAGGAAAAACACTAATTTGGTACTGCTTCCTGGATTAGGTGGTGAAGGGGCTCGGAGAAACTTTAGTGGGAGCTTATCCAGGCCGTGCTTTAAGTTTTGTCTGCAAGAAAAACAATTTGGACTCTCCTCTGGTAAAACATCTTCACTTGATTGACTATGATTTGTTGTCAAAAGGGAACACGAAGAATGTATAATATTGAACCCACTGCTTGATTTGTTTAATCTTCTGAAGTTGTTTGGTTGCCTATCAAAGTTATAATCCAAAAAAATTCTTAATGGAGAAACATGATAGGCCATCAAACTATTTAGTATTTCCATTTGCAGTAATGAGTTTGTACAAATATCAGGTATTGGGTTACCCAAGCAAACCCATCGGTCTCTTTATTAGACGATCTATCATCTTCCGATCTGATTCCAATGGTGAAGATCTTGAGGGTTACGCTGGTGCAGGCCTTTATGATAGGTAAACTTCTACCCAATTGTCCCACACTAACAACCACATATATAGATAGCTTTTATTTAATGTATTTAGATCTTGGCACCATGTACAACCATCGTTGAAATTCTCTCTTATGCAGTGCACCGATGGATGAAGAGGAGAAAGTTGTGCTTGATTACACATCCGACCCTTTGATCACTGATGGCAACTTCCGAAAATCAATCCTCTCATCCATTGCTCGTGCAGGAAGTGCAATTGAGGAGCTCTATGGTTCTGCGCAAGACATCGAAGGTGTGGTTAGAGACGGCAAAATATATGTCGTCCAGACAAGGCCCCAGATGTGATAAATTTATTTTACATTACATCCTTCCTAGTCGATAAATTTGTTAAGAATAATTATTTCGATGAAATAAACAATAATAATAGAGGGAAACCTAAGAAAATAGGGAAAAGGAAAAAGAAATTTGTTTAGAAGGTGAACCTAAGAATAAAATCATACAATGGAACCACATGAATTATTGTTTGTAAACTATAGGAGCATTGTTGTGAAAAGTATGTTTTGATAATTTATCTTCAAATTTTAATTGCTCGTAAGTGTAGGAATCAAAAGATAGTATAGCTAGTGAAGCATAGATATCGTTTCCATAAAGATTGAATTAATACAATTCTTATCAATTAAACTAAAACTAAGCCTTAAATTGAAAATTTTAATGAATGAGAATTGATTTGTTAATTATTGACTAAGAACAGAAAATTAAAGAAAAATAATAAAAGTTGACAGCAAAGCAAGGTTGCAAATCAAATAGGTGAAACACTAGATCATCCGACTTCATCTTAACCAATCATGCTTAATTCTTTTAGCATGCTAATTCTAATTAATTCCTCTGATCTTGCTGCTATAATTCCTCTTAAATAGACATGAATTAGGTCTCCTTTTAGTTCCCTAATCAACATCCAATAAGGCTAATTCAATGTGACTCGAAAGAGGAAATACAATCCTTCTAATTTTAGGAATTTTAATCTAATCTCAACTAATCCGAAAATGAAAAGTTTAGGATCAACTAAAACTGAATCAAAGTGAATTGTAGGCCTTCATTAATCTTTCAAAATATAACAAATTCGTCTAAGACCTTCATTCCCGAATTAGGCAGCTCGTAATGCTTTATTTCCAAAATCCCGCGTAGAAATTCTGAACTGACCTTTGGGTGGTAAAATGATCATAATTTCTTCTAGAAAACTCGAAATTGCGAACTATAAAATTCTACGGAAAACTAACTTCCGTACCTTTCCAACCGTATAAGGCTCAAAACCCAGTTCCTTCAGAGATGATACAGTTTAATTCTTTAAGTTGACCCATCAACAGATATTGTTTTCTTGGACTTGATCGAAATCTTCCAAATTGCTTCAAATCATCTCCTAGGACTTGAATTAGCTGAGATCTAAGGAAAGAAAAGTAAAATGCAAGAGTTTAACTCAAAACAAAAGCAATAAACTAAAGAATAGAGTTATAAAACATTGACAATTATAATATTATCAAGCATTATGCATTAACACCGTATAGAATGGAATTAATTTGGATAAAAAATTGTTAAAATATTATTGGAAGGCTTATTCTTATTCCTATTAGCTTAAGGTTATGTGACTTAAGCTAACCCAATCCGATTTAAATTGGGAATTCTTTAACCAACCTAAAAAGAAAAAGAGAAAAAAAATTAAATAACTGCTAAATAAATCCTAATTAGCTGCGCATAATAGTGTGCCACATTAGTTTTTATTTTAGTTTGGTTAAGAAATTACTATTTCAAATTGGATTAGTTATTTTTTTTTTCCTTGTCAAAGTCGCATTAGATTTAAGCAGCTATTACACTATTTATATTTCAACGCTCAAAGTCACATTAGTCTGTTTTCACAATCGGGTAGTCGTGAGAGACGAATAGGAAAAGCGCGCGAAATTTAATGGAATCGAATGCTGCTGATGATCAGGGGAAGAAGAAGAATGAAATTAAACATTTAAGGAAAGTTTCACGACAAGTCTATTTGAAGAAGAGGAAGTCGAAGAAATTGGAGGAATTTTTACATGCTTTTGAAAGTGAGAGGCTTCCGGATTCAAAGTTTGGAAAATTAAACAGGTTCGATGTATACAAATACGACAAGGAAATCTACCGTTTTGTCAGGAATTGGGCGACAACGGAGGAGATCAATAACCCCACTTGTTACAGGATGCCGGCAGCCTATGATGAACAAGGAAGTATTGATCAGAGACAAAGATTCGCTGTTGCTTTGAAGCGTTGCAGTCGGGAAAATCTTGCCGAAAATTCAAAACTATTTAAAGAGCAAGAAGCTTGGGAGGAGCATCAAATGGGGAAGGCAGCATTGAAATACGGTTCTGAAAATAAAAACCAAATTTCCAACAACTATCAATTTGTGTTTGAGGACCAGATTGATTTCATCGATCCATCTGTGATAGATGGCGACAAGTTTGATCTTCTGGAGATGGAAAGTGAGAAAAAAACATCAAAATCAGCATCGGAGATTCTTCAGGATGAGAGGAAAACTCTTCCTATCTATGCATATCGCGACGAGCTACTCCAAGCTGTTGAGAACCATCAGGTTCTTGTTATCATTGGAGAAACGGGTTCTGGGAAGGCTACACAGGTACCGCAATATCTTCATGAAGTTGGTTACACCAAGCGAGGGAAGGTTGGGTGTACTCAGCCGCGGCGAGTTGCTGCTATGAGTGTGGCTGCTCGGGTTTCTCAGGAAATGGGTGTCAAAATTGGACGTGAGGTTGGTTACTCCATCCGTTTCGAAGATTGTACTTCGGAGAAGACCGTAGTTGAATACATGACGGATGGAATGCTGTTGAGGAATATTATTAGTGAACCGAATCTGACCAGCTACAGTGTCATTATGGTGGATGAGGCACATGAACGGACAATGTCGACAGATATTTTACTGGGATTACTTAAGGATTTGATCAAATATCGGTCGGATCTCAAGGTTTTGATCTCAAGTGCCACCCTTGATGCGGAGAAGTTGAGCAATTACTTTGATTTTGCTCCGATTTTCAAAATTCCTGGGAGGAGGTATCCTGTTGAGGTACATTATACGAAAGTACCCGAATCTGAATATATAGATGCTGCGATTGTTACAGTGCTACTGATCCATATAACACAGGCTCCCGGAGATATTTTGGTTTTTCTGACCGGTCAGGAGGAGATTGAGACAACTAAGGAAATATTGAACCACAGAATAAGAGGTCTAGGTGGGAAAATACCTGAGCTGATCACATGTCCAATATATGCAAACCTGCCAACCGAACTTCAAACCAAAATATTTGAACCCACTCCAGAGGGAGTTCGAAAAGTGGTTCTGGCTACGAATATTGCAGAAACTTCTCTGACAATAGATGGAATAAAGTATGTGGTTGATCCAGGTTTCGTGAAGGTGAAATCGTACAATCCAAGTACTGGAATGGAGTCATTGTTGATTAGCCCCATATCAAGGGCTTCAGCGAATCAACGTGCTGGTCGGTCTGGACGTACAGGTCCAGGAAAATGCTTCAGGTTATATACTCTGGACAGTTACCAGAAGGAAATGGATGATAATACGGTACCAGAAATACAACGGATGAACCTTGCGAATGTGGTCCTTATTCTCAAAAGTCTTGGAATTGATGATTTGGTGAATTTTGATTTTATAGACCCTCCATCAGCTGAATCATTGATCAAAGCTCTGGAACTACTCTTTGCTCTTGGTGCATTGAATAAATTCGGTGAGTTGACTAAAGTTGGAAGAAGAATGGCAGAGTTCCCTCTTGATCCCATGCTATCTAAAATGATTGTTGCTTCGGATAAATACAGGTGTTCGGATGAGATCATCACCATTGCTGCTATGCTTTCTGTTGGGAATTCAATCTTCTACCGTCCAAAGGAGACACAAGTGCACGCGGACAACGCAAGAATGAACTTCCACTTAGGGAATGTTGGAGATCATATCGCTTTGCTTAGGGTCTACGACTCTTGGAGGGAATGTGATTACTCAAAGCAATGGTGTTACGACAATTACGTTCAAGTCAGAAGTATGAAACGCGCCAGAAACATAAGAGACCAATTGGAGAGGCTTCTGAAGAGGGTCGAAATTGAAATAGCTTCCAATGTGAATGATTTAAATGCTATAAAGAAGGCCATTACATCTGGGTTTTTTCCTCATTCTGCTAGGTTGCAGAAAGATGGATCTTACTTGACTGTAAAACATCCACAGACAGCTCGTATACATCCGAGCTCTGGGTTGGCACAGGTGCTCCCACGTCCGCGATGGGTTGTTTACAATGAATTGGTTTTGACAACCAAAGGGTATACGAGGCAAGTGACTGAACTAAAACCTGAATGGTTAGTTGAAATAGCTCCACATTATTACCAGCTGAAGGACGTCGAAGATCCTGCATCGAAAAAGATCCCCCAAGTAAGCAGAAATTCAAAGTGCTAATTCATGTGTTATACTTTGTTAGAGATAAATTGATAGATATGTGAAAGAAAACTGAACAGTTTACATATTATGTACATTAATGAATTTCTACATTTATTTCCAAGTCTGTTTGATTAATCTTGTGTAAACTTGTTCAGATTTTTCATCTCTTTCCCTACAAAACGATATGTGCGCAGATCCTGAGTCTGCTATTATAAATCGGATGAACTGCAAATCTGAGGTAATGTCAGAATTTTGTTGTAGGTTGCTCAACATGTTTCTTATTTTAAAGTTTGATTAAAATGTTAACTTTCTTTAGGATGAAGGCTTCTTCACATGTCTTTGTCACAGGAATTACTTCAATTCGTCATTGAACATGTCGAAGATAAAAATCTGGACCAGAAGTATTTTCAGTCTCTTTAATAATTGTTTCAATACTCAATAGATAGATAATGTAGCCTGTTTGTACACTCTGCAGAAAATCAAGTAGTATTCATAACTCTGGTTCTTGAAAATCTTGCACTTTCATATCTCAGATGGCAATGATGATTATCTTAAGGTAATTTTTTTGTTTCTCATTTCAATAAAATTGAAATCAGAATGACCACTAATGTTAAAAGGGATATAATTACGTACGTATTTAACATCATTTTAATTTTATTCTACGTAAACATAATTTCTTTTCAGCTAATTTTCTTGGCATCACAGAACTCCCATTAATCAACTTAAATCTTCCCTTAATAGGCTGGACATCCCGGGACAGTAACGTTTATCCACACTTGATTTAGACGGCCAGTCAAGTGACGTGAAGCATTGTACTGAGCAACTGTGTAGGAACTTTTATCTTGTATAATTGTTGTGGTTCCTGTGAGGTGTTTGTTCAGGCTACTCACTAAAGCTTCAACTTCTTTATCAACGTTATCGTCTCTAGCAAATCCAGGAAAATTCCTGACAGCTACACAGTGGCTTCTCCATTTATCAATCTGCAAGTTCAGTTCTGGATTTGGCTGTGGAGGTGATTCAGAGGCTATATATGTTCTTATGAGATACATCGAAACATTTGTTTGTGGGGTGATGAAGCTTGTTAAGACCGGAGCAGTCATGGTAAAACGAATAGAGTTGACATTAGCCCCGTGAATGTACTGATACAACCTGAACAATAGGAGGACGGAACAACACGGGTCAGTATTCTAAATAATCAGAATAGTTTCTGAACATGATAATTTCTAAATAATCAGAACAATCTGAACCTGATATATATTTCAAAAGAAGTAACATTGTCCTATAAGGTAACCTGTGAAAGCCTGATTTTGTGGAGTTCAGGAAGGAATTTCCTCGGACGAGAGCAGTGACCCAGGATGATTCTCCATAGAGTCTGATCTCAAAATCAGATTCTGAGCGGATCACCGTGTACTGCGGTGAGTCAACCACGAGACCTGACTGTACAAGGCTGCTACTACTACTCAGGTAACCATAGCATACTAGTAGGATCATTGACACCCAACAAAACTCCATCTTGTTTGTTTTCTTCAGTGATATATGGAAATGCTCTTCCTTATATAACCATAAAAACACTCTCACACACAAACTACTGTGTCCAACTCTAATTTCATGACATTATTTAATAAATTAAATATATACAAAACAATCAAACAAGCAGCAATATGGTGACACTTGATATGGAACATTATTTAAGCCAAACTTTATCAAATCTCTCTATCCTATGAAGATTGGATCACAACTAGTGCTTGTTGATCAAAGCTTGAGTGGCTCCAGTCCTGTCAATTTCATTTTGTTTACTTCCCATATTTATCTTTTAGTCAAAAAGTAGTATTAATTCTAGAGACGTAGCTAGAAAATTTTGTTTGAAGGGATTGTTATTTAAAATATATATATTTTAGAGGAGTCAAAGATCAGCAAAAGTTACAATATTTAAAGATAAAGTTGCAATCTTTCATGTAAAACTTGTAAATTTTGATATTGTTAAGAATGAAGTGATTAGCTTAATAAAAGAATATAAAGAATTGGTCACTAAACAAGATGACATTTAAAAATGGGGTTTGGAAACCTGTTTAGATCCACTAAATGTTAATTTGTGCACTTTCTTATGGACAAAGACAAAGGAGTCAAAGATGCAGTAGACATAAGAATCACATCGTACATGAAAAATAATGTCATAGGTTTAGTGGATGATAATGTATATAATGCGCAGTTTCTTTTTCTTTTATTCGTCTTTGTTCATTCAATAATGACAAGTGTTAAATTCAGTAGCGCAAATGTATCACTCTCTATATTAATAGCATTTCATATTAAATTGTATGGATCATCTTGAATCAAATGAGTGACAATTAAATAAGGGCAATGCTATTTGACTTTTCTACTCATTACTTGATATGTTTACATTTTTTTCATTTAATAAAAAGTTTTCACTTTTTGCTGTAAAGTTTGTTTACGTCTTTACCCTTTATTAATTATAGAAGCAGTCATCAGGGTAAAGAAGTAAACAAGTTTTATAGTAAAAAGTCAAATTTTTTTATTAAATGAAAAAGTGTATACATATCAAGCAATAAGTGGTAAAAAAAACCAAATGAGAAAGGTAAATGGGTTAAAGAAAATTACAAAAGTTTTGCAGCCCTCTTGTGTACTTTTTTTTTTTTATCATTTTTATTGGCAAAAATAATTTATTCTACAAAGATATAACCAGGGGCCCTGAGATTTCAAGTTGAGATTTTGTATCTGAATTATGAATTTTCATAACGAGATTTAAGAGAGTTTTGAAGAATTCTAATTTGATTTTTGATTTTTGATTTTTTAATTTTTGTTCGATATTTGCTTTTGGTTGTTTGATAAGTGATATGGGTAGTGTTGTACTGTTGTATTCCTGTTTTAGATATATAAAAGACAATTAGTGTTAGGAGTAGGACTCAACTAACGTTTGACTTGATGTAAGAACTTGAGAATGATAATTGAGTTTTATAATCTGTGGGCCTTTTCTTAAAAAAATATATATATGTTCAGTGGGTCTATTTTAAACTCATTTACGAGTTTGTTAATTTTTAAAAATTATGTGTTTTATGGGTCTATTTTAAACTCATTTATGTGTTAGTTTAAAATCATATATCAGTTATATCTGAAATAAATTTTTTTTTTTTTTTTAACAATTAGGGCGTCCTAGGTAGCTGCCTCACTGGGCTCCCCTTAGGGTCGGGCCTGGATATGACCGAAAGATATTATACGCATAAGGTTTGAAGAGGTTAGTGTCATATGACAATTTTTCAAATAAAATTTTAATTCCATCCATCATATCTAATATTTTTATCACAAGTAATTCTAGGTTATCTAAAATATTTGTCAAAACGACATGACATATGAGTTGCCAACATGACAATATCATATAAATCATAAAATAATGTGATTAATGATGTGTTAATTACGATTTCCGTGCCAGTAAACTACATTATCTCCTGCTTTATATAATTGTGATATGCTACAACATTTTGATAAATATTTTGGACAATCTAGTATTGTTTTTCGTCACAAACTATCCTAGCAAGACAAACTGACGGGGCCAGTAACGTGGGCCGAAAAGAAATGGTGCTGTGGCACGCCAAAGTAATTGATTCAACCAAGAATTCAAAGATCCAAGCCTATCAGTCAAACAATAACAGTGAAGATGGACTAGAGAGGAAACAAGTCTGGGCTTTTTATCCGGCCCAATTACAATTTCAATCACGTCATGCTTTGGGTGGTATGATGATGGTACTGCATGTGCAAGCAATAGATCAAAAAATTTCAAACCAAAACACATATTCATGAATGTTATCAATCATCACATGTCCTCCCTATAACAAGCATTTTGAAGGGACTTGGCGTTAGATTATATGTAAATGTACTTAGTTTGAGCAGCAGCATCATGATGCACATGATCGATGTTGACGATGATGATCATGCATCACATCAGAGAGATCAAAATGGCCCATCCACACATGATAATCTTATATGCATGCCACACACACCAGAAAATTCACAGAACATTCTTTTTTAACAATCTCCACATAATTAAAGGAGATAGATAGAGTTTGGTCAGACTCAGACAGAGAGAGAGAGAGACATTTTTTCCCAAAGAGAATGTCTCTTTGCAACACCCTTTTTAAGGACTTACTTGTGTATTATGTTTAAACATATCTTCAATTGAACAAGGAAAAAGCTGACCATTCATAGACAAAATCATTGCTCAACATCACTGTTCCATGCTTGAATTTACCTTCTTTTTTTTTTTTTTTTTTTTCTTTTTTTTTGGGGGGATACTTTTGAAGATCCTTTTTATTGTGTATTTAAATATATATATATATATTGTTACACACAAATAGAGGAATTAATTAAAGCATAAATAATATTTAATAGAAATCGACTTGCATACACTTTATATAATAATTATATGCTTGGTGTCCAATGGTTATAATAATTATAATTCATGATATTAAAGTTTTCAAAACCCTAAACTACTACTACTACTACCACCATTCTTTCTCATGATGATGATTCTATTCTATTCTCTTCTTTTCATGTGTGGGTCTAAAGTGTAATTCTCTCTCTTTTTAACTATTCCAAAAGCTATTAAATGCTTTTATGCCATTCTCTTCTATCATGAAAATGAAATCATCTAGCTACCAATATATTTGATATTCCCAGATAAGATATAACTTGTTCCTCCATTTTGTTTTTTGTTTTTCTCACTTTTGTTTGGTTTACAAAGATGAGGGAAAAGTCAAGAATATATTGATATAGATAAGCTAGAAGAACTCTACCATACAAAATATTAAATTATATATATCTTCTTAATTAGCCACAAAGCAAAGTAAAGCATTACCTAAAAACATTCTCTAGCTTTTTAATGGTGTCAAAGTTTGTATATTAAATTTAATGTTTTTTTTTTCTTTAGACTTTGAATTGAAATTCACTAAAAGAGAGAAGCTGACCAATATCTACCAATTAATTAAATTTAGTGGTTCTCTCATTGTTGAAACTAAATTAGTCAAGGATTTACAACTCCTGTCATCATTGCAAACTTGTTAGATATGGGGAGCCAACAGCCCACTCAAAACAAGCTGATTTTATGTTTCACATTGATTCTATTATTCTCTTTTTTCACATTCTATGTCTCAAAATCTTTTTTCGAATTGAATCCTAGAAAGCTCTTTGTGGGGTTCAAGTCAAGTGAGGAGGATCATGATCAGAAGATCAACTGGTTCTCTCTCTCCTTCAAGTGATTGGTCAACCAGGCCTCTAAGACCACCATGAAGAAAAGCATCTTCATTAACTGGACTTTTTAAGGGGTTAGGCAGGAAGGACCCATAGTGGCTACATGGACTTATCATCAAAACATGTGTTTAATGGGCCTTTGTCTGCCGACAAAAACAACTTTAGTTCCAACTTTTAAGCTTTTAAGCCTTTTTTTTTTTTTTTTTTTTTTTTTTAACACAGTTTCATGTTCAATTAATCTCTCTTGGTTTATTTTATTTTATTTTTTTATGATGAATTGTTTTTACAAGAACTTTTAATTAATACAAAATTCCTGACATTCAATTATCAAAATACTAAATGAATTTCTGATAAATTTCATAATCATGATCAAAATCTGTTAATATTTATTTTAACTATAGAGAGAGCCAAATAGAATTTTAAAGTTATTTTGTTTTTTCACTAATCCTAAACAACCTCAAAAATTAGTTCAAAATTCAATCTTAATGATGTATCAAACGATTTATTCATTGATCATCCTATGATTTGTATGGTAATGATAATTTATTTACCATATAATTTGGATTGAATTTTATGTTAGTACTCTTATTTTTATTTTTATTTTTATTGGAACTAATTTGCTTCTTGTATACTTAACTAGCTAATTCAGAATTTTCTTTCATCAAAGAATTAAAAAAAAAAAAAAAATCATTGAATAAAGAAAAATCGTTTGAACTTGTAGACTGAAGTGACCTTACATGTCATTCAACTGAGTTATCTAGAGTCAATGCAAGCAAACAGCAATGAAATGTCAAAAAAGGTATACTTTGGCTTCCACTATGGAGGGTCAATTAACATACATAAACAGTGTGGCCGTTCTTTCAGCACTTGAAAAAATATATATATTTTTTATTTTTCTAGATGCTTCAATTCAAGAACATCCATAGCTTCAATCTGGAGACACCATGATTGTATTTACCTATATATAAACTTAATCAAAATCAAATTCTCCATAGTAATTAATCATATATTTGGGGAAACAATATATACAATGACCAGTATCACAACTTCCGATGATACGCACTTTGTTGACAATATATATTAATTCATAGGGTTAAATACTATTAATTTTCATTTTCCCCCTTAACTGCATATATTAGAGTTTGAGTAATGCATGGGGATCCTACATAAAATCCCACTTTTTTCATCCCAATCCATATAGTAGCTTAAATGTCATTTTGTAAGTTGATATACATTAATTGTGATTTATATATCTCAGCCCATATATTCACTCATCAATTAATGTATATCAACTCACAAAATAATACTTCATTTATCACGAGTTGTGATGAAAAATATGAGATTTTAGATGGAATCTTTAACATTGCCTTTAAAGTTTAATACAACATAACGGAAGATAGGCCGAAAATTTATCATTAAAAATAAAATAAAACTGTCGACGAAAGACGAGACTAGTCCACTGATATACTGATTACCAAGCTTACCCCATTGATGATATAAGTTCGATCAAATCCTCCATCTGCGCAAAGACAGAAGCCACACACTGTCCTCTTCTCTCCATCATCAAATTATTTATAATTTCAAATAAAATAAAAAGCCTAATAATCTGACCTTTGGCTTCAATGAGGGGAAATGCAATGATGAATAGTGTGCATAGTAGTTATAATTTAAGACTTTTTTAGGTCTAATATTATTATTATATTATTTTGAAATATTTGTTGCCTGCAGCAGCACTGAAGACATTCCCTCAATTTCAGCTTTTTTTCCATTGAAGATGACGAAAAGGGAAACACTGAATTTATTATAAAAGGTAACAGCTGCTGCACATGCATGGTAATTTAATTTCTATCTAACACCACCTGCATCAACCATCGCCCCTCTTCTCCATATATCAAAAGAAGCAATCATATATTCATATGCACTCAATCGAAATAATAAAAAAAACAGAAAAGAGATTTGAAGAAAATGGAAACTTTTGAAAGATATCAGAACGGAATTCTGATACTATAATGTTACAACTTACAAGATCTTTCACCAAAAAATGTATAAAGATATACGGGATCCAGCATTCGATAATTTATATATATATATATATATATATATATATATATTAATCAAAGTCTACGATCCATGCTGGGCCTGTATCAACAAATTTTTTTTTTTTTTTTTTTTTTCCTTTTCAACCCGTTAATCAATTTGACTCAGCTAACATCAATATAATTACGTTGCCAATGTCATGCATAATTGAAGGTCATTTGTGCCGATGAAATAACTTTTTTTTCATGGTTAATATAAGAACTCCATAATAACACTTTATAATTTGTATTGGCAAATTGTAAACAGTGAGACACATGCGTGCTCAACCATACACGCATGGTCTGCTCTGCTCACTTGATAACTTACTAAGCTTTTGTGTACGTTTTCTTTTCATATTCAATCTAATAATTATAGATTCCTCGTCTAATTCTAGAACACAACTTTTTTAAAAAAATTGCATGTTGTCCCCTTGTTTTCGCATTCACCATCCAGTTTTTGAGTTCATTTTGGACTAATTAATTACATATTTAAACCTAAAAAGTCATTTCAACAGAAGTTTCTAATGTCAAACCCTCTTGTTATTAACGTCCATGGAGTGAGTGTATATAGTTGTCTTCGACCATAACCAGTAGCTAGCATCGAAGGATCGAATACCATTAGTTGAATGTATAAGGTGATGATATGTGTGTATATATATATATACACTAAAATAATTATTAGGGGTGGGATTCCATATATTTTTTTTCATACGGACGCCTGAATTGCACCTGAAACCTCTTGTACATATATATATATATATATATATATATATACCAAACTCAACAAACAGTAAACAATTTCTTGTAAATTAAACTCTGATTTAAGGGTTTTTTTTTTTTTTTTTCTTCTTTTCCTATCTACATAGTTTCTAGATTTTCTAGTATATATATTAAAAAGGGATCTGGATTCTCTCGTAACCTTTTTTTTTTCTTAGTTTTTTCATAATTAATTTCATGACATTTAAGCATAAAAGAAATATTTGTTTCTCTCCCATGTAAATAAGTGTTTTTTTTTTTTAATTAAAAAATTAGACTCGACATTCACTAGTCGCAGTATTGATTACTTTGTGTGGCTGTTTTAGTGTAGGGTTAGTTCAATAACTTATAAAGGTGACGGATTCAATAAATATGATGAGTAAATTTTTAGGGTGCACTTACATTTAATCAACCACCAAAATGACCCCAATTTGTAGACATTTTAATTGGGAACCGTAGTAACCATTTAAAGATGCTCCCGTGCAATTCAGAGACATGAATGAGCAATTAATCTCAATGTCAAGGTGCTGATTCAATTCAAAAACCTAAAATTTTCTTGTCTAAACGAAGAAAAAGAAAACATACACACAGATATCAGAGAGACAAGCTGCAATGGGGTGTCATTTAGCGAAGCAAATGCATGGACTGAGATATCTTTACTAAATAAAAATATATCTGCCAATTGGCTTTGTGTAATGAGAGTGACACCTTGGTGGGGCTATAACAATATTCCTGAATGCTTTCTATTTTATGTGTTGCAGAGGTGGGTGAGTTTTAGTTTTCATAACATTGTAGTTATAACTTCCAGCAGAGAAATAGAATTTATAAATTAATCATAAGAAATAGTATTAAAAAAAAAGGGTATGCTGGGAAAGTGGCAGGCATCATTGCCAGAACCCTAAAAAGATATATAGCTAGTAGATTGCTATATGAAAATTAAAGAACATCAACCCCAGCCTTGGTGCTCTCACAAATTCATATTCTAAAAATTAAATTAGTTTATAATTAAACTGATTGTAAACATTTATATATATAAATATATATGTTAATAATTTAGAGCTGAAACGGATCATGGTCAAAGGTCTAACGGAGTTTATTTACCGTAATCAATAACAGGTCTTCTCACATTTATTTTTTAATGTAAAATTTGAACCCTCTAATTAACCTATGGAGGGGAGAGATCAATGTACATACAATCAACTTTACCAAAATAATTGGTGTAGTACTGATTAATAGTGAAATGTTTGAATGAAAATCAAACAAACAAATTAACAAACAAAAATCTCTAATATATAGCCCTTTAATTAGCAGCTTAGAAATAAGAAGATGATTCTCTTGCATGTGTTGAAAACTTGAAGATTGATGAAACAAAAAAGATAATTTTTAGAGGTTCTGGTCTTCAAAATGGGGCAGTTGTTTTGTTTTTGTTTTTCTTATAATCATATTTTAAATGTGTCAAGTCTTTTGTTTTTAATTAAATTCAACAAAACTTTCTATAAATGTTGTTAAAAAATAAAAACCTTCACTGTAGCTAATGCTGATGACGAAATTAAAAATTACAATAGTTCAGTACAGGATATCAAATTGAAAAAAAAAAAAAAAAAAACCCACATATATATCTTCAATGACTTAAGAGTTATATATGAAAACATTTAATTATTTCTAGAATTTGTCAAAACTATTCCATGTAATGTAGATTTCTTCTTGAAAATTTCAAAGTATTTTCTAACAAATATTAAAAATATTTAATGGAATAAATTTAGTTTCGTATGGAAATTTAAATTGAAATTTAATCCAAGAAATAGGAGAAATCGTTGAGATATATATCCAACCTTTTGAGTTAAAATGTTAGGTGTTTTTATTATTATGAGTTATGATAATTAGAAGAGAGTAATCAAGATTGAGCCCCCCAAAATAATTAAACATGAACCGTAATGCTTCGATGAGCATGCATGCATGCAACCATAGGTGGGTGCAATTTTCAAATAACCAGGTGCATGCGCGTGCCAACACAAACACTATATTATACATATATATATATGAATATATCATTACATATTTACATTAGATCAACCATGGAATGCGACAGCTTCAAAAGCAACGAAGAAACCCCTAAATCAAGTCAAAAATGGGATCAACATATATGGTGCTGATCTTACAACTGGCCCACCAAATTCACAACTAAGAATTCAAGTACAAGTACATTACTGTAGAATTGGGAACAGTCGATTATTCCCTTTTTGGTAAATTTATCCGAAAACCCAAATAGATTATGTGAAACAAATTAATAAGGGTTTAGCTTTATTTAGTGCTGATTAGTTGCAATTCTAACCCCTATTTTAAGGAATCCGAATATGTAACATTAATGAACCGGTAAGAAAAAACATGCAGGATTCCGCACCAGATAGAGTCGTATTTAATTAAAAAATGTTGGTGGTAAATAAGAGAGAATGGGAAAAATAATAAGAGTATATGTAGCTGACACAAAGAACATCTAGGGAAGTGAGAAAGAGAAGCAACGAAAGCAACGAAAGCAAAGAACTTTGGAAAACCAGAATAGAGTGTAATTCCTATCTGTCCTCATAACCAAAGAAAAGAATAACAGAAATCAGTGGCATTTTGCCCTATAAATTTAACACAAAAGCTAAAGTTTTTCAGTCCTTGTATTGGAGACTGGAAACACACCCTCTCTCTCTCTCACCTCTCACCTCTCACCTCTCTCTGTATTTCTTTTTCTTTTTTCCAAATATTTTTTTAGAATATTTATGTAGGCATGATTTCATCACTACCCAGTATTTATATCACCACACTCACATGGTTGAAACTTTAAGAAAACCCAACCCATTTCCATTTCTCTGTTTTTTTTAATCAGGTCGTGCTTACAAGTTCAAGGTGGTCTGTCAGCTGGAGACATAAAACCAAGGTATTTTAGAAGCTTTTAGTGAGATAATTTAGAGAGAGAGAGAGAGAATTTGAAGCTGTTTATTTTATAGTTTTCCTTATTCTTGGAGTTAATTTCAAGAGCTTTGGAAATGGTGAGAGAGTGAATTGATTGAGTTTTTCTTAGAATGGTCATCTGTTGTTTGATGGATTTGATGGGAGTTGTGTTTTTGTGTACAAAAACTAGGCATAAATGGTGTCTTCATTTTGATCACAACAGAAGAAGAAAACAACAACAACAACAATGTAAACAAACACAAAAAGATTTACAAAAACAAACAACAAAAGGAAGTTTCTCATCAAACATGACTCCAATCATTCCAATTTTTCTCTTCTTTCTTCTTGTTTCTTCTTCAATTTGTCCTGTTTATTCTTCGGATACTTCCAATCAACAAAATGCAACCAATCAAACTTTCCGGCCAGAGGAAGAGTTACAGAAATTGAAGGCTATAAAATCTCGTCTCAAGAAAATCAACAAGCCTGCTATCAAGACAATTCAGGTCTTTAAAAAAAATTCAACTTTCCCCTGTTTTTGCTCTGTTTTTTTTTTTTTTGTTGGAATTAATGTGTTCTGTTCTTGTTTTTATTGATGCAGAGTCCAGATGGTGATATAATAGATTGTGTAGAAACTCATCTACAACTAGCTTTTGATCATCCTAAATTGAAAGGACAAAGGCCCTTGGTACTTTAATTATATATATATATTTTGAATATTTTCATTATTTCATACTCATTTAATAGTTTTAATAAACAAGTGATTGAATGAACAGGATCCACCGGTGAGACCAAATGGGCACAACCCAAATGGGATGAGAAGTGAAGACTTTCAACTATGGAGCTTCTCTGGTGAATCATGTCCAGAAGGGACAATTCCAATAAGAAGAACAACAGAAGAAGACATGTTAAGAGCTAGTTCTGTTAGAAGATTTGGAAGAAAACCAAGAAGACATGTTAGAAGAGACACAAACAGCAATGGTCATGAGGTATGTGATAATGTGATAATTAATGTTCCCTGAAAATCAGCTAAACAGTCCAAAATAAACTGGTCAAACAAAAAAAAAATGGCACATGAGCCTCAGCTATTGTCTCCCTCCTTGCTTTACTTTTACTTCAGGATAATTATTTTAAACGTATAAAGATTAAAGACAGATCAAAAGAATGAGAGGATACAAGACACAGCTTTTTAAAACTTTTGTATTCTTTTTAATTATTTTCTGTATTCTGTGTTGCATTTGAACTTTCGGACAACAAGTTCATTGAACAGAATAATAAACAAACTGTGTAGTTCACTTTCCTTCTGGGCAAATTAAAGAATTTTAGTAGTTAATTAATTCCTGTAATCACAATATTTCATTATTAAACAAAATATTAATAGTGAAATCTGGTATAATTTACAGCATGCTGTTGGGTATGTGAGTGGAGATCAGTACTATGGAGCAAAAGCTAGCATAAATGTGTGGGCTCCAAAGGTTGCTAATCAGTATGAATTTAGCTTATCACAGATGTGGGTCATCTCTGGTTCGTTCGGGGACGATCTTAACACCATTGAAGCTGGTTGGCAGGCATGTCATTTTCAATTACCTCTTCTTCTTCCGGTTGATTAAATTTTCCCCAGAATGAAACAAACATGTCAACTACCTCTCATTTTCATTATAATAAATTTACATATTTTTTTTTTTGATACTGTAATGCAGGTTAGTCCAGAGCTATATGGTGACAACTACCCCAGATTCTTCACTTACTGGACTGTAAGTTATATATAATATACAGATTTTGGTTTTAATTGTTCAACAAATAACTTTACTTGCAAGAATAATAATAAATGGAATGTTTATGATAATTTTTTTTTTTTTTTTTTACAGACTGATGCATATCAAGCAACTGGATGCTACAATTTGCTATGCTCAGGATTTGTTCAGACTAACAATAGAGTCGCGATTGGAGCTGCAATCTCTCCAACATCAGGTTACAATGGCGGACAATTCGACATCAGTTTACTCGTTTGGAAGGTAATTAATCAAATCAAAATTCAATCATAATTCTGAATATTTACATTAAAAATTGTAAAAGTTGTACAATCTAGGCCATTGGATTGGAATACTAATTTTCTTGAACCTAGTAAAGTTTTATCGGAAAAATGATCTCCATACAGAGTCTTCACATAGAATATTAAATTGCCATTGATATGTTGCTCGCGTGCACTGATAACTACAAATATGTCTGAAATGCTCTAATGCTTTTCTACTTTACAATATTCTCTTCTTTTCTAAGTAAAAAAAGCTTTGAGTCCTGACCCCTCCACTCCTTTTATTTTCACTTTTTTCATTATCTTAAAAAAACTCTACAATGAACGATAATCATTTGATCTTAACACAACTTATATTTTTTTTGCAGGATCCAAAGCACGGAAACTGGTGGCTAGAATTCGGGTCGGGAGTACTAGTCGGGTACTGGCCATCATTTTTGTTCACACATCTTAGAGACCATGCAAGCATGGTACAATTTGGTGGAGAGGTAGTGAATTCAAGGCCTTCAGGTTTCCACACATCAACACAAATGGGAAGTGGACATTTTGCTGGAGAAGGGTTTGGAAAAGCATCTTATTTCAGGAATTTACAAGTTGTTGATTGGGATAACAATTTGATCCCTTTATCAAATCTAAGAGTCTTGGCTGATCACCCTAATTGCTATGATATTCAAGGAGGCATTAACAGAGTTTGGGGAAATTATTTTTACTATGGTGGACCTGGAAGAAATGTTAGGTGTCCCTAAAGGGACAGGTATAGGGTTTGGAGGGCTTTTTTTTTTTTTTTATTTTTTTTTATCAATTATATTCTTTTATATATATATATATATATATATATAATTACTATTGTTGGGTGATTTGGGTTTCATCTTGAGATCTTAATTGGGTAAGTTTGGGGGTTCTTCTATGTTTAATCATTTATTTTTTGTTTAAATTTTCAACTAACAAGGGAAGAGTATCCATTAGTTTATACCAATTTAGGGTATTTGTGTAAATCTGGATAAAAAGGAATAGTGAATATATACTACTATGGTTTGTGATATCATTACATTTCTCTTGTCCTTGTTAGAAAGATTTTCAAGAGTGGCATTTGAATTTATTAGTTTTATGGGTAGTGTTAGGGTACTGGATAACAACCATTTTATTACTATAAAATGAAAACAGACACTCTGTATTTATTGTAACAAGATAATAAATATAGTTATTGATATATGTTTTTATTTTTCGGTTGTTAACATGTGCTCTAAGGGTACAGGTTAATACTACCTTAGTTTATATAGATATATACGGTGTAACGACTTGATAGAGTGGAATATAAGAAATGCTAACCATAGCCGCGATAGAGTGGCCGTGCTTACTACACGTGACAAAAAAGTGATTTTGATTCCATTATTACTTTTACAATTTGACAGTCATTTAAAGGCTTATTACATTTTTCTAAACATTATCCGACTAAATAAGCTCGAATTTATTACATAAACAAGTTGGTCGTGGTTTGAATTTATTAGTTATTAGTTATTACAATGAACGGTGAACATTCAATTATGGGTCCACTACAAGCCCATAATTTTACTACTATCATTATGTATTGCATTAATCTTGCACAACCTGCCCTTTATAAATGTCTTGTGGTCCCTTGTTATATCAATTTTTATTTTTTATTTTTGAAGTAAAAGGGAAAAAAGAAAAACAATAGATAAATACTTTTGTAAACAATAAATACAATTAAATCAAGATATTCTATTCTAAATTACTTTTCATAAAAACACTTCTAAACATATTTTGGTTTTATAAAGATTTTAATTTGAATGATTACATAAATGTTACTTTATTGTAACGGCTAAATGCGATTACCAACAAGAGAGAAATAATTAAGTTAAACTATGTATCGCTTGAATGCGAAGACTGTTGACAATTATCATCAATCTCCAATCTCCATACATGATTAAAGATTTCTATAATTAAATTTCTAGTATTGTGTTCCCACATGAATTTGTATGATTTTGCCAGCTATCTTTTTCTTGAAGTCTACGTTCTCATTTATTGCTCATTTCATTATTATTCATTTTTTTTTGTTAAGTAGAAAGTCTTTAATGGGACGGTCTTATTACCGTTTGATGAGACCGTCTCAATGAGATTGTATCAAATTATAGAAGATATTTGCTGTACATTATCAATCAATATGCATGCAGCTTCGATTCATTTGAGACAACTAATAAATACTATCAAAATACCAGTTTTTGGTTTGTCTAAGGTTTGGGTAAATGATTCCCAAGTCAGAGATTTGAATCCTATAAATGATAGAAAGTTTTTTAAAAAATACTTGATTTAAATAGATGGATAAATAGATACGGTAATTAAAATAAAAAATTTTAAAAAGTTATCATAAATTGTAGTAGGGCTCTAGTTAATTTTTCCAAATCAAAATTTCTAAAAAGACAAAAATAAAAAAAAACCACGCAAGAAGGACAGAGTGAAAATTAACTTGGACGTCAAAGTTGGTGGCAGTTCTAATAATAATGGTCGCATTTAAATTTAAAATGGCTCTCAAAACAGTGTTTCAAATTCTACCGGTAACAAAAAAAACTTTGAAAAAATACCTATTTTAGATAATTAAATAGATAAATACTATATAAAAAAAAAAAAAAAATTTTATCATAAATTACCTGGACCTCAAAGTTGGTGGTAGTTCTAATAATAATGGTCGCATTTAAACTTAAATATAGACCCAATTGATACATGCAACTGTGACAAGTATATCGCTAAGTCAATTTTCTCGTAATTAAAGATGTTTTCACGACTCCTAGGGGCATAGCTCTGCCGGTAAATGGGACTTGGACAAATGACTTCCAAATAAGCCATTTGAATTCTACCAATGACAAAAAGTTTTTTTTTAAAAAAAAAAATACATGATCTAATTAGATGGATAGATAGATACGGTAAAAAAAAAAAAAAAAATTGTTCTCACATGAAGTAATGTCTCTTAACTGAGCCAGCCAACCCCCATAAATATGGCTGACAGCGAGTGACGTGGCAATATCTGAAGCTTACAAGTCATCATGGATGGATCAAATGGGCCCATGGTGATGAATTGTGATTATAATGTGTGCAAACTACACGAGTGTGATTGATCAGCGAAACAGAGTATAGAAATAATTTCTGGAGTAGTTAGCATGACAAGCTAACCTCAGAAGTTGAAATGGAACAAGTCATGACTCTGGAAAACTGATGGCTCATGTTTCAACCTAAAAAAGAATGACACTCACATCACAGGTATAAATAAATAAAATAAAAGGCCCATGGATGGACCACAACAACAAGCCCTTCAATGTGAACAGAAGCTAGCAAAGATGAATTGATTTGTAAATTAATTTTCATGTCAAGAGCAAGATTGCCTCACTTAATAGATATTAAGAGTTTAATTAAAGGTTTCATTTAAAAATTTCCAGCTCTTCAACAGGATTGATAGTCCATACAGAAAGCTCTGGATTTTGGTCATGAGTTGAAATTTTGGTGGTCCAACACCAATGATGCAATTCACACTAACCCACTTATTAATTTCTCAACCTTGGACAGCGATAGCGAAATGACTAGAACAAGGTTTGAGAGAGAGAGAGAGAGAGTTCTTTCAAAAACAAAAATTCACTGCTCAGTGGGAAAACACACTAGAAAGTCATCTCTTTCATGATCCAGTAATTTGGTGGTCCACAAGACAGTAGTGAAGTCAAATGGTGGCAAGTCGGCAAGTCGGCAACATTCAACAACACTTACAAGAGTAGACAAGCAGGCAAAATGTACAGAGAAGCTCCAGGCTTCCAGCCTCCAGCTTGCCCTACGTTTTCTGGATCTCGGTAGATTTGAAGTTGTCTGCAACTTTTTAAGCAAGCCAATCCATTGCTTTGTGGATGGCATTTATTTACTTACCCGCCAAGCCAAGTATTCATAGCTTAGGCGGCAAATATGTACGTCACTGACTGATAAGGAGGGCGAGAGCTAGCATCAAAGACTTGCAAAGCCATACTCTTGAAAGGTCTCATGACAATGGGTTTATCAGACAACAAAGCTTAGATGCTCGTTCAAGAGGGAATTGGGAACTATAAGTAAGTATTCTGAACATGACCGAGTTATGAAATAATTGAATTGTGACCTTAATGTCAAATTTACTAAATAGACAGCCCAGGGGAAAAGTCGAACTTAACGCTCTTAGGAAATTGAACTTGCAAACTAAATTAGTATATCCACCAATGAAATAAAAACAATAACGTAGATCTTTCATCAACAACCATCTCTAAACCGTAGAGATTCTCCTGCATACTGCTCTACTCGAAAATTATCAATCTATAGGTTTAGGTTCAACTAAATTCGTACACAAAAGTAATGCATTTTTTGTTGGAAAAATACAAACAACTAAATCGAACGGAATTCCTCAATTCACGTAACTCTTCAATGCAAAAAACAAATGAAGAGCAAGTTTTATTTTTTGAAGCACAATAAACTGAATTCCAATGGAAATGAGAGACAACAAAACTCACTCCACGCAGATTGCCCCAAGCAACTTCTTACTTGCCTCACTCACCTCCATCTTTTCCATCTTCAAACGGTGATGCATCGAAGGGGATGTCCTCCCAGCAGCTGCATAAGTTCTTATCAATGATTCAAACACCTCCACCCCTACATCATCTTCAGCCTTCTTTAAAATCTCCATAAACCTTTCTGCACCGTCAACGTCTTTTTCCTGCTCAAAATGACCCATCAAAGTCTTGACAGTCTCTGATGATGGAACCCACTTTCCACCATCCCCTCGACCAATATCAACTGCATTGGCTAAACAATCAACTGCCAATTTCATATCCCCCGTTTTCAAATAATAATCAGAAAAGATATCCCATGTTTTAGCATTAGGCTTGGCCCCTCTCCTACGGGCCCTCTCCTTGAGCTCTTCAGCCTTTTCAAGAAGACCCTCCTTAGCATAAGCTCTAATCAGAGCATTTGCAATTCGGATGTCATAAGTTGGGCAGCTAGATTCCCATTCCCTGAAACATTTTTCTGCACCCGGTAAATCTTTCAAGTTAATCAACACCTGTATCATATTTAGGTAGCTTATGTTCGCTGTCTTAGGAAAAGCCAGCCTCAAAGAACGCCATATTCGATAGACTTCAAGTAAGTTGCCTGTTTTGCCGTACAACGTTATTAGAAATTGGTAAGCAGGAAGTACTCGCCGCCGGGTGTTTCTCTTCTCCAATTCTTTAAGTGCCTTTTCTGTCTTTTCAAACAAACCAGCATCTGCATAAATTGATGCTAGGTTACTGTATGTTGTCCAATCTGCAGCAACTCGTCCATCCCTCTTCATCTCCTCAATTACTCTTTCAACCCCAGAAATATCATTGACAGCAGCCAGAGCTCTCATCCAGACATTGTATGTATAAGAATCTGGCATGATACTATCGGCCTTCATTGCTTGTATAATGGTTGGTATCTTTTCAGGTTGGCCAATTTTTGTGTAAAGGGTCATGAGGCTGTTGTAAGGCATGGAGGTTACATCAATATTGAGTTCCTTCATCTTTTCCATCAGAGCTTCTGCTTTTTCAGTATTCAATTCCTTGCAGTAACAGTTGAGGAGGGCACCATAAGTAAGATGGTTTTTCGATGTTTCAGGAAGATCAACAAAGTAATTTTCTGCAGCTTCAATGCCTCGAGTTTTAGCAACTAGATCAAGATGGATAGCTTGATCACTAATTGTCTTGTTGATGCCCCTCTTTTCCATAAATTCTGAGAGCTGCAAATTAAAATTTTTAGTATTCTATAACTCACCAATTAGATTAAAGCCAGAAAACAAGGAGGAAAAAAAAAAAAGTAAGAAAGAAACATAGAAGTATTTTATGAAATCAAGTAATTGCAACCACCCATCTTCTCCTGAACAGAAATTACAACAAAATCAAGATATGGTATTAATTTAGATACAAAAAACAAGTAGTAATGCTACAGAAACTAACAGAAAATTCAATATCCGGTGCAGCAATTCTACTGTATGGAAGATGATGTTATGTTAAATGCAAGTCTACAAACAAAATCAAATTTAGTGTAAAATGAATAGCACTATCAGAATAACTCAAGATGTTTAGTTTTAGTATAAAATCTGAAAGCGGCTGACAACTGCTTTAGAGAAAAGTAATTGAATCTCAAGTTCTCAACACATAATGCAAGAGCTTTGACTTGTTTTGTACAATAGCATACAATTCAAAAAACCCAAGACCTGACAATAGAAATTCATTGACAAGAAGAAAACCAAATGCTTCTCTATTGAATCCATGAAGTAGATAACCTCGGAAGTAATACACTAGTACATTGTAAATAAATTCAATCCACATTGCTTCAGGTTCTTCTCTACAAGTATACTTCCAACTTCCTAATGATACATTAAACAACTCTTTACAAAAATGCCAAGTTTTACAAATCAAATAGTTTATAATCATTCACATAACCTAGAAATTGGGGATTGACACCATAAAATGAAGTGTCAGTTCTCGAAATTGGAATAAACATCGAATCAAATGCCCAATACATTAAATCAAAGCACGAAATGTAAAAATGAAAACTTTATCTAGATCACGAATAAAGGATAAGAGGGACCTTGAGGGCAGGGTAATAGAGGTTGCGATCGCGAAGCTTCCTGAGAGTGTCGCCGACTTCCCATTTGAAGACGCGTTTGGAGCTCTTGAGAAACTGGTTCAACTGTTGTCGAACGCTGACCTCGGAGCTGCCTTGTTTGAAGAGCCTGTGATACAGCGCTTCTTCCAAGTGCTTCTTCGACCGCTTCTCTATGTTCTTCGTCCGTCCGAACCGCTGAAGCATCGCCATTTTTGATCTTTTTCTCAGGAGATTTTCGGGTGTCTAAACCCTAGTAGTGTGACTGTGTGTTCTTCTTCACTTAATTTTTTTTTTTTTTTTAACAAAACAGCGACAAACCGGTGCCGGTAGGGTTTTAGCCCGATAACAATTTTACTTGGGCCATATCTGGGCCTTGAAATATCCAAAAAAAAAAACTGAAAAAAGGCTGGGCCTTATATGTGGAATTGTAATTGGGTTGGGCCCGGTTGATATAGGCTAGGCAAAGCTTTTTTTTTTTTTACACAAAATATATATATATATATACACGGTCTTTCTATTATCAATTCGAATTGACAAAAGTTATATCAGTTTCTTACATGTGGGCCACTAGATTTAAATACTTTGATTGACAAGTGTATACAGCCAAGTCAAAGTATTTAAATCCAGTGGTCTACATACAAGGAACTGATATAACTTTTATCAGTTCGAACTGATAATAGAATTTCTGATATATATAAGTTATAGGTAATGTTTGATTGTCATATGGCAACATTGTAAAATCTACTACATTCGAGTAATGTTAGATTGATAAATGGATAAGTGTTATAATATGAATTGAGATATTATAGGTAGTGTATTGCTGTTGAACAAGCTTGACAAAATATAATAAGATGGTTGAATCTCACATCAAGAATAAATTTCATAACATATGAATGATATGAAGTAGTTATCCCAATTTTAATAGGCCTAACAAACATTGCCATCTAAGGTTTTTTTTTTTTTTTTTAGTGTATTTGTCTAGCTTTAGTGAAAATTTGACTTCTGCTTAGAAATTGAGGTGGACGTTTTTAAGTTGGATTGGATTGGATTGGATCGGATTGAAAATTTTCCAACCCGATCATACATCAAGGTAAGAGACAATATAGAGAAATTTGGAAAGGAGGTTAAGATGGCTGTGAATAAAATAAGTTTGTGAGAAAATTAATATGTACATAACCAACTGAATATCATTCTAGAGAGCATTGGTAGCAAAAATTTATCATCAAAATTTCAATACAACACAAAAAAAAATAATGTATTTACCATTTCCATGTCACGTGCAACATTTAATTTAGAGGTAAACAAGAAGTGCAGGACCGAAAAAGGAACACTCTTGGAATTTCTATAAAAGTTCATGACCTATTCGGTAATTAACCAATAGAGTATCAAAATAAAAATGTTGATGTCCAAGTGCATTGTCCGGCTAAACTTTTGAGGCCACGATCTCACATGCACTTGTCTCTGTCTGAGATCTAATCTTAGCTAAGATTTCGGTCAGAGTTATAATGGTGAACTTTGAAAATGTGACACGGAAATCACTTGGGTGCGTCTCAATCTAATGAACCATGGTTCAGTAAAAGTGCGAATAATATACATGGTCAAATGGGTCCGTGTGCCACTGCCACTGCCACGAACCATGTGTGTCTAGTCTAGGTCTAGCCAGTGGCCGATTTGGAAATATAACAAATTGATACGCAACTACACCCATACTTATGTTACAAAGCTATAAATGCAATAATCAAATAATCGCGTATGGTAGTGTGTTTGGATTAAGTTAACGAAAAAACGAAAGAAATGTTTTAAGTATATTTGATATATCATATGTCATGATACATACTCAGTTGATAAATAGACGAGTTTAGGATTTAGATAAATGATTTACAAATCAACCGTTTAAATTATACTAAACATTAAAAAAAATAATAATAATAAATAAATAAATAAATAAATATCTAGACTTAAGTAGATAAATACCGGAAAAAAAAAAATAAAAAAAAAGGGTCATGTGTATCATGAATAACTATAAAATGCGTGTCACGTAATAGAGTATGAATGATTGGTATTGAATCATTTCTCTTCCATTTGAGATAAATAAGTTATTCCAGAAACTTCTTTTTTTTTTTTTTTTTTTTTTTATTATCAAAAGTAGCATGGTTTGTCATTGGTGGGCTCCAGCCTCCAGGCTTCCAGCTTGAACCATTCTCGCGGCCCTTGCCCTTGGTCATTGATTGTCAGCATGCCGCGTCGCTGATTTTGATTTTTTGAATTTAATTTTTAAAAATATTATAATAATTCGAGATTTATTAAAAGAAAAAACTAAAATCTATAATCTTATGATATTTGCATAAGGGGCCAACCGTGTCTTGTCGAATTTTTCCCTTTTAGTATCTCTTCTGAATCACTTATTTATTTTCTTTTAAGAATTAAGACAAAATATTTATTCTCATAAATAGGAAAACTTATTGAAATATACTACCACTTTAGAAACCACATGTTTTCATTTAGGAAAAAATGTTTTTATTTTATTTTATTTATTTAGACGGAATCTAAAACTATATAAATAAAAAAGAGAAAATAACAAAGGGTAACATAGGTCAAACCAGCCACAAAAACATCAGGAGCAAATCTCCATCTAGAAAAGTGGCGCGCATGCCACACAAAAAAATAAAAATATAAAAGAAAATAAAAAGACTCTTGACCCATGCAATCAATATAAATATTTGAGAACCCGCCTCGTAGAATCATTCTCAATTCAACAATAATTTCAATATAGGACACTGATCATTAGAAACCCTAGAAAAAGCTCAGGACCCAGACTTATAAGAAGCTAGTCTGCGTGTAATCCTAATGGACTTTCGAGTAATAGTAGTATCATCTAACTCTTTTTTCTCGATCTGGTCAGTTCAAGAAGAATCAATAATGAGGTGACCGGGAGCTAATAAAAATGTTGATTTTTATTATAAAAACCACATAAAATACAAAAAAAATATTTATATGGTAAAGTTTTCCAAACTATAAAATAATAAATAAATGAAAATATTGTATTGTTCGAGGTTGGACTTGTTTGAATTTGAGAGGGGACCATTGAACATTGTTATATACAGTAGCAGCAATGGAATGGGTGATGAATCCACTTCTCTAGTCTTTAATCTTTATACGTCTGCTGTGTCTCTGTGCTGCCATATATAACTTCTTCCTCCTTCTCTCTACTTTTTTTATTTTACTTTTTGTCTGATAACTTGTATATCAAGCCATTTACTCATTTTACCTTTTCGAACCGACCAAATTATTGAACAGAAATCAATCCCTTGTTTAGAAAAAAATTAAATAAAAAAATCAATCTCATTTTTAAAGTGAAATTCAATTTTAAATAGACTATAACCTTATCCAATTTAATATATTTATTTCATTCGATATATCATACTAATCAAAATTAATTGTTAGTTATTATTTCAATTTCAAAGAAAAGTTATTAATTTGATATAATTTATTATTTTTCTAATATTATACTGTTATTCGTAACAAATGTTCGTAAATAATTATGAAACAATAAATATTTTTTTTTGACATCATCTATCATTTTCTATAGATCAAGTAAATCAATTAGTTCTAAATATATTAATTTAACATTTCTCAATCAAGTAATACCATTTTCATATATACATACTGAATTATAGAGCACTTCAATAGTTATAACAAACACATTCAATACGATAGTAACATTGAATACGATGAATCATTTATTCATTTTCAATAATAATAATAATAATAATAATAATAATAAAGAAGGAATTGATTATGAAAATTACAATTCTTGCAATAAACGTTAGCAAATGGCTTCCAGGCATTTGTCAATAACTACAGTCTGATGAATCAGATCTTTCAAAATGTATCGATTATTTATATATAAAAATAAAAAAAGTAACAATTATTTTTCTGCTAATAACAAGCCTGTAACTATCACACAGTCAGGAAGACGAAATCAAGAACATGGAATTCCAGACCTCGGTATCCTCCAACATATTTAAAAATAAAATAAAAAAAATCAAATTGAATTAAAAATTCGTAATTTTTTATTAACACGTGATAATCACGATTACTGTTTGAATAAAAATAAAAAAACAAAGTCACGCATAAGAAGAGGTTAAGCTACCATTTTGTAATGTTGAGCTGCATGGTAAAATGCTGCCAACAAATCAAAACCTTTTTAGCGAACAAAAAGTGGGTCACCAAACAATGTATATTTAATGTGAAATAATTATAGATGGTCACCCAAAATGTAGGTAGTAGTTTTAAATACAAACCAACACGATACGAGCATGTGCACATAAACTCATTAATATTTCCTAGGAGACGACTTTTGCAAACTCTCAATTTTTTTTTTCAACGCTTTAATTATTTTGCCTACATACTCATTGTTTACCTATATGTAATTGTAACACTTAAAAAAAAAATAAATAAATAAATAATCCATATGCAATTTACTTACATCCATTGTAAAATTACAATAAAAATTGAACATGAGAATCAAGAATCCATAGATAAGATTAGCCAGAACAATTGAACAAAACAGTAATTAAAATATGGATTAAGATTATATGCTATGCTAATTTTGTAATGATATTAAATATAATTAAGGTTAAAACATAATATTTAAAAATAATAATAAATAAAAAAAGGATAGAAATAAATATCAACCATCCTCCATCCATTACAGTTTACAAATATCACTAAAATCTAATGTGGATTGTGATAATCAGAAAAACTATCTTAGTAGATATATATATATATATATATATTTAAAATTGTTTATATTCAATTATTCATTAAAATAGAAATAAAAAAATTCAAGAAATTAAATGGATAAGGGTGGGGGGCACAGTTGGAAGTTGGTAGTTGGTCTGACAAGGGAAACCTTCCAGCTCGTATCCAGCAAACAACACCTCAAAAGAAACGCCTAGAATCTCTAAATATTATAATTTTAATAAATAATAATCAGCCAATTTTTTATTTTTACGATTATATTTAACGTTATAAAATCTATAATTAGTGGACCGCCCTCTGTAGAGCGGTCGTAACTAGGACACGTGTCGCCACCTCAAACGAAACTTGGAAACGACAAAATTAATGGTTTTTGATTGGTTGTTGTATTTTCATTTTTATTGTGTTTGTGTGTAAGTTAGAAAATGAGAAAATTGTGGGAAACCATTTTTCAATGTTTGAATTGAAGCGAACCAGAGAAGAAGCTGTAAATAGTATAATATAAAAGAAAACCTCCCTTTTCACACACCTTTCTCGATTTTTCTTTCTCCTGTGATAGGACGCACAGGAGAGTTTTCATAGGGCGTTGAAGAGTCTTCTTTGTTTTGTTTTTGTGGGGGTTCAAAGAAGGCTCTTTATATTGAATTTTTTTTTTTTTTTTTTTTGGTTTTTATGTGTGGGGGGTTTTTGTTGGGTGATTTAGAGGGAAGATGATAAGATTTTGGATATTTGTTTTGCAATTGATAGAATTGTTTGTGAGTTCATTGGTGCATTTGTTGTATGGTTTTTACATATACAGCTCAGCTGTGGCCGGTGACCTCTCCCAAACATTGAATGATTATATTTTCAAGTCTAATGTCAACATTGCGGAGCCCAAAGAAGGAGAATCCCTTGTAGCCTCCAAAACCGACGATAATGCTCTGCCTCCTATTGTTTTAGTCCATGGAATCTTTGGATTTGGCAAAGGGGTATGTATTTTTTATTTTTATTTTTTTTTTTTCAATTTGAATCATATTGTACAATTGAATTATTCTCATTTTGTTTTGTTGTTGGTATTAGAGATTAGGAGGTTTATCATATTTTGCTGGGGCAGAGAAGAAAGACGAGAGGGTTCTGGTTCCAGATTTGGGTTCTTTAACCAGTATACACGATAGGTAGGTTGCTTGAAAAGTATAAACATATATATATATATATATATATATATATATATACTGCAAGTTTTTTTTTCATGTGTTTAATTAATGGGTTCTGGGTTTCAGGGCTCGTGAGTTGTTCTATTATTTAAAAGGTGGGCAAGTCGATTATGGTGAGGAACACAGCAAGGCTTTTGGCCACGGGCAGTTTGGGCGGGTTTATGAACAAGGTTGATGAACTTTCCCTCTTTTTTTTTTTATGTATTTGTTGAGCTTCGTTTTCAATTTTATGTTTGATTTTAGTCAAATTTTGCGTTTTTATCAAATCCCAATTTGAAGTTTCTGATTCATGTTGTTAATTGGGTGCAGGGCATTACTCTGAATGGGATGAGGATCATCCTATTCACTTTGTCGGTCACTCGGCTGGTGCTCAGGTTGTTCGTGTTTTGCAGCAAATGCTTGCTGACAAGGTTGGTTCCATTTTGTTCATGTAATCAGCAGAAAACTTGAAAATGGGTTCTTTTTATTGTGATTCTTTTGGTTGATTTTGTTTAAATTACTTATTTGTGATGATTTTCAGTCATTCAAAGGGTATGAGAACTCTTCAGAGAACTGGGTTTTGAGCATAACATCCTTGTCCGGAGCGTTTAATGGGACTACCAGAGCCTACTTAGATGGGATGCAGTGAGTTCCATTCAAACTTGTTCTATGTTTTGAATTTTTCCGTGACATTGTTAGTGTTTCGGAAGTAGTATAGCGAATTTTGATTTCAAGATATTTCTATTTAGTTTCGATATGTTCCCAGAATGATACTTGAAGTTGCTGACTTGTTTTATTGTTGTATCTGCTGTTCTGGGGATGAATTCTAATTCTTCCTCCACCACAGAAAATAATATATAATCCTAACTTAACATTGCTGCTTTGGTTTCAACGCTATTACAGACCAGAAGATGGGAGATCCTTGAAACCCATATGTCTGCTTCAGTTGTGCCGCTTAGGAGTGATAATTTATGATTGGCTTGATATTCCTTTGTTGAAGTACTATTACAATTTTGGGTTTGATCACTTCAACATGTCATGGAGGAAACTGGGTATTCGGGGTCTTGTCGATTCAATTTTGGGAAATACTGGCCCTTTTGCTTCAGGAGATTGGATTCTCCCTGATCTTACGATTCAGGGGTCTATGCAACTCAACTGTCATCTACATACATTTCCCAACACGTACTATTTTAGTTATGCGACCAAGCGTACAAGGAAGATTATGGGTTTGACAGTTCCATCTAGTATATTGGGAATCCATCCATTGCTTTTCATTAGAGTGTTGCAAGTGAGCCAATGGACTCACCCTCCAGATCTTTCTCCTCCTTACAAAGGCTACAGGTGAGCTTTCATACAACATATAATGTCATATATTAGCTGATATCTTGACATAGTTTGTTGACCTAGACTTTTATGTTTCATTGATACCTGAATATGATATTTGGACCAAGTGGTGTACTTTTATAAGTTTTCTTGAAGAAACTTTTTCACCTTCATAACAACATAGAATTCTCTAGAATTCAAAATTTTGACATTTTCCTCGATGACACATTTACACTTTTGCCACAATCACAGATCAGGATTTGAATTTTGATATAGAATTTGTACTGTGAAATTCGTTGATGGAACAGAAAACTTCATCGAATTATATTGCCCTATGACTCATTCCACAAGTAATTGCATATGCAGGGATGAGGACTGGTGGGACAATGATGGAGCAATGAACACCATATCTATGACTTACCCCCGTCTCCCAATTGAACATCCAAACCATTTTGTTGTAAACGATGCTGATTGCCAACCTTTGCAACCAGGCATCTGGTTAGTCATATCTCTTACTACCGTTATTTGCTTATTCGAGTTACCAACAAAATAATGTTTACAAATTTGTGCATTAATTTTGACTGAAATGTTTCCTCCACCTTGCTTGAATTTTGGTTTGGCATGTTTGGTAGAAGTAGTACACCCACTTGCACTGTTACAAATATGATTATATCTGCCGGGAAGTTGTGTGGTAGAGGGGCAATACTAATCAGCAAAGAAACTACAGATTGAGGTGTTTTTGTTTGCATGATTATTGGTTGTTAAATGGGGTTACTTAAAAGAGTATTTACTAAATGCAGGTACTACAAGATTGTGGAAGCTGATCACATATTCTTCATTGTGAATCGGGAGAGAGCAGGAGTTCAATTCGATTTGATATATGATAGCATTTTTGAACGTTGCAGAAAGCATGTATTTAGGAAGACTCCGCCAACTTTACCAAACCCAACCCAGCAATAGCTTAGGATCTGTTACTCTCACACATACTCTACAACGGGAAGAGAACACTTATTAGGAAAGCTGTCATACAGCCTTCTCTTTTTCCTGTTGTAAATATACATCTTCTCTCCCGTTTTCATTCTTTGCTATTTGACGGTGTATGTATCATCTAGAATTGTAAATTTCTCAGAACCATCAGTGGCCTAGTTGTTTAACATCAGTCTTTGGTCATAGCAAATATTAGATGATGTACTTGGGAGACAGATATTGTTGCACAAGAACACATATAGGAATTTATTTCTGGTTAAATGTATTAACAATTTTACTTATACAATGCTTGAAACTTTTCAATCCTGTTTTTACATGATTCTTTCGCTGCTTTGCCTGTGTCGTGCTTGGTCTGTTCTTCGATCATTCTTGCAGACTTACCACCGGAAAAATAATGTAAATAAAAATTTTCTATGGATTGGTTCACTGGCTCACTGTCTAACACTACATTTCATTTGAAATTCTCTCCTTTCATGATTCTTTCTTCTCTAGTGTGAGTGAAACAAAAGTAATTTATGCAATAGTGAATTAAACCAAAATCAAATATCCAACTGACACTACAAAGTTGATAATAATAGAAAATAAGAAACACAATTTATTGAACCAGGACCATAGATCAGCACAACCCAACAAACCAATCCTGGATTGTTGGATTGTTCAATGCTATTTTTTTCCAACTACTCATCAATTTGTCCAACAAACAATCTATTGTTGTCATCTCAAATGCTGTATTTCCTTTTCGAACAAAAAACAGGGAGCAAGTAGTACAAGTGAAGAGCAAAGAAAAGAAATATGGCAGTTTCAATGATAAGTGAGATACGATCAGATCTTCAGAATTTGGCCATGAACAACCACATAATTGGGTGCCCACAGACAAATCAGTAGCAGATACTCATGCCCTTTTGACCAAATGGATTCCACCTCTTTTGCTTGCTTTGTCTTTTCATTTCAATAGAGAATACAGAGCTCCTTCAATTTCCAAAAGATATCTCCATATGGAATGCTTGGAGAAAATCTCCGTTGATGCTAAGTGATACACCCGGTCACCGAGGATGGGATATGTGGTAGAAAAAGCTTATGTGGCAGCTACATGTCCCATCCTCAGTGACCAGAATCAAAAACACTGAATTCTCTATTTGGGATTAACATATTAATCCAAAATGCATTTACTTAGTTAAGAGAGTCCAAAACTTATATATACAGTGCATGTTTTGAACTTCACCTGCTATAATCAGGGATGTGACGGTCTTCTCCAACCTTGCATCGTCGGTGAGGGTCCAAACATAATAATAAATTCACATTCACGTCGAGAAGCACGCTCGCCTAGACATTATTATCATCATTCAATAATTACAACTGAGTTCATAGTGGAGAAAAAAAAAAGAAGAAATTTAAATGATTTTTTATATCTTAACATTGTTAAACAGATTTCATCGATTTATATCTCTTTAGATGCGAATCATGCAATCGCTTAGATACAGGAATCAAAAGGTCACATGGAATTAATGGAATGACATTGTGGTTGTGGATTCATTTTCATTTCCGTATTTGCATCTCTATATTTTAAATTTAAACAGAGAAAAAATAAAATGTAAAACACGATGGTCACATGAGGCGTAAGATATGGCACATGTATATCATGATTTGTGGCACATGAGAATCACACCCGACATGAAGTCAAAACTCATATGAGTATGACAATATGTTTCTGGTGCAACACAAGTCATGTGTTGGGCGACCGAACTTATAATTTCTTTAATTAATTAATTAATTAATTATGTAATCATCATAGTTATCAATTTATGTGTGTTAATGACTGATTACACTTATAAACAATAATATCACTACCTAACATGGTTTGGTGGTAAATGATGCTCATCCAACTTGCTAATGTCTTAAGTTCGAGTGGACACAATTTTGTAAAACAGAATTCCATTTATCAAATTTATATTTAGCTTATTGGTTGTGCACTTTCTCTTCAATCCCCTCTACGTTGGTGTAGATATTTATCTATAAAACCACAAAGTGCGGAAGAATGAAAGCTTCATGTAACTTTTAGTTTAACATATCAATCGTAACATTGTTATAAGAGATTTTGAAATCAAAATCAGTTAGCTAATTAGCTATATTGTTTAGTAATACGATCATAACTATGGATTCAAAATTTTTTTGTCATTATTTGGAGGGGCTTTTGTGAGAATGTCACCGGTTTACTAATGTAAGTTTAAAAGACACCTATTTAGGTGACTAGACAAAAATACCCTCATTTTTGTCATTTTGCGTTTGAAGAGAAAAAAGTTGAGAGAGAGAGAGAACAGTGGAAAGAGAAACCTTGGGTGCAAGAAATCCGGTACTAAATCTCACGGGAAACCCGCCGACAGTGGCGCTACAGTCCTAAAGTTGACAAGAAGGTGATATTGACAGTAATAAGTTTTATTTTCTCGCGCGTTTTTGTTGTTCAAACTTTTATGTGCGTTTGATGTTGGATGTTGGTTAGACATGTATATTAGGTTTGATTTGATTTGTTGTTGATTAGGTTAGGGTTTTAATTTATGAAAAAATTCTGTTGAACATGATGAAGTTCTGGGTTTCCGAACATTTTAAAACCTTATTCGAGCCTTTTCTGAGCTTTTTCACATGTAATCCGAATCTTTTTTAAGCAATTTGATTAGGTTTCTACAATTTGAATCTCCGAGCCTTCTAAAACCTTATCCGAGCCTTTTCCGAGTTTTTTCACATGTAATCCAAGCCTTTTACGACCAATTTGAATATGTTTTTGCAATTTGAATCTTCGAGCCTTTTTACATTGGCTCCGAGACTTTTAAAATAGGTTCCGAGACTTTTAAAACATTGTCCGAGACTTTTATATAGTAATCCGAACCTTTTAAGGAATATGAATAGATTTTTGGAATTAGAATCTCCGAGCCTTTTACAACTTGTTTCGAGCTTTTTCAATAACTGTCCGAGACTTTTAAATAGTAATCCGAGCCTTTTAAATTAAATTGTAAATTTTGAATCTCTGAGCCTTTTACAACATTCTTCGAGCCTTTTAACACTAGTTTTGAGCTTTTTCAATAACCGTCCGAGACTTTTAAAAAGTAATCCGAGTCTTTTAAATTGGTTTGAAAAAATTGTATCTCGGAGCCTTTTACAACACTCTCTGAGCCTTTATATACACTGTTCGAGCCTTTTGAACAATAACAGTAATCCAAGCCTTTTAATTTTTTTTTTTTTCATATGTTTGTGAATTATAGTCTCTGAGCCTTTTCATATAGTGTCCGAGACATTTCATATACTATCCGACACTTTTCATATACTCTTCGAGCCTTTTCATGTATATATATATATATATATATATTTTAACTAGATATTTTTTTTTATGTCAATATGCAGATGAGGAATCAGCTCAAAGATTCTCTTAAAACTCTAGAGAAAGAAAGGTACTCGGGGAATATAACTTGGTATGACCATTTCTATTACCTTACAGATATCGACAACACACTTAACAGGGTACTTGAACATCTTGCGGTCGAAGAACGACGTCGGTATACTGAGTCTTGTTTTGGACACTTCCTTCGGATGGATCGTAAGATGAAGTTTTTAGCTGGCATTGTACATCGGTTGCTTATTCGCAAGTTGCATCACGATGGACCTGAAGATGAGATGAGATTTCTATTAGGAAGGCATTCGGTTCGGTTCTCAAATGTTGAGTTTTGTCTGATCACTGGATTGAAGTTCGGAGAACTTCCTGACACTTCGACCTATGATATGGTAGAGAATGGTATACACCAACGATACTTTGAGGGTCGAGATGAGGTCTAGTATGCAAAGCTGAAAGCTATTCTATGGATTGGTAATTTTTCTGAGCAGTACGATGCGGTTAAGCTGTGCTTATTGTATATGCTTAACTGGATACTGATGGGGTTGGACGAGAGAGAGAAAGTTCCAATATGGCAGTTTCGGTTGGTCGAGGACTTGGACGCTTTTGATGCTTTCCCGTGGGGTGCACACTTGTATAGGCAGTCTATATTTGGTTTCAAGCATGTGTTGGATGGTCGACGTCGGCGGTTTGAACAACGACAGTGACAAAAGGGCGTTGATGTACACACCACGGAGACGTACAACATATACAGTCTAACGCACGCCCTGTTGGTGAGAATTTAGAATTTGTAATTTTTTCCATATGACTGATGTATTGTATTGGATTCTTATCGTTCTTATCTGTTTCACAAATATTTGCTTTTGAGGTTATCTCTGAGCTTGGCAACACCGGATGTGGGAAGCGTAGAGAAATTGAGCTATCGCCCCAAATTCTAAAATGAGAGTTGAGTACGCGACCTATGGGGGTGAAGTTGAATAGCGTTTTCATCGAAAGGGTAAATATCTTTATTTATTTATTTATTTTTTATGTTCATAGCTATTAGTATGTATACAATTACAGTGGTCTAACTACGATTTCAGATGTTTGTGAGGGTTAGATTGGTGCCGACGGCAGCTGAGAGGGCTGAACTGTACTTTGAGGCATTTCCTAGAGAGGCAGTCTATATGATGCCGATGTCGATGATATACCTTTTCCCGTCTTTGACCCCGAACGATATACGACTGTCGGAACCAGTGACATTAAGGGTCTGTCTTTTGAACCCAGTGATACGGAGGGTTCTGACCTGGACAGTTGTAATATCCGTCCCGCAAGGACTACGCGGGTTCAATTCACGTTACCTAGAGAGCCTTGAACTGGAGATGACTCACGAGAAGGCGTTATAGGGCAAACAGAGGTACGTATAATTCTTTTTACAGTATTATTTAATTTCAATCGAGCGAACGGTTTTAGTATTGACACTTTCAAAATCCTTTCAGGATCGTCGGTATACTGAATTGATAGATGCGTTCCGCAAGTTATAGGAGGAGGTGTGAAAGAGTAATGAGAAGCGAGATCAACAACATCATTAGTTACTGGATTTGATTTGGGGGCTTCAGGGTTCGACGTCGCACACCGGTACTAGAGGTACCGTCGGTATACACCTGTTCGTTTCCATCTTATGCAGTTGCAACAAACGTTGTACCTCCAAATCTTCCCTTCAAATGGGTACAATCAACTGCAATCACATGATGCATACACCTCCGGAAACCTCTAATAGAGGACCCTAATAACATGAAAAAATAGAGGAGTGTACCATCGTCTGCACACTATTAAGCCGGTGATTGTGCTAGGATTTTGTTGTTTCAGAACGTACGCAAAAGATGGTAGCAGTTTGAAACTTTCTTCATACATTCCATAGGTCAATGACAATGCATATTGCAGCGCATCATGTGTCTTACTATACATTACTTGGATGCCATATATTGCTTTCATATCGGTGATTATGTCCTTCGGACGCATGAGACGACCATCATGTTGTTGAAGTCTAGGTGCAATGACTTCTCCGATTATGACTACACTAGCTTGTCGGTGGCAACGGTGAACCTCTTCCAAGGGACAACTGTGTTGGTTGACAAAACTTCTGACTTGGAAGTAAGTCCCTTCATCTCTCCTCACTGCTCTTAATTTCCACGTACAGTCGTTAATGATGCAAATTAGATGTAACGTTATCTTGTTAGACCTTTTCACCTTCCATTCAAAATTCTCCCGCATTGAAAAAAGGCCAACTAGCCTCTTCAAATCCTTTTTACTCGGGAAAAATTAACCTTTATAAATCATGCTTGTAGGTTCTTGGGTTGCCAAGGTGCTGTTTCTACCAATACCAAACGAGTATGAATCTGTTCCGGGAATACCACATATTGCCGTATTATCAGAATCAGATATAGTTATATCATGTCGGACCTCGAAAGTCCTAGACATATTTGGTACAATGCAATTAACTCCTTGTACATGTCTTCCTTGTGTTTGAATTTGTGCAGGCTCTTCATCCACATTTTCTAGATCATCTACCTGTTCATTATTTGCCTCATTATCCACCTCATGGTTCGGGTAATTGTTCAGCTCATTGTACTGGTCATTGTACTGCTCAATTCGACAACCAAACACATCACCAAATTGAGGTTCAACTACATGGTCAACCGCTACCAGTGGGACACCACACATGTTTTTCCCACCTTCGGTGGCACTCCTTTGGGGATACACTTGGTTGTTACCGTTAAAGGATCCAAATTGTAGGGTATTTTTTAGGAGCATCTCCAACTGTCCTCTGAGTTAGACTTACACATACTTGAGGGATCGCCTGATCTTCCTCTAGCATAAACTGAACATCATCGTCATTTCTTATAAATGTATGACATGTACTGCCAGGAACGAATGATATCGATGTCAGATCAACATTGAATTTGTTTACATCATACTTCACAATGGTATGCACGATCGCCACCAATTCTTCGTAAGTCATATTCTTTGACACATACATTCCCTGGTTATCGGATCCAACAAACCTCTGACTTCCGTCGGGTAGTTGCTCCCATTGACCGTTGTAAGATATTACTATTCTAATCTGATTCATGATGCTGTCAAATTAATCTAAACTATTAATAAAAACCCAAGACTATAAAATATTTTCACATATTACATTTACGAAGGCTCGGGTGGGGATATTTAAAAGGCTCGGAGAACACTTGAAAAGTCTCGGAGAATACATGAAAGTCTCGGAGAAGACATGAAAAGTCTTGGAAAAGACTTTAAAAGGCTCGATTAGTAATTAAATGAAAAGTCTCGGAGAAGACCTAAAAATGCTCGATTAGTGATTCTTTGAAAAGTCTCGGAGAAGGCATGAAAAGGCTCGGAGAAGGCTTGAAAAGGCTCGGAGAAGACATGAAAATGCTCGATTACTGAATTTTGAAAAGTCTCAGAGATGATATGAAAAGACTCGAAGAAGACATGAAAAGGCTCGGAAAAAACTTAAAAAGACTCGATTAGTGATTTTTGAAAAGTCTCGGAGAAGACATGAAAAAGCTCGGAGAAGACATGAAAAAGCTCGGAGAAGACTTGAAAAGGCACGATTAGTGATTTTTAAAAAGGCTCGGAGAAGACATGAAAATGCTCGGAGATCATTTTAAAAAGCTCGGATACTAGTTTAAAAAGCTTGGAAAAAGGTGATAAAGTCTCGGAGATCCACAATTCTCACAATGACTTAGGACAACAAATGAAAAGGAACAAATGAAAATGTAAACAAATGAAAAGAAGTATTTGCAAGAAATATTACCTTGTTGTAATGAAGCACGTCCAGTTGTTTGGATGTTGAACTTTTATTTGTACACAGAGAGAGAGAGAGAGAGAGAGAGAGAGAGAGAGAGAGAGAGAGAGAGAGAGAGAGAGAGAGAGAGAGAGTAACCGAGTTATCGTTTTTGTTGGAACCTTGGAGAGAGAAAAGTACAAGCAGAATAACATAAATATCTAAGAGCAATTTTGGTAGTTCACCATAATATGTGTCTTTTAAACTTAAGTTATTAAACCAGTCATAGAGTTACCAAATGAGTTGGAAAAGATGACACTTTCCACCATTTCAACCATAACTATTATGCAATCAGCCAATCTAACAATTTGTATATATATGCCCTAATCAAAGAATATGCTGCTAAACTATGAGAAAACAATCGTATTATTCACATATGAACCAACGAAAACTATTAATAATGTTGAATAAGTGATTTTATCAATCTCAATAATTCCAAATAAAAAATAAAAAATTGATCCGATTATGTATGTTTAGCATAGGTAGCGGTGTATCTCCCTTCCACATTAATGGTGAGGGGTTCAATCCCATCATGCGCATTTTAAAAGTATGTGTAAGAAGTCTTCTCCCCAGTTTGTGGGGGTAAATATCTATACCGCACATGTATTGTTTGATCTCGACCGGTCCTAACAATCCTATTGTAAAACTTAAAAAAAAAAAAAAAATGATCTGACTACGTATGAGTCATGACTCACGAGAACAAATATAAAAATAAATATTAACTAAACACTAGGGAAAAAAAAAATTAATTAATTAATAAAGAGAGTTTCAATATATATGCATTCCTTTTCCTCAAAAATAAAGTAGACATGCATTCAATATTTCAATTACATGTAAGGGATTCCAATTTTCAAACTTATTAATTCTTCAAACGTTGAGTTAGAGAAATTTTTCATCCTTGTGGGAGTCGAGGGATTAATTGCACATTTGCACTCCTTACTAAAGTGATTGATTTTAATTTTTTTTTTTTTTTAAATATTACATAAATTAAGATTTTTTTGGGGAGTGGGGGACTCAAACCCACGACTTCATGGCATAGGTATTAGGGGTTTTACCACTTGATCAACCTCATCTTGTCTCTTATTAAAACGATTGATTTAGGTAAGTTCCACTAGAACTCTGATCTGGTAAAAGTCTAAGCACAAATTAACGATCATTTTTGAGTGGTGCTATTGGCACACCCCCTACCTGTCTATTTATGCCCCACTTTTTTAATTATGCAGTTTTTTTTTTCTTTTATCAAAATTACTTAAAGGGTCATACAATTTAAGGTAAAAAATATTCTACAAAGTAAACCTATTAAAACCCCACATTCCTTTTCAAAAAAAAAAAAAAAAAAAAAAAACCATGTTCTTTTAAACAATTTTCTATTATTTTTATTTCCTAACTCTTAAACCCTAAATTTTGCTTCTTACACACATACAAAAATAATATGAAATAGTCTTTGAAGGATATCAAACATTTGGAATGATATTAAGCTATCGTTGTGTTGAAGCAACCCTGTAATTTTTTTTTTCTTTTCCACCATGAAATAAGAAGAAGAAAAAAAACTCAAAATAAAATAAAATAATAAGAAAAATAAATAAATCATTTAATGGAGGTGAGAGAAAGATGTATACAGAGATTAAAGATGGGGTGTATTAAGTTTGAAAAATAAGTAAATTGGGTAGTTTTGGAAATAAATCAAAACAATTAATAAAAACATTTTATTTTATTTTATTAAGTTAAAATTTTAAAAAGTGGAACATAAATAGATTGGTAGGGGGTGTGCCAATAGCACTACTCTAACTAATTTAATGTAGATAGTGCTTCAAAAGGTAAATCTCAATTAGAAATGATTGAGAATTAGGAAATACTTAATCAGGAAGTTGTTAATGTTTAATTAAGTGTTTTAATTAGGATTATGAACGCTATTAATTTAGGCTAGCTAGGATTCTTATGAATGAAACATAGATTAAACAGGAAATCTTGAAGCTGTTTTTAAATAAGAAACTTATTGATATAAGATTTAATTCTTTAAGTATACATATATTTTACTTCAGATTTTCAAGTTTTATCTTTGGGTGACAATTACAAGTCAACCACTGCACCCAATATATATTTAATCAGGTTTTTTTTTTTTTTAGCCGGCCTTGTGCAGATGCCTCAGTTGCCTAAGCTGAAGCCGGCTCTGATCATTAATAATGCATTGTTTACATTTTACATGACTTGCCAAGTATTTGCATGAATAAACAATCAAGAAAAAAAAAAAAAAAATTATATCTAGTACTCTTGATTAAGTAGTTTAGTTCGAGTCTTGCTATGACTATTTACTTTGATATGATTTCTCTTCGTATCGTGAAATTAAATATCTCCTAACGTAATGAGAATAGATTGTTGGGACCGCAAATGTAGCTTTTGACCCCAATGTACCCCATAATGGTTCTATTATCCATTTTGGCCTTTTGTGATAGGAGAGATAAAGATATAAAATCTTATCTCTCACATATCATTTTATAGATATAGTGATCCTCATGAACCATAAAATCCAAGATTTTCTTCCATTTTTATTTATTTGATCAGCTTCCTTTCATATGTATAGTTTTTATAGGCTTTCGTTGACTGAAAATTAAACCCACAAAATCGGATAATAAACATGATGTTATTCATTTATTTATTTATTTTTCTTTTAAAAAAATAAAATCAAAATCCAAAGGGTTCATGAATATTATAATAACGAATCTCATGTCATTGCCTATATATAGAACTCAACCAAACCAACTGCAACATAAACCAGCTGCACCAAGAACCCTAATATATGTCTTTCATATAGTTCATAATTTCATATACAGCAAAAGCAAAAATGGTTGTTTTTAATCATAAGGCATCCAATGGCTGCACCAAAAGCTCCTCCCCATCAGCCAATATCTCAAAAACTATCAATCTCGATCAGTAAGTTTTATCAACTACTTAATTATATAATTAGCAGCTTTTTGTTGGAATACAATTGTTAAGATTATTTTTTGACTGATATATAATTATAAAACAGGGGTGATCCGACGGTGTTTGAGCCCTACTGGAGGAAGATGGGTGACAAGTGTACGATGGTGATTTCTGCAAGTGATTCAATGAGCTATTTCAGCGATGCTGGGAACCTATGCTGGTTTCTTGAATCCAAACTCGGTGATTCAATCAGGAACCTACATCGTGAAATCGGAAATGCTAAATCCAACGGTCGACATATCGTGGTCGGGACCGGCTCAACACAGCTCTATCAGGCTGCGTTGTACGCTCTCTCTTCATCTCCTGATCGGACTCACCCCATCAGCGTTGTGTCTGCTGCTCCTTATTACTCGGTGAGCTAGCCTAATCGATCATCATACATGATTCTCAACCGTTGATTTCATTTTAGTCAACTCTAATTATTTGACCATGTAGATCTTGATTTATTAGGGTATTAAAGCAAATTCAATTGAAGAATTAAGGAAAACAAAGTCTTCACTTTTGTCTCTTGTTGAAGCATGATTTGTTAATTAGCTCTATTCATTGGCCCATTTTTCTTGCTTGATCCTCTGCAATTACTGTTTTATTGTATTAATATCCTGCTAAATCCTCAATTTGTAAATGACTTTTATGTATAAATCATGCATGACAGCATGAAACAAAGGAAGAAACATGTTTTTTAAACATGCACACACATATATATCTAGAAACAAGAAGCTTATATATCCATGTATCATGTTTCGGGATCCTGAGCCGGACACAAACATGTAACATGTACATGTCTAATTTGAGAATCATGCTGGTCAAACCTAAAATAATTAAGATTAGATTGATTAATTTTAGTACGTCAAACAATATAATAATAATGATTAAGAGTTAGATATGACAGATTAAGCGGCAATATGCAGAAATTAAGATGATTTTTGTATTAGTAATTTCATGCTGGCGCCGACGGTGTTCAGTGACCTACTTTGGTTTTCATTTTTATTTTTTATATACGATTTACAACGACGGGAATCTGAAACATTGCTATCATTGTCAGTAGTTACTTTGGTTTTCATTTATATTGACCAAAGTTTGATAATGGTTAATTACATGCAGCAATATCAAGAGGAAACAAATTACCTTCGTTCAGGTCTATATAAATGGGCCGGTGATGCGTACACGTTTGATAAGGAGGAAGATGGAAATTCAAATTACATAGAGGTGGTCAACTCACCCAGCAACCCTGATGGTTCGATCAGAGAAGCTGTGGTGAAGCGGACCGGAGGGAAGCTGATCCATGACCTTGCCTACTACTGGCCTCAATACACACCCATCACTCGTCTTGCTGATCATGATATCATGCTTTTCACTTTCTCCAAGTGCACGGGTCACGCTGGTTCCCGCATTGGGTATGCATCGATCTATTCATGTCACGTCAACAACGTATTTTTTTACTTCACAGCTTAAACCTTTAAGTACGAGTGTGCATATCGCTAATATGATGTGGTTCATTTTTGTTTTGAAGCTGGGCGCTGGTTAAGGATACAGAAGTTGCGAAGAAGATGATTAAGTTCATCGAGCTAAACAGCATAGGTGTATCGAAAGAATCCCAGCTCCGAGCTGCAATGATTCTCGGAACACTCAGCGATAATAGCTACCGAAACTTTAACTCCAACAAGCCTGCAGATAACTTCTTCGAATACAGCCAATGCCTCCTAGCCGAAAGATGGAAAAAATTGCGAGAAGTTGTTAAACGCAACCGACTTTTTATTCTGCCGGATTACCCTCTAGAGTACTGCAACTTCACCGGAAAGTTCACTCAATCACATCCCGGTAAGTGGTAATAATAAACGTCATAAATTCTTTATTTTTTTTTTTTTTCAATACAGTCTTTTTTAGTAAATATGAATTAATTAAAAACATTTCTGTTTTGAAATTTTTTGTGGGAATGCAACAGCGTTTGCATGGTTGAAATGCAAGGAAGAAGATGTGGACTCTGAGAAATTGATAAAAGCACATAAGGTGATGGTGAGAGGTGGGATGAGATTTGGGGCTGAGAAAAAGTATGTTAGGGTTAGCATGCTAAGTAGCGAAGGTGTCTTCAACCTTTTCTTGCAGAGGTTATCAGCAATCAAAGGGAATTTTAATTAACAATATTTGGAAAAACCTCTTGAATATTCACATGAAAAAGCTTCATCATCATGTAAATGTACGTGTTTCATTTTTCGTTTTTCTGAGGTGTGATTACTGATTACCAATTTACTACCCTACTACCGTGTCTAAATTTTTTCTTCAAAATTTTTTGTGGCAAGGAAGTTACATGTAATTCGGGGTTTTGGGAAGGAGGGAGAGTGGGAGACTCGAACGAACAACTCTTGATGTAGGTATGAAGGTCATACAACTGGATTCAGAGGAGAAGCAGAGATCAACAATGGTGAGTCCTATGAGTGGATCCTCTTGCGTACTAGATTTTCAATCAACGTTATTTCAATGTACTGCAAATTTACAGGGAGTACCAAATCAGCTTCAATTTGATGGTATATAAATTTGATGATGATAAAAAAGATTCACGTGAACTAGATTGTGATTTGTTATTTTCAAATGTTGGTGTTTTTTATTTGAGAGATGGAAAGTGGACATTCAAATATTCGTGGCCACAATGAGAGAGATGATGTAATAATTCGAATAAAGATGCAATAAATTGAAATAAATATTGATATTATATTAGGATGACTTCTTGGTCAGAACATAGCATTTGAAAAGCTAAGGCCAACTAATATTATCATGTGATGAAATTCCCATCTTAATATTCACTCGCATGAAGCTAAATTTTACCAATCCTTTAGAATTTCTTAATAAACTTCAAAAAAATCTCTACACAATTCTAATATATATATATATATATATATTTTTATAAATTTAATAAAACTTAAAACAGCTTTGTCTATCAATATGTTAAGACTTTTCCAAACAAATAAATAAAATATTGGATAAAAAATATATTTTGCCACCTGAAAATGAACAAAATTACTAGTAGTTTTACTGATATCCATGTCTTAGATTAAAAACAAAAAATCTATATACACTATACAGTAACTCCAACTCTGTTTATGGGCTACAACCCATTTGCGGCCAAAAGGATAGTCTTGAAATAAAGGATTTGCAGACTGAACAATATGGTTTGATGTGAAATGGATGTTCGTTCAACCTAGTGGTATTCATATATTCATATAAAAGAATCTGTAGATGAGATAAGATTGATCCAAACATACGTCTCTCACACTACACTATCAAGATCGATAGCTCAAATGGTGTCTTATTTTTTTTATAAAGACAAAATTATGTTGCTAGCTGACTCTTGACTGTTGTGGATAAAGTTGATTAATCCATAAAATTAGATATATGTATATATTCGGTTATGTTTTTATCAGGGTATCCTTATATAATTTTATCAGGATATTAAATATGAGCCACTCGTTTATAAAAGTGATTTGACAAGTGTATACATACCAAGTCAAAGTATGTAAAACGAGTGGTTCACATTCAATATCTTTATATAATTCTATCAGCGCATTCTCATAGGAAAATTTCGTATTAATATTTATATCTTACTTAAATTTAAAGGAAAAATATAAAAAATAAAAAATAAAAAATTGTGGGAATTATGGATGAAGATGGCCCCAAGAGGAACAGCCACCACTCATTTAAATCTAGACAGCCAAATCCACCCTCCCACCTCCCTTTCCATCCAAAAACACACACACAAGCAAAATTATTTATTTATTTATTTTTAAATGAAAATGGAAAAAAATGTACTCACTTTCATTTCTTCTCTAACACTTCTCTTTCCTGTTATTCCATGGCCAAGAATCCATTTGAATATTTCTTCTGATTCTCTTCTCTCTCTCTCTCTCTGTCTCTCACAGTCATGAATCCTTATTGCTTCTCTTCTTCAAGAAGCACTACTAATTCTATCACACCAGAAGCATTTCTTCTTCACAATTCTCATCTCTATCTCCCTAAACATCGCTCCAATGAAACCCAGTTCTTCAAAAGAGAAGCTTTTTGTCCTCTCAAGCCTTTATTTTCACTACCCAAGTCATCTCTTTCATTTTTGAGCCTCAAGAACTCCGGACTCACACACCCTTTTGCCAGTATATCTTCCTTTGCTGAATCTGGAGGTAGTGAAGAAGAACAAAAACACCATCATGGAGGTCCAGAGACTGAAAATGGTGATGACTTACAAGGGATGGCACAGGCTTTTAACATATCTTCAAGCACAGCCACTGCTATTTCTATATGCATAGCTTTTGCAGCTCTGAGTCTTCCACTTTTTATGAAGTCTTTGGGTCAGGGGCTGGATTTGAAGACCAAGCTCTTATCTTATACAACACTTCTGTTTGGTTTTTACATGGCTTGGAATATTGGAGCCAATGATGTGGCAAATGCAATGGGGACTTCAGTGGGTTCCGGTGCTTTGTCGCTGCGACAGGCGGTGTTGACGGCGGCTGTGCTGGAGTTTTCAGGGGCGCTGATGATGGGAACACATGTCACTAGTACAATGCAGAAGGGAATTCTTGTTGCTAATGTGTTTCAAGGGAAAGATACTCTGCTTTTCGCTGGATTGCTATCTTCTTTGGCTGCTGCTGGTACTTGGTTGCAGGTTCATTTTTTTTCCAGCTTCCGCTGTTTTTCAATTTTTGAATAACTTTTATCTTTTGAAGTAGATGTTGTGCGTTCAATTGAGACCCTTTTTAAATTTATTGAAAAAAGTTACTTAGAAGATTCTGGCGTAGTCATTGCTTCTAACACAATTTAATTCCTGCTTGTAATTGGAAAATTTTGGGACTGTTGAGAATTTAAGTGTATGAGCTTGTGTTATTATGGAATCCTGCATGTATTTTATGTATATGTGACCTGAAAAATGTATTCTTCTTTATGGTAATGAAAACGTAGTAACTTTCTAGTATGGGATCTCCCGTAGAGAAGATTGCTACCGGTAGCTATTAAATTACCACAAGTAGCAATCTAGGATTTTGTACGGGAAATCCTACACCTGAAAATTTCAAATGAAAATGTTTATTCTGTAATATAAGCAGATTGTCCTTTTATTTTCTTTTAACATTTCCAAGTCATTATTGTTCTTTTCATTCTGCTAGTAATTATTCGGATATTTTTGTATGGGTTCAGATGTTTAATTAATAGAGGGAAATTTATATTGTGTTATGTTCATTAACAATTAGTAACTCTAATGGAGAAAAAGGCATGTTCATATGCTGAGTGTATAGATTGTGTCAGTCCAACGGATGAGAACTTTTGTATTGTAGAATCATGTTTCTTGTTTGAACAATGAATTTTAGATTTCTGATATGGGTCCATGCAGGAAACTGATCGATATGATTTCTCTTAAGTCTTTATGGTAATGGCTATAACTATCAATATATATTTTATATACTGCCTTTTTGAGTTCTTATTAATTTTTCATAATGAGATCCTTGTTTTATCAGGTTGCATCGTATTTTGGTTGGCCTGTCTCTACCACACACTGTATAGTAGGATCAATGGTTGGATTTGGTCTTGTTTATGGGGGGCCTGGTGCAGTCTTCTGGAGCTCACTGGCAAGGGTGACTTCATCATGGGTGATCTCACCGTTAGTGGGAGCAATGGTGTCGTTTCTCGTCTATAAATGCATCCGAAGGGTACGTTCTTGCTCTTCGAGATCTGTACTTACAAAGCTTGCTGCCTTGCATACCATATAGATTTTCATTGTCTTACAACTTATGTTTTTGATTTTGTTTTTCTTTTCTAGTTTGTATACAGTGCTCCAAATCCTGGACAAGCTGCGGCTGCTGCTGCGCCTATTGCTGTTTTCGCGGGTGTGACTGGAATATCTTTTGCAGCTTTTCCTCTAAGCAAGATATTTTCTATAGCTTTAACTCAGGCTTTAGCATGTGGTGCTGCTGGTGCCTTCTTATTTGACAGAATCATCAGAAAACAACTCGGCCATCTCCTCATCGAATCTACTTCCTCACAACCAGAGCCCCAAGATACAATTTTACACAATAAAAAACTCGGGTTACTCTCTGATGTAGCCGGTCCCAAAGGTACCCAGCTCGAAATAATTTACGGGGTTTTCGGATATTTGCAGGTCCTTTCAGCTTGCTTCATGTCATTTGCCCACGGTGGAAATGATGTCTCCAATGCAATAGGCCCTTTGGCTGCTGCATTATCCATTCTTCACGGTGGCGCCAGTGGAACTGAGATTGTTATTCCAATGGATGTTCTTGCCTGGGGAGGTTTTGGAATTGTTGCTGGACTGATGATCTGGGGTTACAGAGTGATAGCGACAATCGGGAAGAAGATAACAGAACTAACACCAACTAGAGGTTTTGCAGCTGAGTTTGCTGCAGCTTCTGTTGTTCTATCTGCATCAAAATTGGGACTGCCAATATCAGCAACACACACTTTAGTGGGTGCAGTGATGGGTGTTGGATTTGCCAGAGGACTAAACAGTGTTAGATCAGAGACAGTGAGAGAGATTGTACTTTCCTGGGCTGTGACAATTCCAGTTGGTGCAATCTTTGCAGTTTTCTACACATGGATATTGACCAAACTTTTGTCATGTATATTGTGAGTAAACATTTTTAAAAGATTAAAATGGTCAGCTGGGTGTTTTGAGTAATTAAAAACACTCGTATAATTTTTTTTTTCCTCTAATGATTTTTCCAATTAAATTGTTGGATGATTATGTCATTTTGAACCGATGTGGTTTCCCCAAATGGAAGTCACTACATATTGAAACTGGCAATACTACCAAAACTGTCTTCTAGCTGTTGTTATACAGGTCAAATGATCCTTGTTGATAACTTCAAATTTTGTTTTGAATAAAAATAAAAACACTTGTTCCAAACTGTTTGTTCATCATAGAAATTTTTGCTGAATTTTTCTTACCTTGACTTCACTTCTTTTATTTTTAGAACAGAGCAAGGGAAACAGAGAAACTTTTCCAGTCTCAAGATATTTGCTATGCTATTATCTGTGCCCTTTATGATGTTGAAATTTTCCAGTCTCAACATTCAGAGATTGCTTAAATTATACACAATGAATTGTTAAAGAACTCCATAAATCCAATCAGATTATTTTGAAACCATATTCTACATGAATACAGTTAATTCAAGTAAAATGCTAATCCACAAAAAACAAAATTCTCATAATCTTCTCATTAAAAACTGTTTATTGTACATTAACAGATGGAAGTAAGATTGAGATATGTAACAACTAACAAAGCATCAAGACAGTGAAATAAGTTTACAATGGGAAACAGATAAAGCAGCATTTACAAGATTTTCAAAGGAAAAATAGAGCCAAAAGTAGAATGTAAAAATGAAAATAGTACACTCAATTTTATTTTAATGATCAAGATTTTCTTTCAAATTTCTCAAGCAACCAACAGGCAGTTGTTTGATAGAGGTACCGGAATGTATATAGACGAGAGCCATTAAAAACAAAGCACTATGGAGAGAGTTCTTGTATAGAGGTTAAGCTGGGTTCCCACTCCAATCCAGGGCATTGTCTTACCTTTGGGAGAGGGGGTACAAAAGGCTTCCTTCCTCTTACACCTCTTCTTCTTACAATTCCTGGGATTCCTGACCACTTTTCCTTGGAGATGAAGAATTCTTTTGCTGAACGAATAGATTCATCCGATTTATCTTCATTTACTTCCCAAGTGATCCTTGCATCCGATGTATCTACTTTGCGTTGAGCAATTCTTTTGACTTTGAGCTTCAGTTTTCGTGCTGTAGTAGATGGAATCAAGTAATATTTCTGACCAGGCAACACGTTCTCGTCTGGACACAGAAAGGCTTCACTAGGGTTTTTGAAAACTTCAGGCCGAGCAACACACATCCCTGGATATTTTTCCAGCAACAGAGACACTGAAACTGCATTTTGGTACAGCTCCTCTCGCCCACCTGCATGAACTATCCTCACAAATATATCCTTTGATCGCAAGGTCAAGTGACTCAAATCCACAGATACAAGAGCTCCTCCATATTCTTTCTTCCATCTGGTTTCCTTATCTTTTTGCTTGACTAGCCCCAAAAACTGAGCACATTTCTTCAGCATTGCCGGCAATCAACAGCTGTCTGATAGAAATGTTTCATCATAGTTTCCTGGCAGGAAGAGGGAGGGCATTGTATTGGTGACTAGGTTGAGTGTCATTTATTCATTGTCTTGGTTCAATGTCATCTTGTTTCTCATGGCCGGCTCGCATTAATTTAATATTTTCCCACAGAAAGCAGCGATGAAATCAAGGTCTAATACTGTGGTAAGTATTGGATAAGGAATATCTCCATAACTTCTCTTTCTCGGCATAACCAAAGTTTTACACAAAGATTGCCGATTTGGTCCTATGCCAGCTGTGCATACACATCCTTGTGCTGATATCATACTCCCAGAGGCCTGACAAGACTTGACGTTCCAGCTTCTTCAACCTTCCACTAATCCAGTTGTTATGAAGAACAAGACAACCCTTCTTCTCACAGGCTCGTTTCACATTTTTTTTCTCCCACAAGCCTAAGTATGCACCATTTGGGAAGAGGTTTCTATCCAAGAAGTGAATGGTCAAATTTGTTTCCGGTTCCATACATCTATTATCACCTACACGGTTGGACCCACCTTCTCCGCATAGAGTGTCATAGAAGCTTGGCTGCTCGGATAGGCCAGAAGTTGCTGCATGCTTCACCACTTTCTCCAATGCAGCAATTGTTGAAGTATCACACCGAGCAAAATAAAAGCCAGAGTTCAAGCGCCTGGGTAAATTTATAGCTCCTGCAGATAGAAAAAGTAGCACAGAGGATTTAAGTATCCATTTAATTATTTTCAGTTCAAAGGGTTAACGGTTTGACACTATACTATCAACATATAGTTGAATTGACGGAGGAAATTAAAAGAGAGAAGAAATTAATTGGGAAGTAAAAATTGCATAAAAATTCAAACAGATATCTTAACCATACAATTCTCTTCGTGTGCATTCACAAGTCATACTTTTAAACCAGGTGCACAGATACTTAATTTATCTCTAGCACGGCTGAGCAAATCACCTGTTACATTGTATTCATCAGACTGTGCTGCAAGAACAGAAGGACCAAAGGAGTACAGCAATGGCAATGGACTTTTAAACCAATACACATCCACATCACTCAAAAGTACATTGTAACCCAGCTTCAGAATCTGCAGGACCATTCTGGACTTCACTTTAGTAACCCTCTGAAAGCATTTTGTTCCAAAGTGACAGTCATCAAAGCTGATGTTACTTGGAGTTGATGGATCACTGAAAACAGGCAGGCCCTACACAAAGGAGAACAGATTAAGTGCACACAAACATTTTCTACAGGGTTTTAAGGGAGAATATCTAGAAACAAACACAAGTATACTTGACAATCTTCCTACAGTATTATTTAACACAAAGCACAACAAAAGGGTACTTGAAGCCATATGGAACCAGTCAATATTATTAGTCATCTTTGGACCACAAAAACTTTAGATTCTACAAGACAGCCAAACTCATACATCCATATGGAAAATGTCCACATTACAAATCAACTTCAAGATGTTTAAGATCATTCTATAAGGTCACTTGCAGGCCCCCAAAAACTGAGAATGAAGAAAGAAGTCACTTGATAATGAAAAAGAAAGTCAAAGTCAAAGGAAGTATACCTGAATGATTGAAAACTGATAAGTTTCATGGTCTAAAGCACAAACCACAAAATTGGTTACCCTGAGGCGGCGTAGTCTGCATACCCAACTCATTAGCATGTCCCTGTAACTATATCCAGCAACTGCAAGTACAATTGTCTTATTCTCGTCTGCGATTACTGAAAGAAGTGATTCCAGGGAAAATGGAAAATCTAATGGAGCCGAGGATTCTAATTGATCAGTGAGAGAGCAGTCTAATCTTGAGTTCAGTGATCTAGCAACATCAATACAAGCCATAGTTTTCTTTAATGTCCAGAAGTGCATAGTTTTTTCTTTCTGGGAGCTCAGCCTCTTGTCTAAAACTGGAGAAACAGCTTTTTCTGTTATATTGGCGAAAATATATTCTCCATCACAGTTTAAAAGTTTTGCCAGACTAGCATAATTAATTCCATGAAAGAAAGATGATCCATACAGATAACCTAGATGGGAATTGGCAACGTACTCCCAGCTTCTTTCCACTCCATCTGAACCAAGGGATCCTCTGCCAGAAAGATCAGAACGATGCTTAGGATCAACCAGAGAAAGACTCGAGATGGTCCAACTGGCATCAAACACGAATCTGAATTCATATGACAAGGCCTCACTAATGACCCACAGATCATATATCCCCTTCCCGTACAAAAAAGGAGGAAGCACCCCGGTATGTAAAGGTAGCTCTCCATTGTTCCATGCCATAAGCATTCTCCCATCACAAAGATTCCAATGCGGACTCTGATCAAGTAACTCCTGAAACTGATGAAATGATGAACGATGTCAATTGAGTTCTCATCAATAGACATCAACTTTCAAGCTGGAGTAAATTCCTTCATACCTCCCGGGTCCTAACCCTTTTCCCATCTTGTCTTTGCCAATTTTTTCCATTGTCACTCAAGTAGAACGGCAAGTTGGAAACATTTCGCGATGAAGCAACAAGGAGCCAGTCATGGTCAACTTTGTATGCATAATTCAGGGTGGAAATGAAGTCGGGCAGGAGAATGGTTTCAGGATCAATTAACACCGATATATCCGATGTAAATGCCTGCGCTCTCGCTACCATAGAATGGTAGAATGGAGTGCCAAGAAACCTAGAGACATCCAAGCACAGAGCATAGGGCTAATGTATCAATTGGCTTCTGAACTAGACAAATCAATTTTAACATATTTGTAGTTTAAGTGCACAAATAAGAATGAACAAGGTCATGATCAAATCAAATGTTCTCATATATTACTTAGAAATGGCAATCAAATCAAACTCCTTTGACATCTACTACGAAATCTTTGACCAATATATTCAATTAAACTCAGTCAATTCACATAAGAGAAAAAAAAAAACAGAAATGCTTACGTAAAATCGATATTGGGTTCAATCAGAAGTCGAGAACCGAAGTTGCGAGCAAAAGCAGCGACAGAAGGGTGTTGGCTGAAGAGAACAACAGTTATTTGTTTTGACAAACCAAGCCATGACCGAATAGCTAGACTCTGTCTGGATCCAACAGAACCAGTAAACGGGCCAGGTGCAGTAAATATTGCAATTTTAGGACCTGTGTGCTTAAATTTGCGGTTCTTGAAGAGCATTTGATTGTTATTAAAGGCCGGTAATTTCTGAGTAGCATAAATGGAGAGACAAATCAAGAGTAACCCAGATAGCCATATTGACCAAAGTCCCATTTTCAACGCCTGTAAATTAAAAAGAAAGAAGATTAACAACAGAGTAAAAGAGAAAACGAAAAAGAGAAGAGAAAGGAACTCCACCTTCATTGTTATAAAGTAAATACGAAAGAAATGAGAGTTGGGTTTTTGTTGATAAATGAAATTGTGAGCTGGGTTTTGACTTTGTTGAGTGGAAGTTGAATTTAAAAGAAGCGAAAATGGAAGAATAGCAAACGCGCAATAGACGTGAGGTTTGGCGTCATAAACATGTCAGCTTCCGTCGCTACGTCTCCTCGCACCCATGCCATCGTCTCCATCTAAAGTATATACAGTATTTATAAGTTATGGGGTAATTGCACAAACACTCCTGGAGTTGACATAATTACATCCATATGGCAGTTTTGGACATATTAACGTAAACTCCCCTAACCTTTGAGGAATATTACACTAAGTCACTAGAGCTTGTTTGGTTGGGCTTTTGAAAAACCTCTATTGGTAAAAGATCCACTTGTAGTAGATCTATTAGAAATAGAGTTTCTGAAAAAAAAAAAAAAAAAAAAATCATAGATGTTTGGTTGGTTGACTTTAAAAAAAAAATGTCTATTTGGAGAAATACCTCATCATGAGCTTTTGCCCAATAAAGGTTTAAACTCTACTAATTTCTACTCAATTTAAAATAGATAATCTCAAAAGCTCAACCAAATAACTCTAAAAAACTCAAATAGACGTTGGTAGACATTTTGAGCCAGTAGAAAACTCAACCAAACAAGCACTAACATAACCTACCGTCAGCACTTAAATGGCCTTGGGTAATATTTTCTTTTTCACTAGAATTAAAACAAAGGGTAAATTGCACTCACGTTTGGCCCAAAAACAATCACATGGATAAGTTTAATTATTCTACATTCAACCCTCATGCACGTAACAATTCTTAGATAGCATCTAACAGGGTATGACTAGTTTGGTCTTCTAAAAATAGTTTTAATTTTTTTCTTGATTTAGGATTTAAAAATATTTTTATTTTGATACAAAAGAATTCAATAAAATATAAAAACAATATTTAACATCCGTTGAGGAAGGGCCTCCCTTTTCATTGGCATCTCCATCTTCATCTCCTTCAGTAGACCAATTAAGATTATTTCTGGTGTTTCTTGTGGGTTTGCTAAGATACTAGAAGTGGATGTGAATTTGGGTGGAAGTGTGGAACTAGAGACACTTTAGGGTTTCAAATCAATGGAGGAAGGGCCTCCAGCCTCCTCCTCCACTGTTTGTATTTATTTTCCAACGGAGGAGCCCAGCGCCTCCTACATTGTTATAAAAATCAATGAAGGCACAAGCCTCTACCATTGAAAATCAATGGAGGCCTCCACGTAAACGGGTGGATGAGGCCATGTCTCTCCACTATTTTTATTTTATTTTTTTGACTTAATGGTACGGTTGCCCCCTGAATTATTCACTTGTTGCTGATGTTCTCTCTGAATTCTTAAAATGGTTACTAAACCCTCTAAATTGTCTGAAATTGGCAGCAAGTGACGGAATCCTGATGGAATCCACTTTCCGTCTGTAATTCGCGTCATGTGATTTCTATGTGCAATTGTAAAAAAGAGTAAAATGGGAATATTAAAAAGCTAGGCATCTTATATTAAATATTTAAGATTTTTTTTTAAAAGACAAAATATTAAAATCAAATCCAATCTCCATCCCCCACGAACAAAAGAGAAAATTCTTCATCTGGTTCATTATTTGTGTTTTTTTTTTTTTTAACCCAGAAGATTATCAATCAGCACACTCGAATCCTCCACTCCAACAACAACCATATATATAAATAGAAAAATATCTGAACTTCATAGACCCAAATCACTAAACACAATTTGAATCCGAAAATACAAACCCATAGAAGGTTAAAGATCTTCAACTTTCCAGATCTTCAAACGCACAAATGAAGTCTTCTCAATTTTATAATTTTAATCATCCATGAAACCCAAAAACTGGAGCAGATCTTCAACTTTTCAAATACAGCGTTGAAGATCTTCAACTTTCAAGATCTTTAATTATTTTTATTCAATTATTTGGTTGAGTGTTTTACTTTTGTTTGATGAAGAGTTGTTATTAGATGGATACATTGTATGTGGATTTTTTTATTTTTTTATTTATTTTGTTATTAGATTCTTTGTGAAATTTGTTCTTGAAAGAAAAAAAATTCTTGATTTTTTTTTTTGATATAAAAATCTGGAATTTTTTGGTTAAAAAAAATCTGGAGAGATGGTGGAGACGATCGTGTTGATGAGGTTGAAGGATGAAGGATGAAGATGAAAAAAATATAGAATTGAAGGATGAAGGATGAAGAAAAATCTGGAATTGAAGGAGGAAGACAATGGTGGAGAGATGAGATTTTGTTATTCCCATTTTACCCTTTTTTATAATCGCACATGGAAGTCACGTGATGCGAATTACAGACAGAAAGTGATTTTCGTCTAGATTCCGTCACTTGCTGCCAATTTCAGACAGTTTAGTGGGTTTAGTGATAATTTTAAGAATTCAGAGGGATATCAGCAACACACGAATAATTCAAGGGGCAACCATACCATTAAGTCTTTTTTTTTTTTTTTTTTTAACAATTCTCTACTTTATTAATTAATATTATTTACTATATCGATTAATTTCTTTTTATTTATATTTATTAATTTACATTCAGTTCTATATTTATTTATTTATTTATTTATTTTGAAAATCAGTTCTACTTTTTTAAAGGTCTTATATTTTTATTAGTTTTCCTCTAATACTTTTTTTTATTTAAAATTCATTTTCATTTAATTATATGTATTTTTTATTTCATTTCATTTAAAATTATATATTTATTATATTAAATTTCAGTTAATTGATTGTGTTTTGTTTATTCAAGGGTATTCTTGCCAATTTCTCAGTCAAACTTGGTCAATTAAACATAACCACAAACAACCGTTAAATAGAAGGGTGTAAGTGTTGAATAATGAAACATTTCTATTTAAGTGTCTTTAGGTAAAATCAAAAGGGGACAATGTAATTTTCCCTAAAACAAATTGAACAATTATTATTTTAAAAATATTTAATTTTATTTTAAAAAAGGAAAAAAACAAAGGTGGAGATTTCAGACCGAGAAATCTCCACCGCTCCATCTCGATCTATCTTAGTAATTGTGTTAAATTTTGTTGAAAAGGTCCATTGAAAATTATAATTTTTTTTTTTTGAAATATTAAAAAAAAAATGGTCAAATTTTATCATCTCAAATTTCCAACTTTTTTTTATTATTTTTTTATTATTTTTTTTATTTTTAATTTCACCACCTCAACTACTAGATTGAAGAACTCATTAGCGAATTAGTGGTTGAGATATTGAAGTCAAAAAAATTGAATCAGAAATTTGAATTGATATAACCTGACCTTAGAAAAAAAAAGTACATATAAATAAAAGAGAAAATAGCACTAGACACAATTAATTGGTGGATAAAGTCCCAAAAAGGTCACCGACTATTCAAATTGTTCCAAAATCACTATTTTGACGAAACATTGTTCATTAGCAGGTATTCAGTTAAATCTAACGGTACCGTTATCTATAATATAACACTCCTACAAAATAAAATAGTACTATACACCATTAATTGGTGGGTAGAGTCTCAAAAATACCATTATTTCCATCTCTGCAAACTATTCAAATCTGACCTATGTCCACATTCAAGTGCACATCTCTAAAAATACTCAACTTTATTTGCTCAAATCGACACAAGAAATTAGATGCAAACAAACATTTTTCATTCAAAAAATATTCCAAGAATCGATTTGGAAAAGTGTGAAAATGAGCGATGAACACAGCTCACTCGCCGATTCGCGTCGTTTCTGACTTTTGACTAAATAATTGATCATAGCTTGCAAAATACCTCCCAGAATTTTACATTTTTTATACCGTTGGATTTATATCGAAAAATCGAAGAATCCAACATGGACAAAAATATTTATTTCCTTGCCAAAAGATACAGTTTTAAAGAAAAAGAGCGATGAACACACCACACTCGGATTGCCCGTCGCTTCTGACCTTTAACTGAATAATTGATCATAATTTTCAAAATACCTCCCAAAATTTTTCATTCTTTATACCGTTGGATTCGTATCGAAAAATTGAAGAACCCAACATGGACGAAAAAATTTATTTCTTTGCCAAAAGATATAGTTTTAAGGAAAAAGAGTGATGAACACACCTCACTCGTGGATTGCACGTCGCTTCTGACCTTTGACTGATTAATTGATCATAACTTTCAAAATACCGTCCAGAATTTTACGTTCTTTATATGGTTGGATTCATACCGAAAAATTGAAGAGAAAAAGTTATAAAAAAATTTCTTAGGGATTTTCTCAGGAAAGTCAATTAATGGTGGTCACATACTCACATGAGTGGGATATGAGGCATCTCTCAATTGAAAGATGGAACACAGCTAAAAAAAAGCTGATCATACAATAAACCATAAAAAAATTAAAAAAAAATTAAAAAAAAAACTTTGGTCTTAGAAAAAAAATACGAGTTGTGTGATATGCAGTACCTTGTAATCCATATCTCATAATTGTCATTCTCCTGTTTCGTTCAAGATAATCCTCCATTGTTGTAGAGCTTCAATTGAAAAGAAAAGTGAAATAACGCTTTGAATATCTTTGTCAAATTGTGCCCTAAGTGGTGACTTGATGATTTTACAATATTGTCCCTTCTTGTTTTACTATTTTAACCTCGATTCTAACAGGTTATGATATAAGCAAACGGATTATGACATAAGCAAATGGATTTCAAACAATTAATGGCCATAGTGGCAAAAATGGATACATTCTTTCAATGAAATGGCTAATTTGAGCCATTTTAAAAAATTAATGATCATTTAGGGATCGTTTCACCAAATCAGTGGTTCTAGATATCACTGTCTCTAAATAAAATTACAAACACTCCTTTATATTGTTGCCACGTGTGTTAGGATGAAAATGGTGAGATTGTAGGTGAGATGTTTATCATTATTGAAAACAGTAATGCTACACATACCACCTACAATCCCACCTTTTTCATCACAACACACGTTGCAGCTGAAGTGTCACTTGGTGAGTGGATAAACATTAATTGGTGAGTGAATACATGAGTAAGAGAAATAAGTATCAATTAATGTGTATCCACTCACCAAGTGACACATCAGCTGCCACGTGTGTTGGGATTGTAGGTGGGATTGTAGGTGGGATGTTTAGCATTATTGATCGTAAAAATGTTCCTATCAACTTACCTAAAATTATTTGAATCTAAAAAATACTAAAATACTAAAATACCTTGTGAGTAACATACCCGTTAAGTCTCAAGAGAAGAATAGGGAGAATGCCTGCGCTGAGAGTTCTTGCTACAATTTGGTGACCGCAAAACTTGTCTAGAAATGAAAACATCCATCATGCTGATAATTGTGAGTTATATACTTATATATGCATATAATTCATGCTTAGCCTCATAGAGAGTCAAACTTGATAACCAGCCTACCAAATAATTTTCTTTTTTTTTTTATTCTTTTTGCTACTAATGGCACAAAAAGATCTATAAGACCAAGGAGCAAGCATCAACTTAAAAGAGAGCAAACAGCCACAACTCAAACTGCAGACAATAAACAGGATTTTTCTGGCTCACTCTAGCTTTTCTCACATGCGACCTATTCTTTGTTCTTTGGTCAAATTCACAATAGTTTTGTCTGTTAATTTTATGGCTGCAGGCACTACTGACCCTTTAGGTAAGAGATTGAACAACTCAAAAACTCGACAGGAACTAGAGTGGGAGCCGAAGTACCCCAGCTTTGCTCATTTCCTTGGAGTATCCGAATGATTGAATCAAATCGGAAAGGATTAGAATTTAGATTCAGGTGGTGCAGAGAGACCACCAAGTTGCTGATCGATACATCTCGATCAACATGTAAAGGATAGTGATCACAAGTTACTCATAGGATCTTAATTTCACATACTTTCTATCTGATCAATGAAAAGTTGTTCAGGTCTCCTATTTAGTGTATTTGGCTTGGGTTGGGTGGATAAGTTTGGCTTTTGACTTGCCTGAAGTTGTACGTGTACCCTTTTGTACAAACTGCAGAGCTTTTTTGTGTTCTGGTTATTGAACTCAAGAAACATCTCGAGGTTTTTTTCCTAATGTTCTATAAGTAAATTGTCTGCCTAGGATCGACCTTGATAACGAGTTTCTTTGGATATCTTGAAAAAAGTTAAAATTTATGGTTTGATGGTAAATGAAGTTCATTCAGTTTGACAATGTCTTATATTTGGTTTGTCGCACGCATCTGAAATATATATATATATATAAAATCTTTTAGAAATAGTTGTTGATAATGGGATTATTTCGAAACTATGTCATGGAATGTAAAATTTGATATGATAGTGATTAGTGATTATAAATCATGTATGTTGTAATCAACTTGGGGCAATGGCAACAAAAAGAAAAGATAAATAAGTTTTCAAGGGTAGTTTAGTCATTTCGGGATACAAATATGGTTAAAGGTTAAAGTTAACAAAAGTCAAATGACGGTAAAGTATATTTATGTAATTATTAGAAAAAACAAATATTTATATAATTACACCTAAATTCAGGGTTGTTTGTTAAATTTACCCACTAAAATAACCTCTCCCTTTTATTTAAGGGCAGTATTGACTTTTCATACCCCAAACACATTCCAATTGGGATGTTTGTGTTTAAATAGGACATTTGTTTGAAAAATTGTTTGAAAAATTGTTTTATTAAATAAATAAAGGGTATGTTTGTGCAATTAACCCTTTTATTATTAGTGATTCTATTTCTATTACAATAGAAACCTATTCATAGGCATAGCCGCATAGGAGTATAGGATACTTTAAATGGAAATATAAAATAATATAGAAATAATTTAAATTTAAATATAAAAAGTATTCGACAAAACTTCATTCCTAAATAAACCGAAAGAATGACATTAAGGAACAGTACAGGCACTTCACAAAGTGAATCAGCCAAAGACAAGCCTAAACGTTAGAATGAAATTAAGTAAATGGATTTTAGAATTATAACATCAAACTTGTCGATAGTGCTATTATCTTGCAGTAATCTTATTATACATGAAACAGAAAGATCTGCTGGCTGGCTTACTATGCTATGACAGAAACACAAATTACAAACGAGACCATACCTAAAAGGCAAAACTGAGATACAAATTACTCATACGTCATAATCAAGGAACTATCACGCGACCACATCTACTAGCCCTTGTAACTAATAGCACAGAACCCATTTAACTTCCCTAAGCTCGTATCCGTGTTGCATACTTGCATCAGAGTGATTTAATACATTTCTCGACAGCCATTGATTGCTACACAACAGATCATGGAGCATGATCTCCAGTTTCAGGGCACGTCAACTCTTCAAATACACCCAACCAGAACTCCTTGTGCTAGAATGTTCAGATTAACCCAACATATATCTCTCTGTTCATCTGTGTCTCCGCACAGGCGATCTGGATCTTGACCTCCTTCTCCTGCCAAAAATTTTGTAAAGTTAATTAATCAAGAATCTTACCAAAAACATGAAGTTGTTAGTCGAAAATTCAGTATTCTGACACTTTCACCTGAGTTGCATATTGTTATAATGATGGTTGTGTATGTCTTAAAAACATTAACACAATCGTTAATCTTAAGACTGCATGGTAACATACCTGGTAGTCTCAAGAGAAGAATAGGGAGAATGCCTGCGCTGAGAGTTCTTGCTATGTGGTGACCGCGAAACTTGTCTAGAAATGAAAACATCCATCATACTGATAATGGTGAGTTATATATGCATAATTCATGCTTAGCCTCGTAGAGAGAGCCAAACTTGATAACCAGCATACCAAATAAATTTTTTTTTTTTTTTTATTCTTTTTGCTATTAACGGCACAAAAAGATCTATAACACCAAAGAGCAAGCATCAGCTTAAAAGAGAGCAAACAGCCACAACTCAAACTGCAGACCATAAACAGGATTTATGTGGCTCATGCATCAAGCTATCGCATGTTATATTAAAAAATTCTCTTCGTTGAGTCAACCTTTAAGATTTACTTGGATTTAAATTAACTCAGAAGAAAGAACCCTCAAGGAAAATATTTGAGTATATATAATGGTAGCATGGTTGTGTTGCATATACCAACAGAAAGCAATGCCTGTGTTGCACTGTGTTGCATATACCAACAGAAAGCACTCAACTGTAAATTAGAGCTGCAGATAACTCCCTAGAGTATTAACATTTATCAACGTAGATATCATTTTAAGGAAAAAGAATGTTAACCGCAATTAGAAGAGTAGGAAACATAAAAGAAATTACCACAATAATCACTAATAGTGATTGCAAATTACCACCAGGCTGAAACAGTTGGGATATAGATTTCTAATTTAAGTCATATTTTGCTGATTAATGTACTCTTGACTGATAAACAGAAGCAGATATGAGCAACTTATTGTTTGCATCAAGAAAGGCAGAAGGAGAGAAACATTGTGGTGGTAAGAGATTTGACAATCAAATCTGTTAGATGTAAGAAAATGGAATATTAAGCATTGCACCTCAACATCTAGCCTCTGAAACAAGATCTCGCAAATAATGCATACAAGTATACAACAAAATGAAAAGAACACATTATTGAACCAAACGTAGAGCAAAGTATGCATCTAAGGGTTGCTACAGCCAATCAAGTCTCAACATATCTGTAGTGATTCTTGTTTTGGTCGAGAAATGAAAAGAAGGGGCAGTGTTGACCGTTGTTCCTCAGAATGTGCAGTCAACTACTCAATACCTTTTCATAGCAAGTCCAAAACACTTAAGAATTTTATCCTTTGACGATATATATAAATAGGACATGCAAGGAGATATTGATAAATGGTTACCTTCTCCCAGACCTGACAGGTGATGGCGTTAAGTTGCGCTTTCTTGAATGAGACTTCCTGTAGAAAATACCAGAATAAGAGACGTTATACACATTGTAGTAATAAAGGAGAGAAAGAAAAAAGATCTAGATGGTTAACCTTTTAGAATCATTTGATGTTTCATCACTTGAATCATTGGCACGACTAACCGTGTTGTCCTTGCTGTTTCTACCTCTAGAGCTAATTGATGAGGAACGTCTTCTCTTATGCCTGCTTGAATCACTAGTACGTTTATGTCTCGGTGTGTCTTCATCCTTTGATCGTTCTCTTTTTTTGTCGATGCCTTCTTTGGCACTAGCTCTATGGTGTCTCTCTGCATCTTTTCTATCCTCCTTGACATCGAGATGAGTAGATTTTTTTCTTGACTTGGATTCTGTAGTTTTTTCCTCGGGCTTAACACCTTTCTCTTTCATTTTATCTCTTGAGCCATTCCGATCATCTGCCTTTTCCTTTCTTAAATGTCTTTCTTCCTGTCTCTTACGATTTTCATCTCCCATCTCATCTGTCCCATTATCAATCTCTATTTCCTTACCACTATTTTTTCCAGAATGACTCTTTTTACTTTCATGTCGATCATTTTTAGCAGATCTGATTCTGTTTTCTGTACTTTGAGAATTATCATTTGTTGATTTTTTCACACTGCCATTTCTGCCATGCAGTGCAGATTTTATGTCCACTGTGGTCTTTTCTCCATCCAGCAATTTTCCACCATCAATGTTGTTTTCATGCTTATAATCTCTCTCAATTCTATTCTCACTCAACTTACTGATAGTGCTGCTCTTGTTATTTTTGGATGCAAAAGTACTAGTTTTGCTCAGATCACTATCCAAATTTGATCGAACTCTATCGTGCCCTTCAAGTTCCATATGACCATTCTCAGCTGCATCAGGTATTTCTTCTGAAAGCTTATTCATGCTTGACTGCCAAACAGCATTACCTCTAGAACTTGGCACACTTGAACTCTGTATTTCATCAGCCCTATTATTATCATCATTGTCGTCATTATCAGAGGCATAATTTCCAAGACCCAATACATCTCCAGGAGAGCTAGAACTAGATTTTTCATTGTCTCCTTCAGTCTCAGATTCCTTGGCTTTAACAGGAACTAGAACCTTTGCAGAGGCCTTTGGTGTTGGGACTGCTGGAGGAGGTGGTGATACCTTACCATTTGAAGCCACAGTGTTGTGGTCAACTGCAGTAATTAAAAAGTTACATCATCAGAATTCTTTCTTTTCTTTTTCTTTTTAAAATTAAAGCAGAGAGGTTAGCAAAATTCAGTACTTGCACTGCAAATTCTCAAACATAGTCTCTGGTGATAATGTGTTTACCTTCAACAGTCAGATCATCTTCACTAAGAACTTTGGTTGCAATTTCATCAAACAGCTCATCAGTAACCTGTTCAAAAGCATTAATATTATAGCCACCGGAGAAAAGCATTAAATTAGACAAACATCAGTTTTTAAGAGGTTGTAACCTTTAGAAGAACTTCAGTTAGGATGCGCTTTATTTCATGGTTAATTGCTGCAGTCCTAGCTGCTTCCACATAATCCTACAGAGAGAAAATCTATCATTTAAATTCCAAAGAAAGATTAAGTGCATAGAGAAAATAATACTCTAATAAGAAAGTGTCACCAAAAGAAAAGTAAATCATCATGTCAAATGGATAACGACAAAAAACCTCATCATCGTCCTCTTCTTCGGTTGACCTAGGAGAATCAATGCTTTTGCTATCTGCTTGATCACCTTTTCCGTATGATTTATGAGCAATTTCATCCTCAGTGGATTGTGTGTCCTCATTAGGAATCTCTATGGAAGACTTTGTCATGGCAGCTTTATTCTTAATGATTTCCTCTTTAAGCCAATTAGGCACAGGAGCCTGAAAACAATTTCCACAAGGTTCAGAAGATAACAAATGCAAGGGGAATCACTCCATAATGATTGTGAAAGTATTGCAAGTCAATCAGTGAAAGAGAGTAATTACCTTTTTCGGACGTTCAGAAATGCTGGAAACCCCATACGCATCACCTGGGAATGCTGCAGTAGGATGAAGTGAAGCTCCAGCACCAAGGCCAAAGGCACCCGCAGATGATGAAATTGTAGGTTGGAAGCCCGGTCCATGAAATCTTCCAAATTGAGGTGCAGTGGGTCCAGGAACAGAAGCCATGGCCATGGAAGGATCATGCTGGAAAACAAAGCAAATGTTAGCGCATTGCAGTGAGCCTCAAATGTCAAATGACTACTCATAAATCCAGAACCAAGACCTGTGGTCCTGATGGAAGACCAGGAGGCATTGGTGGATAAACTACACCAGGTGCAACGGGGGAAGTCCAAGAATTAACAGAAGGAATGGCTGCAACGGGATCAATGTTTCTTACAGTTCCTGCTGAATCATGATGAGTAGCATAAGTGGACTGCATATGAAGATCGTGATCATGATCATGATTAAACCTAGGTGCAAACTGTAAAGGCTGATCACTAAGATCAGTTGTGGGATCAGCCGCATGATTCCCATATGCGAAAGGCTGTCCTTCCTGAGACGAGGAAATGTGCATAGGTAATGCTCTATACATATAATCCTTTTGATCTGTAGTCTCCTCTTTACCTGCAATTAATGCAAGTAGTCAAAGAACAGGCCCAAAAAAATGAAACAAAAGATATATCCTCAGGAACAATATAAATTTAATTTGATCACTATTAATTTGCTCTTCAAGTATTATGCAGATAAAACTCAAATTGTAACACAAATTCAAGTTCTATAACATATGAAGTCTTAAAATTCAATATAAACATCAATATAGGAACCTTTCATTCCTCTGCGAAAATCTCTAATTTGCATTTATAGACTGGATCAGTACAAAATAAAATTAAAGGACTTGAGATGGGAGTGTTAATTCTCCATGCCCTTTCCCAAGCCAAAAAAAATAAAATTTATTAAAGGTCGCATTTACGGGTGTTTATCAATTTAAATTTAAAAAGAAAAATGTGTAAATTATAAAAAGATTAGGACCATAGAAGCAGTTCTTGATCACAAGCTTCACATGCAAGTTCAAAATGCTAAGTGAATTATTACCTGTAACAGAAGAATAACTAGAAGGTACCTCCTGCGGAAGAACAGATGGACTGGAATGTAAACTTTCTTGACGAGTAAACTCAACATTTGCTTCTCCAGCTGAAGCGCCATCTCTACCCATGTAAGGTACACGCACATCAGGAACATAGGAAGACGGCCCCGAGCTGACAGATGTAGTCCCCTGTTGATAAGCCATTGGAGGCTGGTGTGGAGGTGCAGGTGGAACCGGAAACTGTTGATAGTTGGATGTGGGAAGTGACTGTTGTTGAGCATCTGGATAATGAAAATCAGCCACTTGCTGATACTGAACACTAGATTGAGTTTGTTCTTCTGGTCTGCCAACTGGGTTAAACTGAGCCTGCACATGCTGATTCTCCATGGCTGCTCTTGCATTGGCCCATTCTTTAGCCCTGGCAGCCCAATCTTGCGTATTATTATGTGCTGCCATTACAAAAATTATTGAATGTCAAATTCAATTTCATCAGTACACAAAAACGAATGCCGAAGTTAAAATAAACTTTTAGAAACATTGTGTGAGATAAGATATATCTATATACCAAAAAAAAAAAAAAAAGATTGGCCCAAATGAGAAGCAGAAAGAATAAAAAATTTCATGAATTTTAGGGGTGCACATAATAACATTTGAACATACTTCTCGGCTTTGTTTAGCAGTATAGCAAGAGGTCTTATTATACAATGCAATGAAGATAATTATCCCATTAATTCTTAAATACTATATACAGAGTTGGAACAATCCACTGTCAAATATATAATTTTCATTCCAATCACAAAACGGTCTAGTAGCAATCAATCAATAACTAAAATATATAAGTGACCCGGAAAAAAGGCAAACAATGGAGAAAATATAAACTAACAAGCTGGTCTACATGAACATAATGAAACAAATCATAAGATATTAAAAAGGAAATATAACAACGCACCTGAATAATCCCAAGCTTGGTGATGATGAGCCCAGTTGGGATTGTTCCAATCCTACAGATATTAATTTTATTATTTAAGCAAAAGAGTAGATATCGATTCAAATAACAAATGAAGAGAGAGATGGAGATGGAGCTAAAAACCTGATTGGGCTGAGGGTACGATTGGGAGATATGAGGAGGTACGTGAGGACGAGGTGGGAGAGGGTAGTGGTTGTTCTGGTGCTGTGAAGGATAAGGAAGAGGAGGTGGTGGAGGCGGAGCCCACTGAGACGGCTGAGGAGGAGACGGAGGAGGTTGATAGTGGAATTGGTTGGAATACCATTGCTGCTGACCTTGTGGAGGCACTGGCGGTCCTTGTTGAGGCGGCGGCGGCGGCGGCGCTTGCTGCTGCTGCTGCTGCTGCTGAACGTAATGGTTGTGGTGGTGATAATCCGCCGTGGGCGGAGGCTGTGGTGGTAGCGGTGGCCTCATGTACCGGTGGGGCTGCTGTTGGTACGAGTCCATGGTTTTCTGTTTTAGGTTTCTTGTGTAGCTGTGTATATCAAAGAGGAATAAAAGAAGCGAAAAATGGGATTTTTCTCGAAAGGGTGCAGGGTCTTCTGCTGTGTCTTGTTGTTGCGGATCTTAACCCTTCTGTTCAGAAGTATTTATATGCAAAATTAATAATGTAATATTTAATGAGTAAATGTGATTCTTATTTTTAGTCTTTAGAACAATTTTTAATTTACTTCTTATTTTTTAAAAATTACAAATAATTCAGGGTTTTAATAGCAACAATCATGGAAAACGCGAAAGAGCCTAGACAAGGAAAATAAAAAACGAAAAAAATGTGTCAATTTAAATTTCTATTTGTGAGTATTTTTGCTCAATTACATTTATCAGCAGCTATTTTGACATGCTGCCTTCAATCTTGATCATCGTAATTCTACAAATTATGCTTTTCCAGCATAAAATTACATTTGACAACTACAAAAAATAAGATTGGGCTGTATCTGTCGCATTGAATGTTGCACGTCTTCTTCGTGGAGATTGTCAGATTGATATGAGATTTTGCAGCTTCAGTGGACATTTCCTTTGTCAAAACTTTCTGGGTTCAGCTGTAAAAAAGTTGCTTGAACCTTCATCTGCTCAGAAATAAGTTGGAAAATATAGAAGAACATAGGTGATATTATGCCATGGCCAATGATCATGCCACTGCATCCGCTTGTCTTCTAGCCAGTCGTGCATACAGGCCTTCTTCTCGGACAAGGTCTCTGTGACTGCCCATCTGTGAAATGGAACAGAAGTTTGAGAAGGATTTACAGTTCTATTTATGTTAAAGACTGGATTATGCTGTGGTATGAGACTGTAAACTATAATCCCTGGAGATTCTTTCGCATAGAAACTAGTGGAATACACTCCAAACAGAGTATTTTCGTGGGTAAGAATTGCTTTGTTATTTTAAGTATAGAGTGTGTTTACATTCAAGCAAAAGAAGGTATTATTTTCAAAACTAAATTCATAATGGTTAGGGTACCGAAATAATTGGCCATAAAACTAACCTCGATAACTCGACCACCACCCATTACCACTATTCTATCAGCAGCTTGTATTGTAGAAAGCCTGTGGACAGTGAACAATCAAACTTCAGACTATCGTATTAACACTCAAAAGTCAAAAGCAGTGGAGAGGGTAATGGTTACCTGTGAGCAATTACTAGTACAGTTCTCTTTGTCATTGTGTTGCTTCGGAGAGCACGAAGAACACCCTAGGTATTGGGGCAAATAATACAATACAGGCAGAAAATTCAGTAAAGAACCTAACTCTCCTTTTTTTTTTTTCTAATCTTCAGTTTTAAAATTTTTGAGGGAAGGAGACTATTGCCAAAAGTAACTACCTTTACATTGTGTTCACTCTCAGCATCCAGTGCACTAGTGGCTTCATCAAGGATCAAAATATCAGGGTCCCTAAGAATAGCACGAGCAATAGCAATGCGCTGCTTCTGTCCCCCACTAAGCAAATCATCATCAACAAGTGTTTCATAACCATTGGGTAGCGAGGAGATGAAGTCATGGGCATAAGCTTGTTTGGCTGCCCATTCAATGTCCTCTTGTTTTATATCTCGGGTACATCCATATTTTATGTTTGAACTGATATCCATGCGGAAAAGTTTTGGTTCCTGTTCGAAAGAATTTTGTAAGGCTAGATCAATGGAATTTTGATAATTATGGGAGTATATGAAGAAATAAAGAACCTGTCCCACGTATCCAATTCTTTCCCGGAACCACTTGGTGTCCAACTCTTTAAGAGGGACTCCATCGATCAATACCTGCAGGGAACAAACTTACATAAATTCAACTGATATTACTCTAGGTGAACCAAAGAATATATTTAACAACTGAATCGAATAGAATTGATGTTGATTAACTATCTTGATGATAAAACCTTCAGCACAAATGAGTATAATGTTACTCTAATGTCAACAAATCTTTCTGCTCAGTCATATAAAATGCAAAACGTCATAATCAAGAAATGGATGTAAAGAAATTATACCTGACCCTTTGTTGGCTCATAAAGACGTTGTAAAAGATTCACCAGGGTGCTTTTTCCACTACCACTAAGACCAACCTAAGCAAGTGGCATATAAGTTCCCATGGTCATTATGGATGCCAAAAAACAAGGTATCCAAACCCAAAAAAGAAAAAACAATGTCAAAGAAAACCCAAAAACTTACAAGTGCAACTACTTCACCAGGAGTTACAGCAATGCTTACATTTTGCAATACGGGTACCTATACAAATGCATAACAATTAGTTAATGCTTAACTAAACAGTATTACTATAATAAAACCATACAGTAAAACTAAAATCAGATACAAGGTCACAGTGAGCAAGAAGAAAGTATAACAGTAAAGGGCTCAAGGGATTAAATTTTTTACTTTTTTATTATATATTAGGGTTATTGGCACCAGTCACCCCTGAACTTTACGTGAGTTTGCATTTTACTCCGTGAACTTGTTTTCTAGGCGTTAAACCCCTTGGACAGGTGTTCAGAGGGCAATAAACCAAGCTGTTTGTCAATTAATGAGAGTTTGGGGGTTTAACGCCCAAAAATAAAGTTCGGGGGTAAAATGCAAACTCGCGTAAAGTTCAGGGGGGCCGGTGCCAATAACCCTATATATTAAGGAAAACATAAAAGCAAATGTTTTACCAGAAATGGGAAAAAATAAGATCTTTAAATTGTTAACAAAACCATCCATTTTAGCTTCTATTCATTTTGTTCTCCTTAAAATTACCATAATTGAATATGCTCTAGCTTTTTATGGAGTATTTCTGCCTTAGGGAACAAAGAAAAGCAGCATAAAAGAGGATCAAATCAAATCCAGATGGAGAGTTTTAAAATCTTGAGAATAAGGTAACATACTGTTGGCCTTGATGGGTAATGAAAAGATACATTTACAAAATCTATGCGTCCCATTAGCTTTTGCAACTTCTTTCCTGCAGGGAGAACAACATTCGAGGTTCCAAAGTTAAATTAGGATAACATAAATCAACCATAGGAGAAAAACATGTGGAAAGGTATTTTTCCTACCGAATATAATACACCATAGAAAAATCATGACAGAAAAAGGTAGGTTCCAACTTTTAAGAAGAGAGTATGATGCTTCATTGTCTAATATTTCCCTTTTTATGTACAAAGTTGAGAACCTACTAATACATGTACCACAAGAATAATCTTCCTAAGATCAACATATTTACAGCTTAAGGCAGCAATTTCCTAAATTACAGATTAATAAGTGAACCAAGAAAGCATGAAAAGGACTGGATCAAAATATAATAATAATACAATTTTGTTAGACCTTATTAAATTCATAAAATGCTTGCCTTTTGATATGAATTGATTACTAGGCATGAGATCCATCAACTGGAAGACCTTTTCACTTGCCCCAATAGATTGCATCATAGATGATAAATTATCTCCCACCCACCAAGTTGAATATATCAGCCATTCACTATATAATATAAACTTTGTAAGCTGCTCTGCTGTTATATTACCCGTCAGAATAGACATTCCTCCAACTAGCACAGCAATAATCTATAAAACAAATGTGCCAATAAAAACATAAGTCCAGAATATAAACTTACCAGAAAAACACAAGACCAGAGCTTAGGCAAAGAAGCTTTCATTATGTATTTGATACAATACTAAAGCATCAAACATTGATTAAAATAAAAAAATAAAAAAATAAAAAATAATTCAAAGCTTAAAATGTTAAACATTTTTTTATAACAGTTAATGATATCAGAAATCCACGTAGTAACCACTCTTTAATACCCGAAGTAGGAATGGAGTTAATGTGCAGTCAACTCAGATCCAATAAGATATGATCTCGTCATTAGAATCATCAGTACAAGTCTTGCTTAAAACTTTTGAGAATGCATTGACAAATCATAAACTACATAGAAGATGAGGAAAAATATTTTGGATTGAAGGCTTTGTTGACTTAATCAAAGAATACACTGTAACCCACTATGAAGTCAAACCAAACTTAAGTAATATTACAGCGAGCGATGTATCATTGAGTATCTTATGAAATGGTTTTGTGCAACAATAAAGAATTATTCAAAGAAAAAAGGAAAATATAATTAAACAGTAAACATCTTATCATCTCGAAACCAATGAAAGAGAAACCTGAGTAGAGTGATAAAGCATGTTGAAGCTCAGGTTCCAGAATCCATATGCGGCACTTTGTCGCAAGCTTATATCAGCCAGTCTCCCCAGCCATTGATTGTACCTATCCATTGTACGTCGCAATAACCTTTATATTAGAATCACTTATAACACACAAGAACCTGTTAATATATGTTGCCTTTTGTTCAGAGTTGCTCATAGAAAAGTAAAAACTACACACAAAGATAATTTATAAAATATGGTATTCTAGCAGAAAGCATCATTACCTTGCAAGTTCTTGCTTCTCTGTTCCATAGACACGGACAGTTCTCATCAAAGAGAATGTCTCTTGAGCTACCTAATCAAAAAATTTATTGCAACCTTATTAACTGTAAATCATTGGAGAAACATAATCTACAAAAAGAATTATAGATCAATGATTTTGTTCTACTTCATTGGCAGAAGCAGTGAACTCTTGTGTTAACTTTGCTGCCTTCTTCTGGTACCTACAGAAGGAAACAGTTTAAGAAGTGGTAATCAACAATACTCCATAAATAAATACATACGTAGAAACAATTCATATTATGATATACCTGAAAGCTTTAAACATTAGAAAGAAATGTGAATTGTATGCATCATGGCAAATGCAATACAATATGTGGTCTAGGGCATCACTTTTATCTCACAGCCTTAATCCACTAACTTTCAGGCACTTCCTAGTCCTTGAAAAATCAATTTAAGAAACTATATCAGACCTAATCAAGGTGCTAACCTTAGTGCACATAGTCATATTTAATATCATCTATTCCTGTTTTATAACACATCCACGTTACATCATCATTTCCGTTAGTTATTATGCTGATTTCTAGAGATTATAGTTTCTAATTTTATTCTCCTTTATTGTAGCTTTATTGTCTTTCCTATTTTGTTTCCTAGATTAGTGGGATGTGATTTCCTAGATTAGTGGGATGTGATTCCTTGTATAGTCCTTGACAACTTGTATATATATGTTAGTATACAGATCAATAAGATTAAGGCAATCAAGTCTATTTCTACATGGTATCAGAGCACTCTCTGAACCCAAGCAAACCCTAATTTTCTTGATACTCTTTCCGGCAACAAAACACCAAACAAATATTTTTTTTCTTTCTATTCTACTGCTCTTTCCAGCAGTAAACCATCTTAAAACCACTCCAAAAATCAGTCATGTTAAACGACTCTAAAGAGGCTGTTCCCGGTTCAGATTTCCCCAAAATAGACAGCAAACGGATTATAAGTCAGCAACCATCCTCCACTATAGCATCTAGATCCTTGGTTCACTCAGGTAATTTTCTACTGGCCATGAATGCAAAACAAGTGTCTAGTCAAACCTGGATAGTTGATTCCGGTGCCTCAGACCATAGATTAGTGATTCCAGTGTATTTAAGACATTCTCACCCTGTGTTGATAATCTGAATGTTCGTATAGCGGATGGAACACTATCGAAGGTGACTGGAATTGGTTCAGTGGCTGTCACTAAAGATTTGGTCCTGAAATTAGTTTTGTTTGTTCCTAAATTAAATTGTAATTTGCTGTCCGTAAGTAAGCTGACCCAGGAGCAGCAATGTATTGCTAATTTTTCTCCTTATGCATGTATTTTTCAAGAATCGGATTCGGGGAGGACGATTGGCAGTGCTAAAGCCTTGTCTGGACTCTACTTTCTCAAAGCATAATCCTATGTGAAAAAGCAATCAAATCCAGGTGGGGCTGGTTGTGAGGTGTTTTCTAGCTATGAAAGTCTCGTCTAGGTATAGTGATGATAGGCAGGTTATGATCTGGCATTATCGCTTAGGTCATATGAATTTTCCTATTTGTCCAAAATGTTTCCCTTATTATTCAAAAATAAAAACCCCAATCTGTTTCAATGTGAAGTGTGTCAATTTGCGAAACATACTCACAATGTTTATCCTATTTCAACTTATCGAACTTCTAAACCTTTTTCAATGATTCATAGCGATGTTTGGGGACCCTCACGGGTTCCAAACATCACGGGATCTAGATGGTTTGTTACATTCGTAGATGATCACACTAGGATCACTTGGGTATTTCTCATGAAAGAAAAATCTGAAATTACAAGTATTTTTTAAAATTTCAAAAATATGATTCAAAATCAATTTAACACGTGTATTCAGATTTTAAGGACCGATAACGGGAAAGAATTTTTTAACTCAACTCTCAACAATTATCTTTTTCATGAGGGTATCATTCACCAAAGCACGTGTTGATACCCCTCAACAGAATGGAATTGCTAAAAAGAAAAACCATCACATTTTAGAAATTGCCCGATCTTTACTTTTTTCTAGCAATGTTCCTAAAACTTTTTGGGGTGAAGCAGTTCTTACGGCTGTATTTTTGATTAACAGAGTTCCTTCAAGCATTTAAAATTTTTCCACACCCTGTCAAGTTTTTTAAAATGCTTTCCCTCATACCCGACTTGTAACTGATATCCAGTTAAAGATTTTTGGCTGCATGGTTTTCATTCATGTGTATCCATATTACCATAGTAAATTGGATCCTAAATCTGTTAAGGGAATATTTATTGGATACTCTTCTCTTCAGAAGGGATACAAGTGCTACTACCTAGAGACTAGAAAAATTTACAATTCAATGGATGTTACGTTTTTTTGAAAACAAGCCCTTTTTTTCCAAAACCGATATTTAAGGGGGGGGGTTGGGGGTTGTCCTCTCCATGATAATAGGAATCTCAGTCCTAGTCAATCTCTCGATCCAAATCAATCAGGTCAGTCTTCCAAATTTGGTCAATCTCCTAAAAATCAGCCACAAGATCTTCAATCCTCTTTTAGAAATCAGACCTCAATCAGTCCTAGTCTCCCTAGGAATCTGCTACCACATCTTGTTACCAATTTCCCAGTAAACCAGATGCCAGAAATCAGCCTTGAATCTTCTAGGAATCAATCAAGTTAGTCTACTAGTCAACAGACTCTAGAAAGTCAAATAGAGTCTAGTCAGTCTACTAATCCACCTCACGTGCAAAAAGACCTGATTGTCTATCACAGAAGAAGGAATATGCGAGAAACAAGAAATCATATAGATTTTAGCTCTATCCAAGATTCTGAACCGAATTCTATAGTCCCAGAAACTGACTCATATGAAACAAAAAAAGAAACAATATCAGAAGGAGTTCAAGATCAGCCTATTGCCGTGAGAAAAGGATACCGAGAATGCAAGGATCGTCCGTCGTATCCTTTAAGCAATTATGTTTCATATTAAAGACTCTCACCTCAGTTTCGGGCATTTGTTACCAGACTTGCTGATATTCCAATTCCAAATAATATTCAGGAGGCTCTAAAAAACCCTGAATGGAATAAAGCAGTTATGATTGAAGTTCAAGCCTTAGAGAAGAATGGGACCTGGGAACTAACAGAATTGCCAAAAGGAAAGAATCCTGTGGGATGCAAATGGTTGTTTATAGTCAAAACACGAGCTGATGGGAGTGTTGAAAGACACAAGGCAAGATTGGTGGCAAAAGGGTTCACACAGTCATTCGGAATTGACTATCAGGAGACTTTCACACCTGTGGCAAAATTGAATTCGGGTCTTACTATCTCTTGTTGCTAATCTCGACTGGCCATTAAATCAGCTAGACGTGAAGAACGCTTTCCTAAGTGGGGATTTGATAGAAGAGGTCTATATGGAGGTACCACCTGGACTAGAGACAGCTGCTACTGTTAATAAAGTATGCAGACTCAAGAAATCACTCTATGGCCTCAAACAGTCCCCTAGGGCCTGGTTTGAGAGATTCACTTGCGTGTTGAAGAAACATGGATGTTTCCAATGTCAATCGGATCACAACATGTTCATCAAATACTCTCAGAAGGGGCAACGAGCAATTTTGATCATCTATGTAGACGATATCATCTTAACAAGAGATTTTCTTAATGAAATACCAAGAATAAAGGGCTGGTTAGCTGAGGAATTCGAAATCAAGGACCTAAGACATCTCAAGTACTTTCTTGGTATGGAGGTGGCTCGGTCAAAGAAGGGTATTATGATTACACAGCAAAAATATATGTTGGACCTACTGCATGAAACAGGAATGCTCGACTGTAAGCCGGTTGAAACTCCTATAGATACAACCATGAAACTTGGAGCTGACACTAGGAGTGCACCGGTAGACAAAGGAAGATACCAACAACTGGGGGGAAATCTCATTTATCTCTTACACACTAGGCCGGACATCGCTTTTCCAGTAAGTGCAATAAGTCAATTCATGAACAATCCTACTGAGGAACATATGACAGCTGTACAGAGAATCCTACGGTACTTGAAATTCACACCTGGAAAAGGACTGTTTTTCGTAAAAACAGCAAACGAGGAAGTAACTCTATCCTCAGATTCTGACTGGGCAGGATCTATCACAGATAGGAGGTCTACATCTAGGTATTGTACGATTGTTTGGGGGAATTTAACCACATGGCAAAGCAAAAAACAATCGGTTGTGGCTAGGAGCAGTGCTGAAGCAGAATTTTGTGCTATGGCACATGTAATATGTGAGGGGCTTTGGATCAAAAGAGCTCTAACTGAACTTAGGGTGCCTATGGAGAAGCCTATAAACATGTTTGTGATAATCAAGCTACAATAAGCATTGCTAAGAATCCGGTTCATCATGATCAAACCAAACCCATCGAAATAGACAGACATTTTATTAAAGAGAAGTTGGAAGCTGAAATTCTAAAGTTGTCCTACATTCCAACTGACCCGCAAGCAGTAGACATATTAACTAAGGCACTACCTCGGAACAGATTTGAAGAGTTAAGTGTCAAGTTGGGATTAATCAACATCTACGACCCAACTTGAGGGGGGGTGTTAGTTATAATGCTGATTTCTAGAGATTATAGTTTCTAATTTTATTCTCCTTTATTGTAGCTTTATTGTCTTTCCTATTTTGTTTCCTAGATTAGTGGGACGTGATTCCTTGTATAGTGGGATGTGATTTCCTAGATTAGTGGGATGTGATTCCTTGTATAGTCCTTGACAGCTTGTATATATATGTTAGTATACAGATCAATAAGATTAAGGCAATCAAGCCTATTTCTACAATTTCAATAATAGCCATTCTGTAGTCATACACTTTTAAGGAAAGTGTGCTTAAACTTCAGAAGAAAATATAAGAAAAGTGTACAGAATCTTACAGTCCATAGATCAGCATTACTCCTGCTAACGTTGTGCATATCAACAATGTACATAAGCCAAGCGGCCATGACAAAACTATCAAATAGATTAGTGCCCCTGCCCCCTGGAAAGAAATAATTATAATGCAAATTGTATTCTAGTATTTTTAGTAGACTAAGAAGCATTAATGATTTTATCAGAAAAATACCTGTAGAACATTGCGGAATATTAAATTAAGGTCATTTCCAATAATCCTTGAGACTTGCTGACAGTCAGATCCAAGCCTACTTGTCAAATCACCAACTGTTTCAGAGTCAAAAAAGGATATATCCTACAATGGATGTGACAAGAAAGTAAGTTAATCTATACACCAACATATGCAGGAAGGTATAGCTTGCTTAGTGATGCCAACAGCATCATATTTATCAAAATTTGAGTTTCCTATATCACCGAACCTGGAGAAGAAGAGCAGAATACAATGTTTCCCTCATTCGCTTCACCTGTGAAATATTGCAGAAATTCAATTAGCATTGAAGTTCATAAGCTAATGACCACAGTCCACAATTAAGGCTGATACTTTGAAGATTTATTGAAAAATGACCATGTTCCATTTACAAACTTGTTCCCGTATGTATGGCCCAGCCAGGAACCAGACAAAGTATTGCTTATTTTCACCACCTCATCAAATTAACAGAAAATCTAAAAAAGTTTAATTTAAGCTCATAATTCACATGATGTAATGTCTAATGCCTAGAAACATCTCTAGTACCCATCCAACAGAACCAATTATGTTGGATGGATTCTCTTAAAAGAAACAAATATATATGTGAACAGTAAATCATTTGATAGGGACTCACAAGAATCATATTCGCAATGCCAAAACAGCAACCTCGTACACCGCTGAAGTTAAAATATACAGAAACAGAGTCAGCAATTTTGTAACATTGTTCTGAATCACAAATTCCAAATGAATTCGGTATTCAAAACCATGAACAGAACAAAAATACTACATCACTCTGACATATGTTGCGATCGTTCATATTTCAGTCAGGTCAATCGTGAATGACAGAACAATCATAAGACAAAAGAGACTTATTTTTGACATATGCAGTAACAAGAAAGTTTCATGTATAATAATACAGTATAGTAAACATGTTAATTGTAAGAGTGATTGGGTAAATTTCTTAAACACGAGCAGACTCCTCACTCCTCAGTGATGAAGAATGAGGGTCATAACTCATGCCATATTCAACAATGTAAAGGAGAAAGGGAAATTTGACCATACAAGATTTTAACCTGCATATTCCAGAAGTAACACATAGCAGAATTAACAGACGCACGTTGCGGTGGAACACTGTGATATCACCGCTCTGTGCCGTGAAGATTGATGCTGTCAAAAAATGAGGTATGGAGATCTCCGAAAGCTGTACCAAAACATATCAATAAAAATTACCATCCAGCTCAACTAGAGCAACAATAGTACAACCAAACTCCTATATAGAATCTCAGCTCTACTAACCTAACAAAAAACTTGAACGCAACTGCATGTAACAATAATAGAATTAAAAAAAAAGATAGAAAAAATCAAACGCACCGCCGCAACAATTAGTGCAGTGAATGCAGCTAAAATAACCCAACGGTCTTTAGCCACCAACTCCCACATTTTAAACAGCGCCCTCAACACAGTCACCGGTTTCGCCGTAATTTTGACCTCGACGTCATCGCTGAAGCTCCACCAACTTCCTCCCGGAAGCAAAGATTGAACAAAGTGAATCCATCTCCGAATCCTCTCGTTAAACTCAACATCGCCTCCTTCTCCAGCAAAGTGTTCAAAGTTGTTGTTGTTGTTCTGTTGTACAGAGAATCCGTTGATAGACGAAGAGTTGAGACGAGAGAAGCGGTTACGTTGTTTAAACTTGGGGGAAATGTTAGCGGGAAAGAAGCGGGGGCTTTTGTCGCCGGAGAATCGGACATTGCGGTGGTCGATGCGAGGTTTCTGTTTGCGGTGGTCGATGCTAGGTTTCTGTTGGCGGTGAAGCGGAGAGAATACGCCAGTTTGAAAATTGCAGAGCGGTAGAGCCATGGAAATGGAAACAGAGGGTTATCGATTTGAGCTATGCAGAGACATTGAGAAATTTATTTAGACAAGTTCCAAAAAACCGAATGGACCCACCAGATTAAGCGCAATGTGTGGCGTGTGGAGGCGCGTGTGACGTGCGAGTGAGAATAATGTTTCCTCCTCTTTCTAGCGATGGCTGTGAATTACATTTTTACATCACTCCTTGTGTCTGATTCCACGCCGTTGGATCACACTACTTTATATAGAATAGAATTGACTCCTGTTGCTAAAACGACATCGTTTTACATTGGAGTGGCGTGTTCCATACACTCAGGCTTCCTCTTGCGTGAGACTCTACTGATACCCATACATGCTGCAACAGTTTCCACACACGGCTCTTGACTACATAGCGCCACGTTTACATTCCTTCAGACAATTTTGCCCCCGTCATTTTTATCACTTTTCAGTCATTTTAGGAAACTGTAAGGACAATGTAGTCTTTTCCAAACGATCATCGCCGCCAAAATATCTTCATTACAGTCTCGTCAGTCGAACTCGAAGATTCTATCTCACTCCACCTCACGCCTTTAACAATCAATATGGCCGTGGTTTTGGGAAATCTAGCTCTCTTGCTAGACGTTAACTTGCCTCGGACGATAACAACTGACCGGAAGTCTCGTCCGGTGGCGGTGGACGTCGTTTTGAACCTACCAAAGATAGACCTTCTGGTGAACTACTCTGCTTTGGCTAAAAAGATCTTAGAGTCGGAGGCGGAGAATCGGAATAATCGGGTGGTAGCACGTGGCAAGTCGAATTCAAAGTTCAACGCGGTGGATTTCGATGCGGCGTCGAGCGACGAAGATAACGGGAACGGTGATGAGGAGGGAGAGGAGGAGGAGGTGAAGTATGATTGGGAGAAGGAGATGAGGAAGAGAGTGAAGGAGATTGAGGAGATGAGAGAGTTGGAGAAGAAAGCTGAAGAGTTGCAGAGCAAAGCTGACGATGATGGTGAAGGTGAACCCAAAGAAGAGACTGAAGAACAGAAGAAGATGAGAGTCAGAAGAGAACTCGAAAAGGTTTGTTTCTTTAATTGTATATGTTTATGTTTATTTTATTTTTTGTCTTCAATCGGGTGCTGTTTAGTGTTTACCAGTGAATTTGTTGTTTTTGGTTTGTGAGATAACAGGTTGCTAAGGAGCAGGCGGAAAGGAGAGCCACAGCTCAATTGATGTTCGAATTGGGGCAAAAAGCTTATGGTAAGGGCATGTACGGACGAGCCATTGAGTTTCTTGAAGGTGCCCTCACGATCATTCCCAGATCCACATTATTCGGCGGTGAGGTTGGTTAAAACCCAAAAAGCATATCAATTGATGATCAACGTTTTGTTTTAATTAGAAAGGGCTTTATCCAGATTAACTGGTAAAGTCTGACTTTTTTATTCTCAGATTCAAATATGGCTTGCTATGGCTTACGAGGCAAATAACCGCCACAAGGACTGCATTGCTCTTTACAAACAACTGGAGATGAAGCATCCAAGCATCAGCATTCGGCGTCAAGCTGCAGACCTTAGATACATCTTGCAAGCTCCCAAGCTCAAGATATCTCAAGAGGAGATGGTTAGCATTCCACTCATTGGTTCTAGTTATGACAGGTAACTGCTTCATTTGCATAACTCATTTTCAACTACAGCTTTGGATATCGGTTAGGATAATGACATAGATCGTGTGCAAAAATTGTGAACCTACCTTGTGATGGTTTATTTATATCTTTTGTGAACATGCTGGAAACTGGAATGTCGTTTTACAAGCTCCTGTTCTTCATAAGAATCTGTTTATTCATACGTGGATATATGTTTTGTTTCAGCTTTGTTCTAGATTTTTCAACTGCTAAACGTTGTTCACCCTAGTTGATTGACTGTAATAGCTTGACCCGGAAGCAGACCCTTACTTTTATAATTAATAACCATTTTTTCTTCATTATATTTTTTCTCGCCACCTGCCCGTGTCTCATAGATACTCTAGTTAGATCAGACTGACACTGCCTGATTTTATACTTTTGTGTTTCCATATGCTACCTTACTGTGCTTAGTGTAATCTAATTGACTCTACCTGGTCTCTGTTGTTACTATTGTAGTGTTGTGCTTGTGGGTTGCTTCTATTTGTTGTTTATCTAATCAAGCAAAATAATGACAGGGGGATAGTGTTGAGATGTGTCTTGAATTGTTGACTTTGGAAACAAACCAATCCCATTCTCAAGCTTGATCTCAAGACAACATTCAATCTCGTTGGAAGTAAACCGAACTTATCTTGCATGAGTCATGGTTGCTTGCTTGAATGGTTGGCATGTGTTATGACTTGTAATAAGAGTTGTGTTTTTTTTATTGTCATGCAATGTAATGCTATTTATAGTATTCACCAAGCTTGATGCATTGATGGCGCACATGGCATCAATACAAAAGCCACCAAACATGAGTCATTACAAGTCATAACACATGTCGACCATTCAGGCAAGCAACTATGACTCATGCAAGATGCATCAAGCTTGGTGAATGCTATGAATAGCATGACAATAAAAAAAACACAAGAAGCAAGAGCCGGGTTAGTAAGTTACTCTTAGAGTAACAATTGTGTGTATTGGGGTTTTGGGTTTATTTTGAGAGTTTCCACTTGATGGTGATTATGATACATACCAAACTAATTGTGAGCTGTATAAATGCGAAATGAAGTTTAGATTTGTTATTCTTATTTCTTCTTTTCAAGTCAAAAAGATTAAATAAAAAAATAAAAGCAAAGAACAAGATCATATAGACTTGAGTGGTATAACTATATACTCTGACAATGTCTGATCTTGTGATTCTTGTATTTTGACTTCCAAACTGTATTGACATTTGATGTTAGGAGATATCATGCTAGATTTTGATTTTAGAAAAAATGCACTACCATGTTGGTCATCGATAAGCTCAAGTTTTCAAAAAGTGTGATTGTTTTTATCTTTGGAACTATTTATTTTTGCAAATAGTTGTGTAACATAGTAATCTATGGAAATCCATGATTGAAATTGTCTACTCCCATTGCAGTGAGAGCTTCCCTTTAATAGCATTATTTTTATGCTGGAGCACAAGCAGCCTAGTTCTTAAAATCCAAAAATTTTGTACTCCCACTGGCATATGCGCATCCTCCCTAGTCTTACTCTTATTGTGGGTTTCTGATCATTGGGTATCCTCATACCTGAAGAAATATATATGCTTCAAGTCTTGCCTCAAGTAACTTAACATCAATCGTGTATTTTAATGGTTTCTGAATTGTTTGTGACATTATTGCAGTTACGCAGCAACATGGACCGATAAATACAAAGACAGCGACCAAAGGAGAACTGGATCAACAACTAATCAGCTTCCATCATCCAGGGACATTTTAGGAGACTTTCTGGTGTGGCAACCTCCTGCTGGATTGGAGAAAAACCGTGCTTTCTGGGTAGCTTTGACACTGTGGTTTGGCTTGGTTGGAGCAGCCTTGCTTCTCCAAAAATGAACCATACATACAAAAAATATTGTAATTATTTCCCACCGTGATGTGTTCATATGATCACTTAGGTTGCCTCTATGTTAATGTAATATTCTTTCTCAGTTGTTATGAATTCATTATACCTATATGTACAAAGCAGAAGTTGTACGTATCTCCAAGTTCTACTCTTATATATACAACTATACATTTACATCTTCGTCTTCATGGACATTAAAGCAGAACAAGTCAGAAGCAGTACATTTATGTTTCTCTTTTTGCCTTTGATAACTTCAAATGCTGTTTTCTGCACCTTCCGCAGATTCCTTGCACCACACTGGGCTTTGGTTCCCCTATTGTATACCTTTTTGAAACGCAGGATCCATCCCAGTTCATTTTACTGGGGTTGGGAATTCGTATTTTGATGTTAGGAGATTGATTTCACATTCGATACCTGTTAATAATTCTTCTGAAGGTGCATTAATCAATTGGTTTAGGCTATGTCATAGATTGTTTTGCTTAAGTTATAATCTGTTTATAGCTTAACTTAAGAAATAATCAACTTAAGAAAAAAAATAAGTTGATGTTTGGTAAACGAAATTTTAAAATTGTTTTAACTTTTAAAATGATGGAAAATATATTGAATAAAATGGCTAAAATAGACATCAATAAATATTATAAATATGAAGCATTTAAAAAGAAATTAAAAAACAAATTAAAAAGAAAAAAAACAAATTATAATTGAGTCAACTTAGACACTTCTCAAACTACTCGTTTATCTATAAAACGCAACAAAAAAAACCTGAATGAGTCAACTCAGGCTCCTCCTCCAAGTCAACCCAGTCTCCTTCTTCACCAACACACTCAACGGTCAACCTCTGCAAGCTCCAACATCGACTATCCAATCCATCCTCCGCCTCTAGCTTCACCGAGATCATCGTCAGCCTCCTTCTTTTTTGCCGTTTGGATCCGGTTATTAGCCTACTCTGCCATCGTTGGATCCTATTCTCAGGCTTCTTCTCTACTGTTGTTCGGAGTTGTTCATCACGTTGATCCGGTTCTTAGCCTTTTTCTCCGCCGTCGGTCGAAGTTGTTCATCATCGATTTGGTTCTCAAACTTCTTCTCCGCCGCCATCGTTTGGATATCTTGTACCGCCAACCAAACAATCTTTCAAAGCTCACCGTAACTCCGGCTCTCCTCCTTTATCGCCGCCGTATGGATACTTTGTCTCTGATAAAGTCTAGAGGAGCTGGCTTCCTCCGGCATCAACTTCTGACGATGGCCAACACTGTTATATTTTTATTTAGTTTTTAATGTGAAACCATTTTATTAAATGTAAGGGTAATATTGTCTTATTAAAATGATGAGGATATTTTGGATATTTCTTAAGCAAAAATTCAGCTTCTGTATCCAAAAGCAACCCCCACCCAGCTTCTCAAAAGCTGATTATTGGAGGAGCAAATTGCAAAATAAGTTGCTTTTGAGAAGCTTACCAAACATCCATCTATTCAAAACTTGAGAAATAAGTGATTATTCCTCAAGTAAAAACATTCTCAAACATAGTCTTAATCTGTCAAATTTGGCTGTTGAATCTATTAAACTCATTTCAATCTTGAGCTTCGTCAAGATGTAACCAGACTTGAAATTGAAGTTGAGAAACTGTACATCTTAGAAGACATTAGAAAAGGGCATTATTCAATCATTGAATCATATCCAACCGATAGTATATAATACATTAAGGAACAATTTCATAAATAGCCTTCCAAAACTTTTAAAAATTGTTTTTTGCCACATAAAAAAAAAACTAATTGTTAATAGTTTTGTTGGAACTACCCATAATCACCTTCCCATTACTGCAAAACAAGACGAGAGATAAAGGGAGAAAGCTTCAACCAATATAGAGAAAGAAAGAAAGATATCCAACAAAGAAAAGAGGAAGAATCAGTCCAAGAAGAAGATTATGACACCGACATATTGTCTGGGCACGTTGCCCGGCCAACCAAACTCTCTTTTCTCTAGTCTTTCATTCTTCACAAACGCTACTTGAAATTAACAAATGATTTAACGTAGCATTTTCTACATGATGAGTCATGCAACAATATGAAGAAAAAGAGTGTTGGAAGGCTATTTCACAATTTTCAACACTTATTTTGATCATGGAGTAAAAATGAAATAATTTAATAACAATCAAACTTATACAAACGTTGTTAAAAACAAATTTCAAATAACTCATGTGGTCAAATTTAACAAATTCCACCTTTTTTTATAATTACACCCAACAAGAGGGGTGCTAAGATAATATTGGAAACAATTGGGCCGAAATGGGGATCACAAAATTGAAAGCCCATTTAACACCACCACAGGTCCACAGTCCACAGAATACCCATAAAAAATCCCACAAAACCCTAGTCAGATCTTTAAAATAAACTGTGCTGCTCCCACACTCTCGTCTCCTCTCTTCTCCGCCACCGAGACCAATACCACACAACACATCTCCGGAAAAAATGACTACCCGTTTCAAGAAGAACAGGAAGAAGAGAGGTCATGTCAGCGCCGGTCACGGTCGTATCGGCAAGCATCGTAAGCATCCCGGAGGTCGCGGTAACGCCGGAGGTATGCACCATCACAGGATCCTCTTCGACAAGTATCATCCCGGTTACTTCGGCAAGGTCGGAATGAGGTACTTCCACAAGCTCCGTAACAGGTTCTATTGTCCCATCGTCAACGTCGAGAAGATCTGGTCAATGGTCCCTCAAGACGTCAAGGACAAGGCAACCAAAGACAACGTTCCGGTTGTTGACGTCACCCAGTTCGGATACTTCAAGGTTTTGGGAAAAGGTGTCTTGCCTGGAAACCAGCCGTTCGTCGTCAAAGCCAAGCTTGTCTCGAAGACCGCCGAAAAGAAGATCAAGGAGGCTGGTGGCGCTGTGGTGCTCACTGCTTAGGGTTATTTTGGTAATTTTAATTTCCTGGTTTTAGGGTTTTGTTTTTGTTCCTTTTTTTGGATCTATATTCGTACTTGTTTAAGCTACAATTGTCTTTTACTTTTGATATAATTTCTCAGTTTAATGATTAAATATGAAATTTCATGTTATGCTATGGATGGATTTGATTAGCGTTTATGTTTGGTTGATGTGATTGATAATACTATCGTATTCGCATCTGCATTCTACATTTTGTGGTTGAAAATACAAGAGATATCTAATAAGAGCACTTAGTTTCTCTTTGTGTTCTTGCTCTAGTTTAGTTAGCTATTGCAGTGGCATTGTAAGACATGGTAATGTTGGTTTTATATTTTCTCATTTTGAATTATAAATGCTGAAAATCATCATACAAAGCTTCTTATCGACTAGGATGTGTGTTACCCGGAAATGTAAACAAATGGTTTCAGTCGGGAAGCTTCTTATCGACTAGGATTTGTGTTATCCGGAAATGTAAGCGAATGGTTTCAGTCGGGTGGAGGCTGTGCTCTGAGATTGAGCTCAGTTTCTTTAAATTATATCACCACATGTTGCTGGTGATTCTTTTATTTTTTGCTCTTTTGAGATATGCGTAGTTGAAAATACTTTCATTGTTGTGATTGTCAAAACTCTAACGTAGATTTTTCCTCTTCAGCTGGGGTGTTATTTATACCAGTTATGGTTGTGCATAGTTTTTTCGTGTTAATGCATTTTGGTCTTGCTTATATGAAACTTAAAATCAAACAGTGCACTTAGGCTTAGCTAAGGATGCTTGTTTTGGATGTAAAGAGAAACAGACTAGCTTAAAAGTTCCACTGAAGTGAGTTATTGGCTCTGTAGTGTTTGTTTGATATCCATTTCAAAAGGATGAGTCCAACTCGACAACTCCTCGCTAGTAAACTGTGCATGTCTTTCTGTAAGAGATTGAAATGAAGAGCGGCCATACTTTATGTTCACTAAGTCGAGTTATAAATTGATAATGGGAAATCCATAGGAACTTTAACATAAAACAAATGACAAATATTAGAACCAGAGCCCAATGTTGTCAATGGAATTGCCTATTATTCATGATTCTGTACCCAAATAGTTTAGTTTTATCACTCTGTCAGTGAAAACAAGAGTTTATCAAAATTGTGTTGGTTGCGTGAGGTTGGGTAGGTTGTGTCGTGTTCCTATATCTCTTTACTGCATCATTTATTGAGGATCAGGACCTGTATCTGTATCTCCTCCCCATCTCCTTATTCTTTCTTCAACAATAGAAGCCTGCATATATATCACAGATTATGTCTCAGTTTATCAAGCAAATCCTTCAATACTTAGGTTTACTATATTTACTTTGCATGGCTTTCTCACCTCATTATTCCAGTTGGTTTTATAAATCATCCAAAAAATAACACAAGTCTGTACGACTGTCCCGGAAATCATACCCCACCAAATCCCCTGAAAATATTATCACTGGAATCAAACTATCATCCAAGCCTGAATTGAGTCTTTAACATTTTCTATGTAAAGGAAAACTAGAGTTTTAGAGAAGAAAAGAAAATGAAGAGAAAATTACCTTAATACCCATGTCAAATTTATAGGCCAAAATGAGACCCAAAGGAATGCCCAGGATGTAATAACAAGCAATATTCACATAGGCTACAACACTTTGCCATCCTGCTCCAACTGCCACTCCTACAGAGAAGAAAAGTATTAACCCATTTTTTATTACTACTTTCTATTCAAAAGAAAAAACCAATGGTAAAATGTTAAAAAGTATTACCAGAAAGAACAGGTTGAATACTGTCAGTTGTAAGAGAAATAGCCAGTAAAGGTGTGAGGGCACTAACAAGATCTCTAACTTGTTTATCTTTCGAAAACAGAGATGGGTAATGGTCTCTTGTGAAGATCAGAATGAGTGAGAATACAAGGCCCATTAGAAACCCAGATATTACAGCCACAAACAATGAAAATTGTGCACTTCTTGGGTGACCTGCTCCTAGTTCATTTGACACTCTCACACTGCATCATCATTTGTTAGTATAATAGTAAAATGAAAAAAGTTGGTAAAGAAGTTTGATGAAACTATTAATCACCTGATAGCTGTATTCAATCCCATAGAAACCATAACAGCCCAGCCCAATATATTCATGCTGCAATTTCAAGCAATTTGTCATAACTTTATTAATTGCAAAAACAAACCAAGACATTTAAATGACTAATTATTACTCGAAGAGATCCAAGTGTACTCTTATTTGAGTGCCCGAGTGTTTGTTATCAATAATAATAATAATAATAATAATTATTATTATTATTTGAAGAACAGAACAAAGCAAACAGACCAGACAAAGAAAATTAATTTTGGCAATCTTCCAAAACCGAGGATCTGACACGGGAGGTGTATGCATTTTTTCTTATAATTTCTTGATCTACTATCAATATAAGAAAAATCTAGAACAATTTTTTTTAATATTTTGGATAAAACTAACTCCGATTTCCAAAAAGTACAACTCACCAAATGGAGATAACATCCACGGAAACTTTTGGATTGTCTAGATATCCGGCGAAGATAATTAATACCATAAAATACCACATTTCCAAGCTGCACAGAATTAATATATATATATATATATATAAAAGTTAGACCCAGTTCAACAGTAATAAATAAAAAAACATAAGTCAAATTATTAACATCCAAAAACAAACAGAGTTGTTAAAGTTAAATGATCAAACGTCGGTATATTTAGTTTCAATAGACTCTTCAAATGAGATTATTCAAAAAAGATTTTGCTTCTCTTTTTCATATTGAAAAGTAACTTCTCTCTTTATAATTATTATTATATTATTTTTTATATCACATCATCATTAATATTTAATATTTTTATCATTTTTATCTTTATAATTAAATTTAATTAATATATAATAAGTTTTAATTTATAAATTTTATCATCATAAAAATTATACCTAGATCTTAGAAATGGAACTAATATTGAATATTTAATAATAACATATTAATAATTTAGAAGAGCATTCAAATAGTTTTCATACCCATCTAAAAATAGTATGAAACTAGTGCATTAGAAAATTTAAATATTTTCATTAAAATAATATAAACTTATTTCTAATTGATAAGTCTTTTGAAATGTTTTTTTTTTTTTTTTTTTAACTCATCAAATTGCAATATAGATAAACAAATATGCATTTAAATTGTAAAAATAGAAAAGCTTATTGATGATGCTTTTATCCAAACTTGGTTAGCCTTAAATTCAATGGCTCGACCTGATCATTTAGTTCAACTTGCATACTATTAATTTTGCTACTGCTAAGAATATAAGAATATCAAAATCTTAAAAAGGATAATCTCAGTAGCATTTGAGACTGTCTAATGAGATTGTATTAAATTAAAATTTTATAATATATTTTTATATTCTTAAAATGAACTGTGCAATTTTATGGAATGGCCTCACCGAGTGATAAATGAGGCCTTTCCATAGAATATTTTATTTACACGGTGGCACACATTACATAGTGGGCACGTATTTTTAGACATTTGCATGTGTCAATGGTCAGAGGGTACAGTAGTTTACCAAAGCATGAGAGCCGATGCTAGAGACAATCTAACAAATGCCCATAGATTTTGAAACGCCCTCCGTGAAAATCCAGACCAAGCTCGTCCACATGTCCCACTAAATACATACAAAAACTGAGAAATTTCAATGACCCACCACGACGCATTTAGTACCACAGCTGCACCAACCAGACCCCAACCCAGCTTTAGCATTAACAACCAACTAAACAAAGTGTGCAACACCAACACCACCGCCGATATCACCGTCATTACCATGATCTTGCTCTGTGCCTGTAAAAATTTCGAAACAGGGAAAATCCCTGCGAAAGCAAACAGTTGAGGAATCATCCATATAGAGAATTTCCCTGTCGCTTTTGATATCTCTGGACTCTGCCCTATTAGACTCAGAATTTGTTCAGCGAATATGTATACGAACATGAAAATCAAAGCTGTCATGTGTAGAATAACCATGGATCTTTGCATATAAACTCCCAACATGTCGATCTGTCCTGCTCCGTAAGCTTGCCCGCATAGCGTCTCTAGTGCACTTCCCATTCCTTGCTGTTTTCGGTTGTCAGTTTTATATATAAATTATCATATTGTTACATGTCACATTATTAATAATAATAATAATAATAATAACTATCAAGTTCAGGATAAAAATGCACTGGATCTCGGACCTGAAAGTTACTCTATACCGAAATGATAATTCAATTAATGACTGTATTACCATGGCACCGTAGGAGAAGAGGCCGAGGACATAGTCTTCGATAGAGAAGGCAGCTTGGGCGATGGTGCTGATGTGACCACAGAAGAGTTGAGTGATACCGCCGAGAAAGTATTGACAGATGGAGGTGAAGATGGCGGGTCCGGCAAGGTACCAGAGTTTCTTGAACTCACTGTGGAACTCTCGGAAGAAGTCGCGGACGCCGGTGATTTGAGGGATATCATTAGAATCGGCTTTGAATGTGGCGAAGAAGGAGGAGTTGGTGGTGGTGGCGATTGTTAGGATGGTGCATATAAACTCATAATAATTACATAAGCATAAAATAGGGAGCTTACTTGGATTTCCAGCCATGATCACACAGCCAAGCTTGTTGGAGTTGAGGGAGTTTCTCTGATGTTTTGGGAGGGAGTGGTTGAGAGAAAAAATGAGATAGTCTTCTATAATCTATACCCTTCGCTCTTCTTTCTTACACATAATAAGGAATACCAGGTCCACACGTATACAATAACCCATACCATATCCTACATATAATATAAGAGCATCTCCTATTCTAATATGAGTTCTGAAAAAATTAGATGCCACGTAAAATAAACAGCCGCTTTGTTAAAAAATTAATCTCCAATACAACCTCATACAACCTCTTTAGTAAAACTTCAAGCTGAGGTAACACCTTGTTTTTTAGAAGCTGTCAACATAACTCTCTGATTTCAAAGGGTCTGTTGAACAATCATCTTGTTGGTTCAATCAACAACTACTCTTATCTTCTATTTTATTTTATTCAACAATTTTGTAGTATATTTTAAGAGATCAATAATAAATTGACGTATATATTATTAAAACATGTATTTTATAAGTAAAGCAATGAAGACCACTTTTTCATTTAGAAGTCTATTAAGTTAGTTACATACCACATATGAAGCAATTGACTTGACAATATTGACATATCACCATTTTTTTTCAAATGCAAGTCACATTAGCATCGGAGATGCGCTAATGTAGTTAAGATGCTAATGTAGTTAAGATGCACCAAGCCATGGAGAATTGGAGTGATCTGAAGATGGCGGTGGGTTTGATTTATGGGTTTTTTTTTTTTTATTTTTTATTATTATTATTATTTTTTTTAGTCGGTGGGATAATTTCAAATAAAAATAAAAAAAAAACAAATAAATGAGAATGTCTTAAATATTAAGTGGTATATTTTACTTGATTCAAATAAAGTGTTTTAATACTTTAAGACAGACACAAAGAAAAAAGAAAAAAAAAAAACCTTAAGCGAACATAGAGTTTGCCTGCTCTTCATTTCAATCTCTTACATAGAGTCAAGTTATAAACAGATAATTGGAAGTTTAGAACCATAGGAACTTTAACATAAAACAAATGATAAATATTAGAACCAGAGCTCAATTTTGTCAATGGAATTGCTTCTAATTCATGATATAAAACTATCACTTGTTCAAATTCTGTCCCCAAATAGTTTAGTTTTATCACTCTTGTCAGTGAAAACAAGAGTTTATCAAAATTGTGTTGATTGCGTGAGGTTGGGTAGGTTGTGTCGTGTTCCTATATCTCTCTACTGCATCATTTATTGAGGATCAGGACCTGTATCTGTATCTCCTCCCCATCTCCTTATTCTTTCTTCAACAATAGAAGCCTGCATATATATCACAGATTATGTCTCAGTTTATCAAGCAAATCCTTCAATACTTAGCTTTACTATATATACTTTGCATGACTTTCTCACCTCATTATTCCAGTTGGTTTTATAAATCATCCAAAAAATAACACAAGTCTGTACGACTGTCCCGGAAATCATACCCCACCAAATCCCCTGAAAATATTATCACTGGAATCAAACTACCATCCAAGCCTGAATTGAGTCTTTAACATTCTAGAGTTTTAGAGAAGAAAAGAAAATGAAGAGAAAATTACCTTAATACCCATGTCAAATTTGTAGGCCAAAATGAGACCCAAAGGAATTCCCAGAATGTAATAACAAGCAATATTCACATAGGCAACAACACTTTGCCATCCAGCTCCAATTGCCACTCCTACAGAGAAGAAAGATATCACTCTTTATTAATATATTTTCTTTATTACTTTCTATTCAAAACAAAAAAACCAATGGTAAAATGTTAATAAGTATTACCAGAAAGAACAGGTTGAATACTATCAGTTGTAAGAGAAATAGCCAGCAAAGGTGTGAGAGCACTAACAAGTTCTCTAACTTGTTTATCTTTTGAAAACAGAGATGGGTACTGGTCTCTTTTGAAGAACAGAATGAGTGAGAATACAAGGCCCATTAGAAACCCAGATATTACAGCCACAAACAATGAAAATTGTGCACTTCTTGGGTGACCTGCTCCTAGTTCATTTGATACTCTCACACTGCATCATCATTCGTTAATATAATAGTAAAATGAGAAAAGTAGATAAAGAAGTTGATGGATGCTCTGTTTTTGAAACTATTAATCACCTGATAGCTGCATTCAATCCCACAGCAACCATAACAGCACAGCCCAATATATTCATGCTGCAATTTCAAGCAATTTGTCATAACTTTATTAATTGCAAAAACAAAGCAAGACATTTAATTAAATGACTAATTATTACTCGAAGAGATCCAAGTGTTTTCTTCTTATGATTTCTTGATCTACTATCAATTTAAGAAAAATCTAGCACAATTTTTTTTATATTTTGTATAAAACTAACTTAAAACTAAAACTCACCAAATGGACATAGCATCCACGGAAACCTTTGGATTCTCTAAATATCCGGCGAAGATAATTAATACCATAAAATACCACATTTCCAAGCTGCACAAAATTAATATATATAAGTTAGATCTAGTTCAACAGTGATAAATAAAAAACAAAAGCCAGATCACATTATTATCAAGGCTTGGTTGGCCGTAAATTCAACAGCACGACCTGGCCATTTAATACCACTTGCATGCTAATAATTTTGCTACTATTAAGATTGCGATAAAATCTTGAATTACTCAGCGGGCATATATTTTTGGACATTTGCATGAGTCAACGGTGAGAGACTCAGAGAGAGTATAGTAGTTTACCAAAGCATGAGAGCCGATGCTAGAGACAATCTGATAAATCCCCATAGATTCTGAAACGCCCTCCATGAAAATCCAGACCAAGCTCGTCCACAAGTCCCACTAACTACATACAAAAACTGAGAGATCTCTATGATCCACCACGACGCATTTAGTACCACAGCTGCACCAACAAGACCCCAACCCAGCTTCAGCATCAACAACCAACTAAACAAAGTGTGCAACACCAACACCACCGCCGATATCACCATCATTACCATGATCTTGCTCTGTGCCTGTAAAAATTTCGAAACGGGAAAAACCCCTGCGAAAGCAAACAGTTGTGGAATCATCCATATTGAGAATTTCCCTGTCGCTTTTGATATCTCTGGACTCTGCCCTATTAGATTCAGAATTTGTTCAGCGAATATGTATACGAACATGAAAATCAAAGCTGTCATGTGCAGAATAACCATGGATCTCTGCATATAGATTCCCAACATGTTGATCTGTCCTGCTCCGTACGCTTGCCCGCATAGCGTCTCTAGTGCACTTCCCATTCCAAGCTGTTTTCATTTATCAATTTTGTTTCGTATATAAACCATCAGATAGTTACAAATCACTTGTCACGTCATTAAAAAAAAACTATCAAATGAAGGATAAAAAATTTACTACCATGGCACCGTAGGATAAGAGGCCGAGGGCATAGTCTTCGACAGAGTAGGCAGCTTGGGCGATGGTGCTGATGTGGCCGCAGAAGAGTTGAGTGATACCGCTGAGAAGGTATTGGCAGATGGAGGTGAAGATGGCGGGTCCGGCAAGGTACCAGAGTTTCTTGAACTCATTGTAGAACTCTCGGAAGAAGTCGCGGACGCCGGTGATTGGAGGGATATCATTAGAATCAGCTTTGTATGTGGCGAAAAAGGAGGAGGTGGTGGTGGTGGTGGTGGCGGCGATGGCGATGACTCTGCCGGAGAGCGAATGTTGTTTGTCTTCGTCTCTCTCTAGTGAGGAGAGAAGTGGCTGCTTATTACCCTTCTCCATGGGAGAAAGAGAAGGAGATACTGGAAGTTGTAATATGGCTTTCAACAGTCCAGGATTTTAATGAAATTTCCGAGATCCCTTATTGGTCGTTGGATTGATCACGTGATCATGATGAGGGACAAAGAAATGAGAAAGGGTGCTATGAGATTGAGCAGAGTGACTTATTACGAACTGAGGGTCTGCTTTGTAGAGCAGAGTTATTTTCTTACACATTGACTGAGCTGAGACATTAAATTTCATTAAAATCCCAGGACATCTGCTGTTATCATTTTTTATACAGTTATTTATATATCATTACGTATACACCGATATACAATATTTAAAAAATTAAATCAAAAACCAACTTAAATAATATGATCCGGTTGTGATTTATCTTATCATGATTCATCACATCATGATTTTTATAATAAAAACAACATTCTTACCGTATCATTTGGATAAATTATTACTCAATCTATCAAAGTGGTTCGTGATATAGAGTGGGAATTTTGTTAAAGACTGCCGTAGAAAAACTGGGAACAAAATGTATTCGTACTCTATTTTGATGAAATTATGTTAAATCAACTTAAAAGTTATGACTTCAAATTCAATATTAGTGTTTAGAATTTAAAAAATAATAATCATGTATTTATTACCAATGATCATCTTCATGTTTTATGTTGCTTATAAATTGAGTAGTTAATTAATTAAGATTAGGATTGATTTATTAGAACTAGTTTTTTCTCTCTTTTTTAGTGAAGAATCTAGTTTTCTTTAAAGATAAAATTATTTTCATTATGAATAAGAGTTATCGTGGGCACGAAGGGTGAGTTGTTATTATTTAATTTTTTAGAACATATTTAAAACAAAACGAAATATAAGGACCAGTTTGGTATTACATTTTGAAAGTTAAAATCAAATTATTTTATAATTTTGACATAAAATTATGTTTGGTAAAACTTTTAAAAGTAACTAACTGATAATCTGGTAGGTTTTGAAGGATTTTAAAGAGTAGGTTAAGAGTTACTTTTCGAGAATGATTATGAAATAATCTATTTCGGTATTTAATGAGTCTTTAAAAATATAATGATTATCCTTATGAAATAAAGTTTAAATAATTTATATACCTTATTTCATCTCAATATTAAATATTCTATTTAAATATTGATTTGATTTATAAAATCTTTTAAAAATCTTTTATTCTTATTATAAAAAAAAAATTAGAGGGTTTATTAAATTTGTCCAGAATTAGCAAAAAGATTGTTTCTAGAAAATATTGCACTTTTAGGACAAAAGTGCCCTGCGTTCCAAAATAATAATAAAAATGAATGAATGAAAAAAAAAAAAAAAAAATATTATTATTTATTGAAAAGCAAAACCCTTGGAGATAGAAATTTACGAGTGCGACCAATATTTTGATTCGAACAAGATTTGTCCACCTCTATCGACTGAGAGAGACGAGACTGATTTTGCTTGGATTCGAACGAGATTTTGCTTGGATTCCATTCGATGGTTGAAAAAGTGATTTGCGTCGAAACTATTTCTGGGGTTTTTTGTGGGGTTTGTAATAGATGACAAGCGATCGCCTTGGATTCAAATCACCAGATTGAAGTCACCATTCACGGCGGCGTGGAAGAAACAGCCAGGTTTGGCTTTTTTATTGTAATTATTAATTGGTCTAGTTAAATTGTTGACTTTGATACAAATTTGCTTTAGCTTTTTTTAAATATTGGAGAGACCCGATCATTGATAAATCTCTGTTAATGAAAGTAGTTATTTTTGTTTTGAAAAATATACAACAACCAACTGATTGTTTTTCCAGATCTGAAAAATATAGGTGTGTGTTTAATTGAATAGTACCGGTGTTTTTAATTGAGTAGGAAATATGTGTGTTTAAATGGGTAGTAGGTGTGTGGTTAATTGGGACTGTAATATGTGTTTAAGTGGATAGTTTAATTGAGTAGAAAATATGTGTGTGTTTAAATGGGTAGTAGGTATTTTTAATTGGATTGAAAATAGGTGTGCGTTTAATTGGGTTTAACTGGGAAGTACTAGTGTATTTAGTTGAAAAGTACTTGTGTGTGTTTAATTGGACAGGAAAAAATGGTATGTTTAATTGGTCAGGAAATAAGTGTGCATTTAATTGGATAGCACTGGTGTTTTTAATTGTGTAGTAGGTGTGTGCAATTGGGTTGAAAATAGGTATGTGTTTAATTGGATAGTACTGATGTGTTTAATTTGGTTGTACCTATGTGTTTAGTCTGGCAGGAAAAAGTGGTGTGTTTAATTGGGTCGGAAATAGGTGTGTGTTTAATTGGGTAGTACTGGTGTGTTTAACTGTGTAATTAGGTAGTACTGGTGTGTTTAATTGGGTAAGAAATAGGTGCGTTTAATTGATGAAACATGATGTGTTTAACTTATTAAACCCAAGTTATTTGAATCGTATAGATGGAAAATATCGACTATGACCAGTATTTTAGGTACAACGGAATAAATGGAATCAAGAAGCATTAATCAATGTGGGTTGTCGGTTGAAGAACATAGGTACTATAGAGAATATTAGAGAATATTTTACGCCAGGAAGGGAAGCACAAGGAATTCATGTCTAGTTGTTTCAAGCAATTCAACAACTTCCCTATAAACTCGTTGTTCTCAGCTAGGATTGTGCACAGTGTACTGTTGAGGGAAATTACGATAGATGGCGCAACCGAAAATGAATTGTTTATTTCGTTGGGTGGTAAAAATGCAAGATTTGGATTGAGGGAGTTTTGTTTGGTTACCGGTTCACGGTTCGGCTAACTCCCAGACATTATAAACACGCCTTACGTGGTAAATGCAGATGACATTCAAAAAAAGTATTAGCCTGGAAAAGAAGGCAGCGATTTGAGATTGTCAACTGTTTATGATCGGTTTTTAGCGGGCAACTTCAAGCAGTCCAACGATTCACTGAATATGACACTTTTTTTGATAGCAAACAATGTTTTATTCGGTCAACCTTATGATAAAAAAGTCACCGATTGGCTTTTTAATTGACCCGATATTTTGGTGAAATCTCCCCAAAGAATCATATTTACAACTTGAGACAACGAGATTTAATTTTTTTTTTTTTTTTATCACAAATTTATTGTCAAAAATCATAAAAGACTACAAACACAAGACCTTGGCAATCAACATAGGATTATAGGAACAATCAAGAGTTCAATCTTTAAAATAAAATTGAATTACATTTCTTATTTGTAATAGCTCAAATCAAACTTAACAACACAATTTTTAATAAACAATATATTATATAATTTCCATACATTTAATGTTGCTCTTGATTTTTTATATCATTACTTTTTAATTTTAAAATTTGATTAATCCTAAAATTTCAGACATTAAAAATTATAGTTCAAAACAAAATAAATATTCATATTACATACAATTCACAGAACATACCATGTTTGAAGACTTAAGTTATTTATATTGACAAAGAAGTTGAGCTAAATATAATAATACAACGTCAATAAACTAAAAGTTAGATTAACTATAAAATTTCAAAACAAAATAAAATAATCAAACGTATATAATTTATAAAATATACTTAGTTTGAAGAATAAATTTTTTAAATAGAGAAGAATTGAAGCAACTTTAAAGAATGGGAGGGAGAGTTGTTATTAAAAACTCTATTTCGTTACGAGCGGTGGGTATGGGTCAAAGTGAAAATACAGAGGAAAAAGAAACAAGAAAAAAAAATGGAACAAGATAAACTCTGGTTTGATTTAGAAAAATATTGAATTACAAGGGCAATTTTGATAAATGTGCAGGGACAATTTTCAATTTGTTTTAAAAAAATTAAGATGGGCTACTGGTTAGACTTGATATGGTCCGTTTAAAGAAATTATCATTTGGATTCCTATATTTTTTTAAATTATCTGTTTTGAATGCTTGTCCATTTTTCAATGGCTTGATCTCTATGTTTTGAAAAACCCATTAATTTGGTCAATCTAACTAGATTTTTAACAGTCAATGGTCACATAAAACATTGAATGACTATTTTACCCCTGAACATTATTTTCATTTTAAAATAAAATAAAGGGGTTTTTACAATTTGGTCCTAATCTTATTGGGAAAATACACTTTTTTACTTGCTAATTGAGATTTCAACAAATTGGTCATAATATAATCCAAAATACAACAAATTGATCCTAAAATACAACAAATTGGTCATAATATAATTCAAAATACAACAAATTGGTCATAGTATTTTACTCACCTTAGGATCAATTTGTTGTATTTTGAATTATATTATGATCAATTTATTGAAAAATCAATTAGCAAGTAAAAAAGTGTCTTTTTCCAATTAGATTGGGACCAAATTGTAAAAACCCTTAAAATAAAATTTATAAAATGCAAAAAAAAAAATAAAAAAAATGGAGATCTAGATTGAATCGCCACCCATCTAGGAAGATAGAATGTAGAGATCCAATCTGGATCTCCACCTCTATGGAGATCCATCTAAATATGCATCTCCAAAAATCTAACACGATTCCATGCTCTGCCTTTAGCGTCAGCTCTTCTCCACAATAGAAAATCCAAAATTCCCTATCAACGGTTCACAAAAAGATCGTAACAGTTTGGATCTCTATAATTACTCACTTCATTGTTCCTTTAGTTATATAATTGAATAAAGAACTAATAAGCTAAATATCATAAAACTTGAAAAAAAAAAAAAAGCACATCAACTAGTCTCAAAGTATTGGACTCCCCACACGTATATGTTGCTGAATATATATTAGCCTCTCTCAACAGTTGCTAAAAACATATGCTAAAGAGGCTTCTACAATAATTGGCATGATATGTGTGCTGCAAATTATTTGACTTTTTAGCAAATATGTTTAATGTAATGATGTGTGCATATATGTTTAATGTAATAATTATGACAATTTGCATCCCGTTTTGCATTGTCATATGGGTTTAATTATTGATAATGTCATGTAAATTGTCGTAATTGGTTTCCATTGATAGGTACTCATGGGTTCTCAAGCCAATTCTGCCTCAAGTTTTGTCAATAGCATAATCTTTAGGGTAAATATCATTTTTGTCCCTATGGTTTACCCTATTATCCGTTTGGGTCCTCGTCATTCCAGTATTGACCATGTATGTTCAAACGTTCACTATTAATCATTTTTTTAGTCCTTACCGTTAGGTTTCGTTAAACAAATAAGGGTATATTGGTAAATGGGTCGTTAAAACATAATTAATTTAAATAATAAAAAATTAAAAACAATTTTAAAATAAAATAAATAATTTAAAATATTAACAAAACCCTAACTCCATTCTCTCTCTCTCTCTCTCTCTCTCTCTCTTCTTCTTCTTCTTCTTCTTCTTCTTCTTCTTCTTCTTCTTCTTCGTCAACCCACCACAACTTACCAAACCCTAACCCTAGTCGCCGACGTCACCGCATTCTAAGCACCACCGATGTGTTTGTGTTTGGTGAGTTTGGTAGATGGGTTTGGGTTTGGTAGATGGGTATGTGTTTGGTGGATGGATTTGCGTTTGGTGGATGTTTGGTGGTTGAATGATTATCGATCGACGACGAGGATGGCTTGGTTTGTTGGTGTTTGTGGGTGTGACTGTGTTGGTGAACAAAGAACCGGTGGTGATTATAGGTATGGGTGTTGGTGTTCGAAAAATCTGGAGATTTCCAGATGTTCAAAATTTTCTTTTCCATATCTTGTTTTATTAAAAAAAATAAAAAATTTCAGATCTTGTTTTATTAAAAATTTTCCTCATGGTTTTGTTCAAATTAGTTTTGATTTTGCTGTTAAGGGTGAGTTTTGGGTGTTGATGATAATGATGAAGATAAAGATGTTGAATGGTGGGTGTAGTTAAAAATATGGGTTTTGGGGTTTGATGATAGTGAAGATTTTTATTAAAAATTCCAGATCTTATTTTATTAAAAAATTTCCTAATAGATGAAGATTTTTTTTTTTTTTTTTTTAAAAAAATTAGGTGGAGATCCAGATGTCCATCTCATGAGATGGACTGTGGAGATCCGATCTGGATCTCCACTCAATCAACTTAAATTTTTAAGTTTTTTGTAATTAGTTGGAGATCTAATATGGATCTCCACCAAATCCATTTTAAAATGTATTATTTTAAAATCGTTTAAATATTTATTAGAGGGGCAAAATCGTCATTTTACCCTCTGGTCATGTCAGAAGACCTGATTTTAACGGAAACCATCACAGAAGGACTAAACGAGCCAAAACTGAAATGACGGGGACCAAAAACGAATAATAGGGTAAACCATAAAGACGACAATGATATTTTCCCTAATCTTTAAGGTTGTCATTTTTCCCTTCCAAACTCAATAGTATATATAATCTTGATCCATGGCAGTTTAGCCAAAAATATATACACTAGTCTAATAAGGGCGAATTGTAAGAGGTCGACCTACGGTTAAAGTGGATCGGGTCGGATTTGAGTTAGATCCAAGCAACTTGGACTAACATGTCTAATGGGGGGTGTCGTCTTCCCTATAAACTTGCAAAAGAGTAGAAACAAATAGAAAAAAAAAATGATGAAGAAAAACAATGAAATCGAGGAATGATTTCTTAGTCTTAGATGCACTTGGGCTGAGCATTTGTTATATTTGATCATAATTGAGAAGGGAGTTAGATTCTGGTGATCGGAGTTGGATTGAGCAGAGTTTAGACACGTAGAGAGCTTGTTCTTCAGATATTTTTTCTAAAAGAGCTTCAGTGACTGAAGTCCTTTCTTTATATGCTCCATCCCTTTATAACGTTCATGTGGATTCAATTTGATGATCAGATTGATTGGGGGAGGGATTCCTGGAGATATTTTCTCTCTCAAATCAGCTGTTACAACCGTTATCAGTAGAAAGTGGTAACTGTTGTTTGGATTAAGTTAACGACCAAATTTCAACTGATAAAAGCTTTGGGTTGACCCGCCATATGTGGGCCTAGACCGGGTTTCAGCAAAATGGGTTGACCCAAAGGATATTTTGGCTACTACAGTTTGTCCCCCACTCTCTAAAAAGGGATCGCTGAATTTAGAGAGTGATTTATGTTGAGTCGTTCAAGATTTCGACTTAGTGTTGATTCAAACCAATCGTTAGTAAGACAAGTACTTGAGAGATCCTCCCTTTTGTTGTGACGATTTCGACAAGTGGGAAGATTGCTTAGTAAGTAATCTCACCTTCGTATTGACTTGTCGTCATGGGTTTCGTGTATCGCGAGGATGGGAAGTTGAATTGATGGGATTGAGCGGTTCAACTTCCTACCGCTGACACAATGCCTTTATTTTAGCGCATTTAATCAAGTTTTAAATTTTAAACTAACCAAGATGGTCGCTTTGGTTAACTGGTAACCATAGCGGTTGCGACACGTGGCCTCTACGGTTGAGTGTTTGGTTATTAACCAAGACTTCCTGCTAATCCTTTCCACTTCTAGTTTTTTCAAAAAAACAAAGTTTCTAGTAGAAAAACATTTTCCTTTCAATTGAGGCATCTGCAAATCTTCACCGGATTTAGTTGATTTTCAACGATTTTACTCGAATTCCTTTTGAAGGTGAGCAAAAGGTCTCTACTTTTGTTTATTGTTCATTTAAACGAAGTTTGTTTTTTGTTTTTATCAGAAAGCTTGTAGAACTATTTTTAGAATTTTGCCTAGAAATGTTGCGCACCTTCTTTTAAGTTCTTCATTTGAGTTTCAAAAACTTGATTCAGTGATAGATTTATCTGATTGATATCTCACGTTTGCTTTCCTACTCGTTCGACTTACTTTCAAGCATGTGTAGGGAGCTAGCAATGCTATTTTTAGAAATTTGTGTAAGTATTGCCTACGTTTATTTGTTCTTATGATTTCACATCAAATACCCAATTTTACAACTATATTAGATCTATCCAAACAATATTTTATGAGATAGGCTTGTTCGAACGTCGTTGTGCTGTTGTAAGGCGTTAGATTTTGATAGTCGCTCAACTCAAGCTAGATAGAGCTTTGTTGGATTCATTGACTTCATAGGTTTTCTGACTTTTGTAGAAACCCTAGGTTTTGATCTTATACCTTTAGGTTTTTTATTTTAGACCTTAGTTTGTGCTTGACTTTTGCATTTTTTCGCATTTGTCAGCTTTTGGAGATATCGTGTTGAGCAAGGCTACGACATCATATCCAGTTTTCTCTTAGACCCTTGGCGACTTGGAATGTGAAGTCGAAGGGGGAGTCGACTTCGACTCTAGGATTGTCAACCAACAAGTTTCTGTAGTGGATCCATCAGGTGTTGTTGACATTAATAGAGTAGGCTTGTTAGAGCATGGGGTTGTACGTGCCATTGCGCAACAGGTTGAATTCCCTAAGTATGTAGAGGCTCTGTCCTATTCAGCTAAGATGCTGGGTATTATTGCTGGAGACAACCCTGTGAGTGTGTTTTTTGACGGTGGCATGGATCGTCTGCGAACGATGTATGAAATCCCTGAATCTATCGAGCTGCGTGCAACAAAAGAGCATGAGCGAGCAGACTGGGATATTCTGGGACGAACATATTTTTATAAGTACAACTTTCGTCAAGGGTTTAGATTCCCAGTTCCATCTTTGGCCCGACGGATGTTGGTGTATTACGATATTTCCTCTGTCAGTTGATGCCAAATAGTTGGAGTATTCTTTTGAGCCTAATCGTCCTTCGTGAGACGAAAGAGTTGAAGTTTGGGTTAGGCTCCCTCATACATAACTATTACTTGAAGCAACATGTTTATGAAAAGGGTAGATTCATGTTGCACATGAGGAATAATGCTACACACCTCGTTACCAATCTCACGACTAACGACCAGTGGTGGAAGGATACCTTTTTCTTCACCAGAGGTCCTTTGATTAATGGACCATTTGGGAAGTAGAAATATGCCTACCCTCCTATTTGGAGTCGACTCAGTGAGTGTTAATCTTCTCGTGTCATTTTTAGATTAGTTTTGAGTTTCCCTTAGTTTTGACAAGTATCTGTCTTTGTAGAGTTAGCAAGTGAGAAGAACAAACCACCTTGTCCAGACCCTGTTGGGCGTACTGGTATTATGTTGGTGATTCCTGCGAAAGAGAGGAGTTGGATGGTGTTATTGTAGGAAGGTAATCTTAGACCTAGTAGCATGTGGTGTCGTTCGACATGGAATATGTCGCGAACACCGTATCCTGTTAAGGATTTCGTGTCATACATTTGGGTTATGAGTCTTGAAATTCTATATGGAGTAAAATTTTTAACACCTATAACTGAAGTCGAACGTCGTTTCGCAGAAAAATCTATATCGAGCGCTAAGTTTAACGTACCTAATGTTGCAGAAGCATTGAAACATCATAAAGAGGCTATGAGTAAAAAGCGGGCAGTTGCGAACGCCAAAAAGAAGCAAGCAACAGAGGCGTCGAATGTCAAGGCACTGGTCTAAGTTAAAGAGCATGTTTTCGTCTTATCGCAAGAGTCAAGTCTTTTGAGGACGAAAAAGAAAAGGAAAGCCTCCAATGTCGAATCGGTAAAAAATGTTGAAGCTAGTCCCAAAGGAAAGTCCGTCTTGGATTTACCAAAAAAGCCTGATTCGACCTTGATCTGTTCCCTCACGGGCTCTTTTAAGGAGCCTAGTATTTTAGGACTTTAAGTCATGTTGGCAATATTCTAAATCAAAACAACATTTCCTTTATATTGATTAGTTGTCTAGGATTCACGGTTTATGAAGCTTCAAGGAAATTGGACATCGCATCAAGCAAAGTGAAGCCTTCAAGAGGAGAAAGCATCAAAAGTATATTTAGACCTCATTCCTCTTGCAAGGCGTTTACGCACGCACACACACACATGACATTCATATGTGTCCCTGCATAGTTGTAAACCTTTGGTATAACACATTCACACACTTGTTGAAGTATGCACATGCATTAGATTTAATTTGATAAACATTGTGAAATTGCATGTTCTAGGACTATATCTAGGAAATGGCATACTTGTGTGACTTTGTGTTTATTTGTTTTTGTTTTATTATTTTTGGACTTGAACATGATCTTATATGATTCTTTATTGAGTTGCAGTCATTTCGGTTTCTCACTCATTAGGTTTCGAGTCCAAACTAGGAAGCTAAGCCACTTTACGTTCTCATACGTTGTGTTGTCTTCGTCGTCTTATACCGAGTCGAATTCTTTACCTTTTATCAAAGTTTCATAGTTGTTCTTGTGCGTGAGGGATTCACGGTTCGTAATCCTAAGGCGAATTTGAATTCAAAGTTCGGAAGTTAGAATATAGCCAAACAATGAGAGAGGAGCGCGAGGAGGCATGAAATGGCCAAAGGCCATTTTGGGGTATGTTCCGTAAGGAGCTCATGAGGCTCACAGGTCAGCCACCCCTCTGCCCCGTGAGGCTCACGCACCTCACACGAGGTGGTGACATGACTGTCTCCCATTGCCACTGAAAGCCGTTTCTTCATTTCATTTAAATTATCTCTTTTTCGTCTCATTTCATTTAAAGAACAAAATATGAAAAAGAGAAGTTCAAAATTTTCTCTCCAACTTTTTCAACTTCCAAATACCATAACTTTCTCATTCGAACTCTGAATTGAGTGATTCAAGTTGAAAAATCTTCGTAATCAAGTCTTCTACCGTCTCCAAAAGAGTTTGTAGTTTTTTGATCAAGTTTTGTGGTGGTTCTTCACTCAAAACTAAAACTGCATGGGATTCCTAGGTATTAAACTAAACTTTGTGATTCGTCTTTTATAATCTTCAATTACCTTGGGTTTTCTTCTTTTATATGTATGTGTATGTTTGATGAAATCTATTGAGAAAGATAGCTTCAAATCAAAGCTAATCTAATCTAATTAGAGACTTGAATGTGAACTAGTTTTCTAGAATTCTAGGTTTTCACATGTTTGTGAGTTGTATTGTGATTAACTTGATATCTAGGGTTATTTGTGTTTTGATTGTCTCATTTCATGATTAATAACCTTAGTATGTGCTTGGATCCTTTAATTGAACAAATCTAGGATTAACACATTTGATTTTGTATTTAGAGCTAACTATGATTTAATTGATTATTAATTATATCCTTGCTCTAAATACTTGTTAGAATATTCTTTGATCATATTTTGTGATTCTAGCATTTTTGGTGTATGTTTCTAATATCTTGAATATGTGCTTCATGTATATGATTTATTCAAGTGTTAGTTTTGCGAATGAAACTAAGAATCACATGTGTTAGGTGTTTCACATGCTCTAGGTTTCAATTCATGTTTTGTATCTAGACTATCTTTGACTTGTGTGCTCACATGACTAAGTCTAGTTTCCATAGAATGTATTGATCACATGTTCTATGTTGAAGTGCTTATTTGCATCATTTGCATTCATTGATCACACTAGGAAGTCCTTACAAAAGGCATAAATTCTTAACTATGACAAGTTGTCTGAATAGTCAAGCAAGGAAGACTTGTTTAGGACAAGAGGTCCAGATAATCAAGCAAGAAGTCATGGCTAGGATTGGGAAGGTCCGAATAGTTATGCATAGGAGGCTTTCTAGAGGCATGAGTGCTTAGATAAGAAGTTAACTACAATATTGGTAGGTCCAAGCGATTAGATAGACGTAGACTCTAATAGAGAGTGTTGCATGGGATATGCATTGAATCTTGAGGAATTTCTAATCTTCCAATGATGTTGTGTAGAGAAGGACTCCAATATATGGTGGCTCCGCACCATTAAGGGATTTCTAATATACCAATAAGGATTGGGTAAACATAGACTCCAATAGGAAGTAGATCATAGGATTGGTCACTTTTAAGGAATTTCTAATCTATCATTCAATATATATAGTACCTTATGGTTGTAATTCAACTCGTGGATGTTTCCTCTTTGGAAGTTTTACCACGTTAAAAAAATCTCTTATGTCAATTCTTTCTATCTCTATTTTTTAATATTTGTATATGTGTATGTTTTGATCTTGTAGTACAATCTTCACTTGTGATGTATTTGATATTTGTATATATGTATGTTTTGATATTGTAGTACAATCTTCACTTGTGATGTATTTGGAAACAAGATTTTGTTAAGTGTGAGATGCAAGCACATCATATTGATCAAAGTAGTAAATATAGTTCTTTTGTATATTGACTTATTTGTGTATAGTCATTTATTGATTAGTACTTGTACATATTGGACATAATTGTGAATACAAGTATTCTTTGTTTTAGTTTTAATATAATTCCTTCTCTAACAAGTTGTAGAGTTCTACATTGTAATATTTAAAGTACAACTTGTGGAATTTGCTCTTCATTGAATATACTTGTATATGAGATACATTGTTTCTTGACTTATGTTTTGTAGACTAAGGGTGGTGAATTGAGCATACATATGTTAATTGTTTTCTCATAACAATCATGTTAAAGGTTAATTTGTATGCTCACCAAGGTTTTGACAAAAGTCTCGAAAGAGTTTTAAAATTAGAGTGTCAACCTATTCACCCCCCTCTAGGTTGTTTAGTATAACCTTGTAGGTATTTTCACAGTAGTTGAAGAAGTCGAGTGTCCTCTTTTTTCTTGCTGACAAAGAATACCTCAAGGGGAGGAAAACGGAGGAGGTATTCGAAGCTAGTTTGCTTTAGAGTTTCCAAGTACATTGAAGTTGAAAGATACACATACATATACATCCTATCTTTGTTTACATCGGATACTTACGTTGCAACTTCCTTTTTACAAGTTTTGCAGGCCCAAATGCATTTAAATGACAAGTATAAGATTACTCGAGAAAGATGTGCAAAGCTTCAGAAAGCTAACGACACCTTCAGGAAAGATGGTGACCAGCTTGACAAAGCCAATATCGAGCAGGAGAAGAGGACTTTGGTCTTGGAGGAAGAGATAAGGTCATTGAAGGAATAGAGGGACCGATAATGCAAAGAGTCGGAGAGAGCGAAAGAGACAGTTGTGGAGAAAGAGCGAGAAGTCGCTAGCTTTAAACAGCGGCTTTTATCAATATCAGCTGAAGCCATGTGTGCTGCCAGAGCGAAACTTTTCAAACAATTCATGTCGGGTGAGCATGTGAAATGGGACCCTCAAGAGAGGCAGACGGAGGTCGACGATTGGGCAGAGTCGAAGTGCCTCAGAGGTGAAAGGTCCCCGAACGTAGAAGAGGTTGCAGATGCAGGGGAGGTCATAAAGGACTCGGACACTGTTGCAGGATCTAATGCCCCAATTGTCAACCCATCTCAATCTTAGTTCTATTTAGGAAATTTTTTTTGTATATTTTTAACTCGTTGTATAGGAGTACTGTTCTGATTTCCCATGTCAATTTGGCTTGTAACCTTTATTCTAACGAATGGATGCTTATCTAGATTTGTTGCGTTCTTTTAAAAGTACTTGCAAAATAATAGAAGTCGACCTACATTGAGTCACTTAACATACTTTCAAATGGGTTTGAATATCAACAAGTGTTGAACATATCTCTTTGTCGATTCAACCAATTCAATTTCTTTTAATAATCACATACATGTGTAATATAATAATGACGTCGATTCGACCATTTCAAGCTAAATTGCGTATATTCGTAATTGGATCGACACGACCTTTTCATTACAAATAATCGCGTACATGCGTAATTGGGTCGACACAACCTTTTTCTAACATAATCGCGTACATGCGTAATATAATAATGAGGTCGATTGGACCATTTCAAGCTAAATCGCGCATATGCGTAATTGGATCGACACAACCTTTTCATTACAAATAATTGCGTGCTTGCGTAATTGGGTCGACACGACCTTTTTATTACAAATGACCGCTTACATGTGTAATTGGGTCGACACGACCTTTTTATTACAAATGACCGCATACATGCGTAATTGGGTCAACACGACCTTTTTCTAACATAATCACGTACATGCGTAATTGCTGTCGTCTGTCGTTTGCCCACAGTGTTACTCCCCCAACTTCTTGTGTTTGTGTGGTCGAATAAAGATACTGGTGTTGTATTCAGTTTCAGAAGTCTTGAAAATATTTTAATACAGAGCATGAATTTGTCGTTTAATAATTCGTCGGGTTCTTGCAATAACTTATGAAATGTTCCGTGAGCTCAGTTTTGTACTTAGTTGCAACTAAGTTATCATCATTGCTCTTGTTTGTCGACTCGTTAGTATCAAATGTAGATGAACTCAATCTAGTAGATAAAATATAATAAATTGAAAAAGACAAGGTTTAGAAGTGATACTGATTCAAGTGTATAACGTTCTAATTGTTATGAATTTCTCAACCGTTAAGGTCACATAATTTGTATGCTCCTCGCCATTTTACGTCTGTTATTTGGTAAGGACCTTCCTATGTCAGACCCAATTTTCTTGCGCCCTCTTCTCTGGTGTTTTGAAAGACTTGTCGAGGCACCCAGTCACCAATCTTGAAGGTTCTTATCTTCACGTTTTTGTTGTAGTGTCGAGCTACTTGTTGCTGGTAATGCGGCTCACTCTCGACGTTCATCGAGGTGGTCTAGTTCGAACATGAGTTATAGGTTATTATGTTCTTCTCTAGGGTTTTCACTTTGAGCAGTCACTACTCTTGTTTCGATAGGGATTACTGCCTCGGAGTTGTAAACAAGTGAAAAAGGTGTTTCTCCTGTCGATCGATAAGGAGTAGTTCTGTACGACCATAGTACCTCATGTAGTTTGTTAGGCCATTCGCTTTTCTCAATCTCAAGCTTCTTCTTCAGTCTGTTAATTATGGTTTTGTTGGTCGACTCTACCTATTCATTAGCTTGAGGATAACGTTGTGTCGAGAAGATTAGTTTTATACCGTACTTATCACAGAAGTTCTTGAAGTCGTAACAAATAGATTGCGCTCAGTTATCGGTTATTATTTCTCTGTGTGTTTCAACCTGTAAATTATGTTTTTCCACACAAAACTGCGTACCTCTATGTCGTGCACGCGTTGAAATGCTTCGGCTTCGACCCACTTTATGAAGTAGTCTGTCAGGACTAGCATGTAGACGACACCACCGGAAGGTATTGATAGTTTACCTACAATATCCATTCTCCATTTCATAAAAGGCCAAGGGGCTGAAATTGAATTTAACATACTTGAAGGAAGGTAGGACAGTTGGGTAAATTTTTGGCACTTGTCGCAGTTTTTCACATGTTTTTACAAGTCGGATGGCATGGTCAACCAGTAATATCCAGTCGTGATAGCTCTATTCAACAGGTTTCACGCGCTAGAATGATTTCTGCATTCTTTATAGTGTAGACTTTTCAAGACGTCGTACGCCTCTCATGGCGTTAAACATCTCAAGTAGGGACATGTGAATGATTTCTTATAAAGCTTACCATATAGAACGCAAAACTTTACTGCCTTTGCTTTGATTTTCCTTGCTTCAGTTCTGTCCCATGGTAGGATGTTGGCTTGCAACAAGTAATTCATTATTGGGCCCATCCATCTTGAACCATGGTCGACTAGTGCGACCATTTCTTTGCTTTGTATTTTCGGTAGGAGGAGGTGTACAACATGGATTGATTTACATCCACTGGTCGATGTCGGCCCCAAGCTTGCCAATGCATCTGCTCGTGTAATCTTTGACCTTTGACCTTGGTATCTGTAAAATTAAGAAGTCGTTGAAGGTCGACTGCAGATGCTTAGCTTTCGCCAAGTGCTCATCTTTAGGACTTTGGCTTCATATGTCCCATTCATTTGTCGGACGACTAGCTACGAATCATTGTGTAGCTGTATATTTTTTATGTTCAAGCTCTTTGCAAAGTCGAGTCCAGCAATTAGGGCCTTATACTCAACTTCGTTATTTGTTACACGGAAGTTACAGTGGATCGACTGCTCTAGTTTGTCTCTGAAAGGGGATTTAAGCACTAGTCCGAGTCCACTCCCTTGTATATTACTGGAGACGTCGACCGACAGAAGCCATTTTTCATTAGTAGAGTTCTCTGTGAATGTCACTAATTCCTATTCAACCGGCAAGTTTTCACTTGGGGTAAAGTCTATAATAAAATCTGTAAAAACTTGAGATGTCATTGCAGTTTGCGGTTGTAAGCTGATGTTGTGTTCGCTTAGTTTGATTGCCCACTTCGTCTGTCGACCTAAAAGTTCAAATTTCTGCAACATGTTTTTAAGTGGGAATGAAGTTAATACCTTAATTGAGTGGCATTGGAAGTACGGTCTCAGCTTGCGTGCGGCCACAACGAGTGTCAGTGCCAATTTTTCAAGTCAACTATATTTGGTTTCGGCGTCGAGTAGAGCCTTACTCACGTAGTATACTGAGTATTGCAAACGTTCTTCCTCCCTAACTAGTATGTCACTTAGAGTAATGTCAGATACCGCCAGGTATATGAGTAACGTTTCCTCATCTCTGGGTTTCGACAATAATGTGGGTAAAGTCGGATATTCTTTCAAATCCTGTAGCTCCTTTTCGCAATCTTCGCTTCATTCGAACTCTTGTTTTTCCTTAGTGTGTTGAAGAAAGGATGGTATCGCTCGAACGATTTGGAGATGAATCTGTTTAGAGCAGCTACTCCACATGTGAGCTTTTGTACATCATTGATACATCTTGGTGATTTGATTCCTTGTATCGACCGAATTTTGTCGCGATTCGCTTCGACGCCTCTTTAGGTCACAAGATAACCTATTTTTTTTTTCCTGAAGATACACCAAAGGATCACTTAGTGGGGTTTAGTTTCATACCGTATTGGTTGAGCACGTTGAACGACTGTTTCAAATGCTCTATGTGTTGTTGAGCGACTAAGGATTTGACCAGCATGTCGTCGATGTAGACCTCCATTGTCGACCCGAGCATTTTGGCAAACATCTTGTTGACCAATCATTGGTAGGTTATACATGCGTTTTTCAAACCAAAAGGCATAACCTTATAACAGAAAATACATCGTTCAGTGATGAAAGTTGTTTTTTCCTAGTCGTCGGGATGCATTAAGATCTGGTTATAGCTCGAGTAGGCATCCATGAAGCTGAGTAGTTCGTGTCCTATTGTAGCATCGACCAGCATGTCGATGTGAGGAAGTGAGAATAGATCTTTAGGGCACGCCTTGTTGAGATCTGTGAAGTTGATACAGACACGTCACTTCCCATTTTTCATTTTTACGACAACGATGTTTGCCTGGCAGTCTGGATTCACTTTTTTAACTAATCCGATGTCGAATAGCTTTTGCATTTCTTCGTTGATTACATTATTCCTTTCTGGCATGAATTTCCTCATTTTCTGCTTCACTGGTGAATGCCCTTGGTCTACCTGCAAATGATAAACTATTATCTTTGGGTGGATCCCGACCATGTCTGAGTGCGACCAAGCGAAACTGTTTCGTCGCTCTTTCAGGAAATTGATCAGTTGTTCCCAGATCACTTTAGGTAGTCCAGGCCCAATTAGGACCTTATGCTCTTATTGATCTGGATTGATCGACACTTCATCGAGTTCTTCCATCTTTGGTTTGTTTAGAGTCAAGTCGACTCGACTTGACCTTGGATTCCTATAATTGCTATAACTATTCTTTCTTTTTCTTCATGGCGTTCTGGTAACACTCCCTGATGGCTCTCTGTTCGCCTTTGATCTCTCATACTCCCTATTTGGTAGGAAACTTAATCATCTGGTGGTAGGTCAACGGGATTGCCTTCATTTTGTGTATCCACGGTCTCTCTAATATAGCGTTGTACGAAGACAGGCAATCGAGTACAAGAAAGTTGATATACAAGTTCATCCCTTCGGCGTAGACAGATAGTACGATTTCTCCCAGGGTACTCTTCTGTTCGCCGTTAATTCCTATAAGCATGGTAGTTCAACGCCTGATTTTGGATTCTTCGACCTGCATTTCTCACAAAGCACTGTTAAACAGAATATTGCATGAACTACCATTATTGATTAGAATTTTTTTTGTTAAACAATTTACAATATGTAATGAAATAACTAGTGCATCATGGTGATAAGAAAACAAATATGATTTATTCGTCGAGCTGAACGTGATGGTTTCATTGACCTTCAAATGGTGCCCCCTGTTGGGTTGTATTTTTATGTTCAACACATGTTGTGTGTCTTTTAGCATTTGAATAGCTTATACCACTAACTTTTGATCCACATGCAATATAGTTAATTACTCTATCTTGTCGAGGTGGCTCTAGTGGGCTGTCGTTTGGATTGGTTTGTTTCTTCTTATCGTGTCGAGCGAGGTTTGCTTCCCTCTGTCAATTAAAAATTCTTGCAGATGTCCCCACTTCAAAAGTTCGGCTTCTTTCAATTTGAGGGCGACACAATCCTCCGTTCGATGGCTATGATCCCAGTGGAATTCGCATTGTAATCTAAAATCTCCATGTTTTGGGAAAGCGTTCATTCTTAAAGGCCATTTAACCATCTTTCCCATCTCTTTCATTACTGCTACGAGGTTGATAAGTTCAATGATGGGGTTATACTCCGGCATTGGAACCTGATAGCGGCTCGATCTCGAGGGGTTTTATCCGTACGATCGTCTGTCAGTTGGTCCATTATATCGAGGATGATTACTGCATCGATCGCCAGTTGGATAAGGCTCAATTCTCTTGTCGTTTGACCTTTTGTTGATACGATCATTTCATCTATTTGCGTAATTATTGTCTTTTCCGACGAAGTTGGCTTCTTCTTCCTCCTATTTAATCTGGGCACATGATTTTGCAAGTACATCCTCAATCATCCTGCATGGGTATTTGGTAAGTTCCTTATAGAGATCAGAGTCGAACATGAGTCCTTTTCTAAAGGCATAAATTGTGGTGGCTCGATTGCAATGTGAGATCTGCACTTTCTCTCTATTAAAGCGTCCAACATACATCCTTAGGTTTTCGCCATGCCTTTGCGTTATGGCGTACAAGTCGTTCGACTACTTCTCTAGCTTTCGATTGCTCGCAAATTGCTCCACGAATGTGTCTTGAAGTTATGCAAAAGATGTAATATAATTATTAGGTAGTGTATAACTGTAAAGTGGGGCCGCCAAGGATAGACCCAAAAGCTTTACACCTGCACTCTTCTCTAAGGTCGCGTGGGATCGCTGCAATGAACATCATTTGCATGTGCTGTGCTATATGATCGTCTGGGTCTGTTGTGCCCCCATACTGCTTTATGTTTGGGAAGCTAAACTTCATGGGTATCTCGACAAGAGCAATCTCGTCGACGAAGGGCGAATTAGCGAAGCTATTCGATGCGCTCTTTTTGATCGACATTCAGACTCCTAGAATTCTTTGAATGAGGGCTTCCATTTCTACAAACTTGCGGGAAAGTTTAGGGTCAGTAAATAAATGTAGACCGGAACTAGGTTTTACCAACTCTGATGTCGACTGGAGTGACATAGGGGTTTTGAGGGCATTCTCCGGTTGTAGATCGATGATTGGATTCGACTCTTGTGGCACTTCTTACCAGGTAGGCATGTTGTTCAGGTCGATCTCGACCTGAGCCGTCTAGGTCGTACGTTGATTCCATTCAGCGTTAGGGCTCATGTCTAGCCTTACGGGATCTGTGGCTGCGATCGGAGCTGTCCTATCGACCTCTTGTTCATCGTTCGGCGTTGGGATTAGGAACTCCGGTGTCGCGTTGTTAGGTGCCCTGTCAATTATGGCTCGTAGCTTGCCATTTGTCACCCGGATAGCAACATTTTCTACTTTGAGCACCTGTAACTTTTTAACATTTGCGGCCATCTAGGCAATCAATGCGGCAATCTGTTCCTCAACAGTTGGTGTGTTTCCATCTCCAGATAATTTGAGAAAAAGTATACTTGATTCGACTGGCTCGTTTGTCAAGTTGTAATGGGCCCCACGATGGGTGCCAAACTATAAGGGGTCGACCTACGGTTGAAATGGATCGGGTCGAATTTGAGTCAGGCTCAAGCAACTTGGACTAGCCTGTCGAATTGGGGTTGTCGTCTTCCCTATAAACCCACAAAAGAGTAGAAACAAACCGAAAAAATGATAAAGAAAAACAATGAAATTGGGGGATGATTTCTTAGCCTTAGATGCGTTTGGGCTGAGCCTTTGTTATGTTTGATAGTAATTGAGAAGGGAGTTAGATTCCGATGAGCGGAGTTTGATTGAGCAGAGTTTAGACACGTAGAGAGCCTGTTCTTCAGAGATTTTTTTCGAGTGAGCTTCAGTGACTGAATTCCTCTCTTTAAAAGCTTCATCCCCTCCTAACGTTCATGTGGATTCAATTCGATGGTCAGATTGATTGGGGGAGGGATTCCCAGAGAGATTTTCTCTCTCAAATCAGCTGTTACAATCATTATTAGTAGAAAGTGGTAACTGTTGTTTGGATTGAGTCAATGACCAAATTTCAACTCACAAGAGCTTCAGGTCGACTCGCCATATGTGGGCCTAGACCGGGTTTCTATGAAATGGGGCTTTGGGCTTCAAGCATTGGTCCCAAAGGCCATTTTTGGCTACTACACGGATCACTCTTTTATTATTCGTAAATATATGTAACTGTTATGTATTTTTCCGATCTAGGAAAATACATAGAGAGAATTTAGAGAAGAATTAAGAGCAAAATTAATTTGGATGAAATAGAAAAATTTAGAGAAAAGTAGAGAAAGGTTATTTCATATAATTCCACATAATCCCAATTACACATGCAATCAGCTATATATAGGCTGATTGCTCGATTGAGCAATAAGAAACAACAATAAGAATAAACCCACTAAGCAAATAACCAGGGACATGCTCCACTACTGCATTCGTGGAGTTGTATCACTCACCACTCACCAACGTGGTCTTGACACTCCCATGTAATCCCTTCTTTATTTCAGCAACTAACAAACTCCAACAACAATAAACAAACCTATGACTAAGTCCCTTCCCTCTACATGGCTTGTATGGCGAATCATGCACATATCAGTAACATTGCAACCTCTTACAATTAAGCATAGATGAAAATGGAAATATACTAAATTATATAAGCTCAAAACTAATCATCAAAGCCTTCAGCATTCTTCTTTAATTTGCTTTGGTTATTAATTATTTAATTATTTGTCACTAATTATTTCATTGTCGAGTCTCAAAAAGATCATACTCCTTGATTAGGCTGTGACGCAGCGGAACACAAAAGGATACGACCAACGTCAATATTCTGTGATAAACTCTGGAATCCACCAGAAACAAAGAGAAAACTCTTTAAAAACAAACTCTGAATTTTATTAATTGAAAGATAATTCGGCCATATGGCTTACTAGCATATTTAATGTAAAACCCTAACAGACTCCGGAAACCCTAATTGAAGTAAAAAGACCAAAATAGTCATTTACTAAACTTCAAACACCCGACAAGCTGCCTAAATCAACAAATTTGAGGATGAAAACGACCTCAACCAGGGAACCCGGGTTGAAACGGTATGGAGCACCAAAATCCCATCTCGAAAACATATTATAATAGGAAATTTGACAACCGAACTAAAAGTTATACCTGTTTCTTCGGACCAGCTCTTTTAGCCAATTTTCTGTCCATCTCTTCTTCAAACTCCAAAGCCAATTGTTCTACATCAGGCTGAGCAACATCATTAGATTTATAAAATATCTTGATAGAAGTGGTTTTTGAAAGCCTCCATATGTGAAACTTGGAGACACAAAGCAACAACCAAGGATCCATCTTCATGATCATCATGACTTGGCAATAGCAACGAATCCCCATCCAAATCATGATGAGTTCCTGGACCCATATAGACTTCTCTTCCCCATCCAAAATCAAGACCATACATTGGTAGAGTTAACCAACTCACAGCCTCGATATTAGGGTTTCCATAAAAAGGACCATCGTCTCCTCTTAAGGCATGAAGATCTTGAAACTTTGTCAAGTCTGCTTGACTCTTCAAAAACTCAATCCCAGACCTCACATACTCATCATTCACTGTCGTTATGGCCTTCCGTATTTTACTTGCCGCGTACCCTAATGGCTTCGAAATCAGCTCGCCGGAGCTGCTAACAGCAATCACATCAAGCGTAGCGTTGCCGAAGTAACCAGGTGGCAAAGGCGGCTGCAAGCGGCTACGTGAATCAACACAAACAGCTAGGGCAGTTGGTTGCTCCGGCTTGTGATCACGTGCTTTGCATGCGCACCGCCATATATGTCCGGCTATCGTCTCATAACGGCATAAGGACGGCCAGTATTCAGACTCTCATTAGTAGCCATGTTTTTGAGCTTGTCAACTTGGGATTTGGTGAGCTTCAACATAGCTATAGTGGTCTTCTTCTTCCTCTCTTCAATGTTGTTTGTTTGGCCAATCAAGAGCGGAGGGTGATTGAGTTCTTTATGATCAAGATTCGGACCTGAAAGTACAGGTGGATCTCCGGCTCGCAAAAGTTTACGATCAATTATCAGAGAAACCGCTAACGCCTCCCCACGAGCGATTCTCGCCCACTCCGATATAAAATGAAGAGCACTTTGGCCGTCAACAACCGCATGAGATATAGTGAAACCAAGGCTAATTCCACCACATTGGAATTTTGTTACTTGAACTATCAATAATGGTAATTCTTGAATTGGAATAGTGTAATCCACATTTGGAATAAGGAAATCATATTCCGGGGACGGAGAGAAATCACCAAAACTGTCTAGTTTGCTTTGAGACTCAGCCTCAATGAACTGAACACCAGCAGCATTGCACACAAGCTCGAGACGACCGTGACCTATCCACCTTAAACGTCCGGCAAGTGGATAAAAATGAACCAACGCACGGCTAAGCGAGTCTTTGAGGGTTGTGATAACGGTGTCAATGAGCAGTTTCTGGGAAGATTGATAGAAATATATAGTGAGAACGTGAGTTATGCAGCCGATTTGGTCCCATTCTGATAGAGAAAGAGAGCCGGTCCATGTTGGCTCGGCGGGCTTCACCGTGTACGAGCTCTTGTAGCTTACAACCATGTTTGATTATATTTAGGTAGATAGTTGGAGAAGGAGATGTAATTGGAAATCGGTGTTTGAAAAGATATTTGATTCGGTTACCGCCAATGCTGTGTGCAGTTTGTAAAATGAAAGTTTCATTATTCTTGTTGTTCCTTTGAAGAGTACGTAAGAAATTATTCAGACTCCATTTGTACCCTCATTTTAAAAATAATGAAAGACGTCTATGTGAAAATAACGAAAATATTTATGAAATATTAAGTTTATCAATACTTAATTTCAAAAATTTATTATTCTTGTCAGCTCAACAATGAGGCTATTAATTTATTGAAAAATATGGGTGAAATTTAAAACTAGCCAGTGAGGTGATGAAGAGGTAAGACGAAGAGAAGAGAGGATCTTTGTCCTAATTATATATAGGTTTTTTTTTTTTTTTGTGAAAATCTAATTATATATAGTATGAAAATGCCACATTGTCGTTTTAAAAGTGGATGGTTGCAGCCAGCAGTTTTGCAGATCAATTACATTTTCACATTATTATTAGTTGTGAATTTGAAAGCATCTCCTCTACCAGATAAAGGATTATATTATGATCTTTTAAGACCATGTTTGGTACGCCGTCTAGTATTGCATTGGACAATCTCATATAGAATGGAAGTGGACTGTATTAAACTGGATTGGATTATATTTAATACAGTCTTGTGTTTCATACTCCACCATTACCGTACTGGACTTGTTGCCACAACATTCATCTATCAAAATTTAATTTTTGATATATACATCTATTTATATATCATTACGGTATATATATTTATATACCGATATACAATATTTAAAAAATTAAATCGAAAACCAATTTAAATAATATGATCCGGTTGTGATTTATCTTATCATGATTCATCACATCATGATTTTTATAATAAAAACAACATTCTTACGGTATCATTTGGATAAATTATTACTCAATCTATAAAAGTGGTTAGTGATATAGAGTGGGAATTTTGTTAGAGAGTGCCGTAGAAAAACTGCGAACAAAATGTATTCGTACTCTATTTTGATAAAATTATGTTAAATCAACTTAAAAGTTATGACTTCAGATAAATGATTTATGAAACCGAGATCGTGCAACCTTTACGGTCCTATAGTGTATTTTTGAAAAAAATACAGATAGATCCCACGTATTAAATGTGCGGACCCTATATGTTTTTTTTTTAAAAAAAAAAGCACTACGGTTTGCGACCACCCAATTCAATATTAGTGTTTAGAATTTAAAAAATAAAAATCATGTATTTATTACCAATGATCATCTTCATGTTTTATGTTGCTTATAAATTGAGTAGTTAATTAATTAAGATTAGGATTGATTTATTAAAACTAGTTTTTTCTCTCTTTTTTAGTGAAGAATCTAGTTTTCTTTAAGAGTGTATTTTTACTCACCCACATTTTTGTGGGTAAGCATTACCTCCCTCCTTAGCACTTGACATGTGTCCAAAGAGGGGGTGCTTTTGTTAATGTATTTTAACAAAAACACCCCCTCCCTGGACACATGTCAAGTGTTGGGAAGGGAGATAATGCTTACCCACAAAAAGTGTGGGTGAGCAAATTCATTCTCTTTCTTTAAAGATAAAATTATTTTCATTAACACGAAGGGCGAGTTGTTATTATTTAATATTTTAGAACATATTTTAAACAAAACGAAATGTATGGGCCGGTTTGGTATTGCATTTTAAAAGTTAAAATCAGATTATTTTATAATTTTGATATAAAATTATATTTGGTAAAACTTTTAAAAGTAATTAATAGATAATCTGTTAAGTTTTTACGGATCTTAAGAAGTAGGTTGGGAGTTACTTTTTGATAGTGATTATGGAATAATCTATTTCAGCATTTAATAAATCTTTAAAAATATCATTATTATCCTTATGAAATAAAGTTTAAATCATTTATATACTTTATTTCAATTCAATATTAAATATTCTATTTAAATATCGATTTAATTTATAAAATCTTTAAAAAAATATTTTATTCTTCTTATAAAAAAATTAGAGGGTTTATTAAATTTGTCCAGAATTAGCAAAAAGATTGTTTCTAGAAAACATTCCACTTTTGTCCCAAAAGTGCCCAGCGTTTCCAAAATAATTAATATATATATATATATATATATTAATTAAAAAGCAAAACCCTTGAAGAGAGAAATTGACGAGTGCGACCAATATTTTGATTCGAGCCAGGTTTGTCCACCTCTATCGACGGAGAGAGACGAGACTGATTTTGCTTGGATTCCATTCGAGGGTTGAAGAAGTGATTTGCGTCGAAACTATTTCTGGGTTTGTTGTGGGGTTTGTAATAGATGACAAGCGATCGCCTTGGATTCGAATCACCAGATTGAAGTCACCATTCAAGGCGCCGTGGAAGAAACAGCCAGGTTTTGCTTTTTATTGTAATTATTAATTGGTCTAGTTAAATTGTTGACTTTGATACAAATTTGCTTTAGCCTTTTTAAATCTTGGAGAGACCCGATCATTGATAAATCTCTGAAGTAGTTATTTTTGTTTTGAAAAATATACAAAAACCAACTGATTGTTTTTCCAGATCTGAAAAATATAGGTGTGTGTTTAATTGGGTTGGAAATATGTGTGTTTAATTGAAAAGCACCGGTGTTTTTAATAGAGTAGGAAATATGTGTGTGTTTAATTGAGAAGTATTAGTGTGTTTAAATGGGTAGTAGGTTTGTGTAATTAGGTTGAAAATATGTGTGCATTTAATTAGGTAGTATTGGTGTGTTTAATTGTGTTGTGCTGGTTTGTTTAATTGGGTAGGGAAAAGTGGTGTGTTTAGTTGTGAAGTACTTGTGTGTTTGTGAGTTTAATTGGGCAGGAAAAAGTGATGTGTTTATCACTTCTACAAGAAATATGGTCTTTTCCGAATGCTAAATGTTGTCGGAAAATGTAAAAAAGTCATTGAAAATGTGTACTTCTAATAGGAAAAGGTCGTTGGTCTCCATCAAAAATAATATCGTCGGAAATAATTCTTTTCTTTTCCGACCAACCCTCGAAAATAAAATTATTTCCGAGAAAAAAAGTGGTCGGAGATGGAAGAAAGATGTGGCCATAAATGTTATCCAATCAATACCAAGGGATTATTTTTTACAGCCTTTACCGTCATGAATAATGCACTAATGAGAAAGGTTGTGATCGGAAATAAGGTATTAACGAGGGAAGTTGGAGTAAAAAATAACTTACATTGCATTTGAAAAAAAAAAAGTTATGACACATAATGCAAATAAAACAATTAAGAGTGGTGCTATTAGTGAACTATTTATATTTCATTTTTAAAAGTTATATCAAATTAAATGGTTTTATTTATTTATTTTGATTTACTTTTAGGCTTACCCTTTTATATATTTTTCAAACTTAATATACCCTATATTTTTTTCTAAAAAAATATGTATACACTTTATCTCTAATTTTTATATAAAGTTTTCGTACATTCATTTACAAAATTTGTTTTTCTTCCTATATCATAGTGAAACCATTGATTTATCAAGTTTGGTCACTTATACAGAAAAGCCAAAGCCAAATAAATCAAAGAAAAGTTGAAAGTGAAAGAGAATTTTAAAAGAATAAAATAGTTGAACCTTCCTCAGCTGTAGTGGTGGTAAGTTTCCAGTTCGGTTTCGGTTTCGGTTCTGAACCGACGGTTCAGGTTCCCGATTTGGGTGGAACCGAAACCGAAACCGGAACCAGTATAGGCCGGTTTTGGTTTCGATTCTGGTTTTTACGGAACCGGCGGTTCTGAATCTTTTTTTTTTTTTATTTAAATTTTAAAAAAAAAAAAAGACTTCTAAGTTGTAAACTTGTAATAATATAATTTTAAATAATTAAATAAAATAAAATATATAAATGACAAATTACAAACTAAACAAATGACAAAATACAAATTACAAAAGGAAATTAAAATAAAATAAACAAAATGTTAAATTACAAATTACATATTACATTTCATTGGATATTTGGGAATTAGGTCACCCGAAATTCGAAAATAACATAAAATAAATAAATGATAAATTACAAAATTAAATTAAAATAAAAAATAAAAAATAAAAAATGTAAAGTTATTAGTCTTGCACTTAGTTTTCACTACAATTAAGTTGTCTACGTATCCTCTTGAGGGGTTTAGAGGAATCAAAGGCAACGTAGTTCTCTTACCTTTTATTGTAGGTTTGTTGATGACATGGACTTGTGATGACGTGAATACGTGATCCACATCTTCTATTCCTGACCCGTTGTACTTGTCTCTCCACTTTCATGTTCGCCATCTTTGAAGAAATCATATGTTATCTCATGTTCGATTTCTTGTTGTCTATATTGAGCCTTTGTCCAATCATCCACACAAACCTGTATCTGGAGTGCTTTCGGAGTCAAGCATGAACGTCTTTCATCCAAGATATTCCCCCCAGCGTTAAACTCTTGTTCCACCGTCACTGTAGAAACTGGTGTTGAAAAAATATTTTTGACTATGATAGCCATGATTGAATAGTACTTTGCGTACTTTTTCCAATATTGTAATATATCAAATTGTTTCTCTGACGTATCTTCTATAAACTCTTCTTCTATAAACTCATAAGAATCATTTAGATAATATTCAAGCTCAGAATACTTGTCAGTGCTTGATGAAAAAAAAGATCTAGGTTTTTTGGTTTTTTGGTTTTTTTTTTATAATAGACTATATCTTAAATTCAAAAATCCGAAGGATGATGATGTGGAATGTGCAGTTTGTGTTCGTGTAACATCTAAATTGAGTGAGGATCCATAAACTAAAAGATATTCATCATATATAGAATACAATAATTTCTTAATTCTAGCATAACATACATTAACATTATATTATATGTTTAAACCTTGGAGGCCATAATAACCATTGAGATAATAACAAAAATATTCTAATTTACAACGTGGGTCAAAAATCATGGTAATCAAATAAATATCTGGCGACTCATGATAATAACGTAACCATTTTTCCTTCATAGCATTAACGACTTCCCCTATTTTTATGTCAGATTCACAACAAGCAAATGCACCAGCAATATTTAGACTTTCAATAATAAATAAACGAGCTGTAGGATAATAAACACCAAATAAATTTGTTGTACCAGTATGAAAAACTTTTAACAAATTGAAAACGTTGTAACAAACATCCCAATGAGATTTATAAAGTTGAATGTCAATAACATGAAATTGAATAAAAGAAACTAATAAATCTCTATACTCGTAACTTTGAGCAAGCAATTTATAAGTAGAATTCCAACGTGTTGGAACATCACGAGCAAATCTAACAGCACGTCTGCCATTTTGTTTATAATATTTTACCTATGCATTCATTATAGAAGAATGTTTCCATAAAAATTGAAGGGCTTGTTTAATAGGTAGAATAAAATGATCAAGAGTTTTTAATTCTTTTTGAACACATAAATTTAAAACATGGTATGCACATCTTTGATGAAAAAATGCACCACCAACAAATTGTTTGCATAAATCAATTAAAGATGAAATAGTAGTAGTATTGCTAGAAGCATTATCAAAAAAAATTACAAAAATTTTGTTCTCAATTTTATACCTAAAAAAATAATTCTAAGCATTCTAACAATATTATGAGCAGTGTGTGAATCATCAAAAACTCTAAATACAAGAATTCTTTTTTGGATTTTCCATGCATCATCCATAAAATGGCAAGTGACACCCAAGTATGAATATGATCGTCAATGGTCAGTCCATATGTCGGCACATACGGAAACATGACCGTTATATTTTTCAAAAAATCTTTGTAACTTTTTTTTTTCTTTTACATAAATTTTTTCAAGTGTATATACAAGAGTGGATCTAGGAACACGACATGCAGCAGGGTTTAATGCTCGTCGACAATAATTAATAAAACCAACCCTTTCACCAAAACCGAATGATAAGTGTTCTACTGCTACCATTCTAGCTAATTCTTCCCTATTCTGTTCATCGGTATAACGAAATAATTGTTGGTTAGGAGTAGCGCACCTGGGAATTTGTGTTTGTGACCTCGATTTGGTCTCTGCTTCTGGATGTTTTTGGTTTGAATATGCTTCCGATAAATGCCATATCCTCCGGATTTGGACCACTTATATACTTTTTTGCAATAATTGCAAGCCCCTACATAGCTTCTATCTTCTTTCCTAACTTTCTTCATATGTTTGATGAATAGATCAGATTTGCTCTGCTTCGGATCTGGTTCGTCCTCATCTGCATCCAGTGGATCAAAATCATAATCCGGAGGTGTATCAATATCAGGCATATTTTCTGACTGGCTTGTCAAATTAGGGCCGGGGGGGTGGCATTATGATCGGGTTCTAAAATTATTAAAGGGGGAGTAAGAATGTTTAGGTCTAGGTCTTCAGTATAGGCCCGGCGTTGCAAATAATCGTGATAGGTGGTGTCGTTATGACCGAGATTATCGACCATTTGGCCATTATCTTTCATCGTAATCAAACGCCTAGGATCGTCACGGCCGTGACCCCTTCCATTTCCACCACTTGCCATTGGATTGGACGGAATAAATTTGGGAGAGAAATACTGAAATAGATAATTGAAAAATTAGAACTTAGAAGAATAATATTATAAAGTATAAATCTATAATACTATAATACTATAATAGTAGATTAGCAGTAAGTACTATTATAGTAAATATTAAGTAGTAACTAGAAATAAGGTAAATTGCAAATAAAATAAATTGTAAATAAATGAAATTGGAAACTTAGTATTTAGTAAATACTAAATAGTAATTGGTTATTCGGAAATAAAATTAATTGGAAATAAAATTAATTGCAAATAAAATATATTGGAAATAAAATTAATTGGAAATAAATTTAATTGCAAATAAAATATATTGGAATTTTGAAAATAAAATTAATTGGAAATAAAAAAAATTACAAAATTAAATAAATAATAAAAACCTTGGAAACTTGGAGTCTTGGAGAGTTGGAAAGTGTTGGAGACTTGAGAGTTAAAATAAAAATTAGAAATTTAGAATTAGAGATTTAGAGAATTGAGAATAGAGAGAACTGAGAGAATTGAGAATAGAGAGAACTGAGAGAATGAGAGGAAAATAAGAAATTGGTATAAGAAAAATTTGGGGAAGAAAAATTTGGGGGGGGGATAAATAAATAAAATAAAATAAAATTAAAGGGGTGGCCGTTGGGTCTCAACGGTCCAAAAAAAAAAACAAAACAAAAGAACCGATCGGTTTGAACCTAACCGGAACCCCCAGTTCCAAGATAGTTCAAACCGGCCGGTTCGTTAAACCTTAGAACCGAAAAACAGGTTCCGGTTTCGGTTCCAATTTTTTCAATTCCGGTTCCAACTGGAACTGGAACCGAAACCGAAACCTTACCAGGTCTACTCAGCTGCACTTGATATTAATGGAAAATCAGTCAACAAACGTCTCTTTGACAATACATTTTTATTAAATTTGCCAACCTTCTTGTAAATACTCTGAATATACATATATAACCTATGTTGCATAGATATAGATACGGATACATGATATGAATTCAGCACAATACAGGAATACGTCAAATCTTCAAAAATTAGGATACGGATACGGATACGACAGGATACGTCAATTAAAATAATATATATTTATATTTTAAAAATAATAATAATATATAAAAACATATTTGATAATTCATTCAATATCAAAACATATTTAGAATCCAAATATAACATGTCACATAACTACATAAGTCATAACATTGTAACATATTACAGGATCCAAATAAAACATATCACATAAGTCGAACATATTACAAAATCCAAATAAAACATACGTCCCATAAGCCATAACATTTTACAAAATCCAAATAATACATTATAAAAAACTCATAAAACATATTTTAAATTCCTAATTAACTTCATTATCATCATTCACATTGTTAAATAATCTAAATAATTCGGCATCTAACTCTGGTTCATCAAGAGAAAGGTTTACAATCCTAATGATCTCGATATTCTCCATGTCAACGGAATCAAAGACAAAATTTCCTTACAATTTCCTTACAATTTCATTTTGACCCATAATATTTTGAAATTATAATTTGACCCAGTTTTATACTAAAATAAATATAATATTGCCCCAAACGTATCATCCAAGTATCCTCTAAGTATCCTCCAAGTACCCCTTAAGTATCCCCCAAGTATCCTCCAAGTATCCTCTAGTCAAACTTGTGAAAAAGTCAACGGATACGCCATTTGACGTATCAGATACTTATCCTAGAGTATCCAAGGAGTATCCGAACTAGATACGAGTTCGATACGAGTTATCTCCACCAAATGGAGTATCCGTGCTTCCTAGTATATAACTGTCAGATTTTTAACATGAATAGAAATCATCATTAGCAGTTTGAGCAAAACACCGTTTAATCTCGTCGTTTTTCTATCTACATTTCTTCCCAAATCAAGGGTTCAGAAGAGCAAAACACAAACCCAAAAGTAAGGGATTAAACTTTCGTTAAACTAACCAGATTTGAAGATTGACTTTGAAGATCAACAAGCGAGGGCGATGGTGATGGCGTCGACGACCAAGAGCAGCTGATTCCGCGAGAGGTCCGGCAGAGTCGACTACTTAAAGCACCGGATTCGATGACCTACATTTGTGGATTTGGTGAGAGGTGCAGTGAAAGCGAAAGGTGTGGCAAGTGGGAGAGGTTTGGCGACGACGAGATCAAAGTTCGAAGGATTCAACGAGAGCGACAGCAACAGCGAGGTTTAACGAATTGAACAATTTTAAATATTTTTATTATTATTAAAGTTTAATTAAATTTTATAATTTTTTATTTTTAATTATGCCTTTTAAAATACTTTTATTAGTTTTTTTGTTTTTTGTTTTTTTTCTTTAAAAACAATCGGCGGTGTCATTATGGGACATAACTAATATGTTCAAGGGTTATAAGGTCATTTAATTTATTTTTTGACAATCAAAGTTGTTAACTAACGGAATTCCTAACGGTTATGAGGCAAAATGTCTAATATTTTGGTTTTTATGGGAGAAAACGATCATTACTAAAACTAGATGGGACAAAATGTCTAATATGACAAACTACATAAGGGAAAATGATTATATCCTTGATTATACTGTATCATATATTCATATCTTAGTAAGTTAGTAGTTGAAAAATAATGCATCCTATGCTTACAAAACAATACTATAACATCCCCTAAAGTATAGCATAAATACAGTTTAAGAGTAAATATACATTTATCTATTCAAATCTCTCATACTTTTAAAATTAAATTAATAAAAGGATCAAATTTATTCAAATTAAAATATAGAAACATTTTTTATTAAAAAAGCTAGTGCATATAATTTAAAACTTAGAAACTTTTTTTATTATTATTAAAATAGAACCTTTTATTTACTTAAAAATAGTAATAAAAAGGTAAAATTAAAGAAAATTTAAAATTTTAAAACGGTTTTAATTTTTAATTTTTAATTATTTTTTATTTTTTATTTCATTTAGAAGATTATCTTCAATATTTGACTTTAACTTTTTTTATATAAAAGATGAGTGGTACTATTGGCACACCCCCTACCAATCTATTTATGCTCCACTTTTTAAAATTTTGACTTAATAAAATAAAATTAAATGTTTTTATTAATTGTTTTGATTTATTTCCAAAACTACCCGATTTACTTATTTTTCAAACTTAATACACCCCATCTTTGATCTCTGTATACATCTTTCTCTCACCTCCATTAAATGATTTATTTTTTCTTCTTATTATTTTATTTTATTTTGAGTTTTTTTCTTCTTCTTATTTCATGGTGGAAGAGAAAAAAAATAAATAACAGGGTTGCTTCAACACAACGATAACTTAATATCATTCTAAAGAACGATTCTCCCATATATTTGATATCTTTCAAAGACTATTTCATAATATTTTGGTACGTGTGTATGAAGCAAAATTTAGGATTTAAGAGTTAAGAAATAAAAAAATAAAAATAAAAAAAGGTTTAAAAGAACATGGTTTTATTTTTTTTTATTTTTTTTTTTTTGAAAAGGAATGTGGGGTTTTAATAGGTTTACTTTGTAGAATATTTTTTTCCTTAAATTGTATGTCCCTTTAAATAATTTTGATAAAGGAAAAAAAAAATACTGTATAATTAAAAAAGCGGAACATAAATAGACAGGTATATGGTGTGCCAATAGCACCACTCTAAAAGATTATCTTTATTTTTTTAATTTCAATAACTATGATTAATCGTAAGAGTACGAGAGATCTACATAAATAAATATTTACTTAATTTCTAACTGCACTTATACCAAAAATTAGGAATCCCGTTTCCCCTAAGATTTTCTCAACTACTGAATCTATGGAATGCAATTTGCAGCCGAGCTTACTAACTCTTATCAATAAACTGTTTGATGTGATTCAGGGGTTGTTTGTTTTTTCCACTTAAAACTTAATGTGTTTGAATTATACTTATTAAATTGTTTTATTTATTTTTTAAGTAGTCAAACAACTTAAAAATACTAAAAAACAACTTAAAATAAAAAGTAAAAAATCCAGATTTTTCACTTAATTGTAAATCACTGAATTGCATTAAATGCAATCTAAAATCTTTTCTTCTGATATTATCACCATATATAACATATTTCCAATTTCATCATAATTATATATGGTATATAAATATTTATTTTAATATATTAATTATTTTAAATAGCTTTAAAAATTAAAAAGAACCATAATCACATCTCATACTGGTGTTTGATATCAATATTTTATTATGATATTAGATTGATGTATTTATATATTATATTTTTTAGAGTGTTTTGTGTGAGTTTTCCTGCTGTCCCTTTTAATTTTTTTTTAAAAAAAAACTTTTCTTTTTTTAGTAAAAATGAAGTTTATTTGTAATCAAAGAAAAAGATCATGATCATATATGTTATATATGATTATTATTTTTAAATTTTTTTTATTCCATATTATATGTATAATTGTTTAACATAAGTATAAATGTAAATTACTTATTTTCAGACAATTTTACTCTTAAAAAACAAACGTGTTGACAATACAATCAAATATGAGGAAAAAAAAAAACATTTCATTCAAGTTCAGATTCCAGTTCTTATTCGGTCTTTAGAAAAATTCGGAATTGTTCAATCTACAGACAAAAAAACAAACGACCCCTTAGTATAAGAACACTTATTCACTCTGACAAATATATATATATATATATATATATATATATATACGCAGTTCTTTTCTTCTCGGTACGCACTGATATAAAATTCATCAATGCAATGCATGTGGGCCATAGATTATGAAGAAGTTTTGACAAGTGCATACACTTTAAGTTAAAGTATGTTGTTGACGGCGATTTTTGGATTGCCACGCGTCTCACAATAAGGTTTTAATAATGTAAATAACAATGTCAATGAAAAGCATGCAAAACACAAGTTTTATGTGGAAAAACCCTAAAAACTGGAAAAAAACCACGGGGCCCCTTGAGGGCAGGAAAAATAATATTATGATCTTCTTTAGGTTACACTTTGGTATCAGTTTCTTCTCTCATACAATAGCTCTCAACTAACTAGAATTTCGACCCCCTTTTCGTAGATTACATGGTTCTATTTATAATAGGTGAACTAGGGTTCCCTTCTTCTGTTTGTCGTGTAGATGGTGGATTCCCAAACAAAGTCGCTTTAGGATTTCAGATTTTATTGGCTGATTAGGATTCGTTTCCAGTTTAACGTCTAGTTTCTCGGGAGTCTTGAGTCCTTTCCTATTTGGACTTCCTTTGTCTTGAGAGGAAATAGAGATATTTCCTTGCTGGGATCTGAATCTGAGAGTCCTCGTTTTATGGGATTCTTACGTTGGTAATAAAGTAACTTGTTTTTGTTGGCTGAGTAAAGCTTTGGCGAGCAAGGTTTGTGGCGAATACATTGTTTGTTTCGAGGTGAGTAGGAGTTATGGCAAACATGGTCTTTAGCTACAAGCTAACTTATCTGGCGAGCATATTTAATTCATTGATTTCTGTTGATGTGGTATAACGGTCAATACTCCCTCCGTTGACCGTTTCGAACGTATGATTCAAACCTATTCTCACGTACTTCTTGTACAAATTGCTGATGTGTCCCCAAGCCGAAAACATATATACAACATATGTAAATTTAATAGTCTACATACAACGCACTGATAAAGTTATATCAGTGCACAATGACTTGAAAATTTATATATATATATAAACTCCCACTTTAAAAGCTATAAATCTTCGGCTGGCCAACTCTATTCACATTAATTCATGTAAAGATTGCTTTAAAAAAAATTAAATAATAGAAATATGTTAAGGCCAAAATCAAATCTCCACACGTGACACACGAGTTTAATTATTGGTGTTTAGTTAAGTTTCAAAACAACAGAACAACAAAACATGATTTACTATAATATACGAGAGTGCTCAAAAGTTGAACCCAAAATCCAAGATTATGGAGGCAAGAAGGATCGGTTGTTGAGATTATTATATGGGTCCGATTCCTCTCCTCTCCTCATGTCATCCTCACTTTTTCCTCTCTTTTTTTAAATCATATGATTGGTTGTTAATAAAGTGTCAATCACATTTTAATCATTCATTTATTACGATGTTTATGTGTCATAAGATTAAGTGAGATGAAGATGGGTGAAGATGAGGTAAAGTGAGGAGAGAATCCTTATAATAATTATATATAGTATCTTTTTTTTTTAAAAAAAAAAATCTAATTATATATAGTATCAAAATGCCACATTGTCGTTTTTAAAGTGGGTGGTTGCAGCCAACAGTTTTGCAGATCAATTACGTTTTCACATTATTATTAGTTGTGGATTTGAAAGCATCTCCTCTACCAAATAAAGGATTACATTATGATTTTTTAAGACTATGTTTGGTGCCGTATAGTATTGTATTAGACAATCTTATACATAATTGGAGTGGACTGTATTAAACTGGATTGGATTATATTTAATACAGTCTTGTGTTTCATACTCCACCACTACCGTACTGGACTTGTTGCCACAACATTCATCTATCAAAATTTAATTTTTTTGATATGTCTTTGTCTTCTTTTTATACTTATTTAACTTATTTTTATCCAAAAAAATTTAAATTTAAATATATAATGTGAATCAATTTTTTAAAATTTTAATAATTTATCGAATATGGTATTTGTATATCTAATAAAGTAATATAATATCATACATAATCTGAAATATACATAATCAAAATTATAGCCTCAAAATTAAAAACACATTATTATTAAATTCAACGTGGAAAAAAATAATATATATATATATATATATATTTGTAATACTAATGTTTATGTTTTTAGCTAGTATATGTTTTTTTAAAAATTGGTATATGCATTTTACAAAAATTCTTTATAACAGTCGGTAACTACCAAATTATTTCTGTAAAAAAAAATTATCAAATTATTAAATTTAAAATTTTGTCTAAGATAAAAACTTGTCTTTTTTTAAATACTTATTTTATTTATTTTGAAATATTTTTTTAGAAATCAAAATTTTAATTTAAATAATTTGTTATATATGAAAATGCCATTTTTTTTTTTTTGTTAAACCTCATTTGTCATGTTTTTTATTATTTATATATTTTTCTTTTTAAATATTTAGTTTTACCTGACAAAACCCATAAACAAGGCTTGATAGATGCAATTAAGAAATGCATAAGGTAAAGTCTGCATGTCAAATCATACAGACACAATGAATGAAAAAAAAAAAAAGATCTTTCGAAGTCCGATCGTGGAACACCCTTCCACGATGGACTGATTAGTACTACAACGTCTACAAGAGCCGGATAAAATCTATATTAAGTGATCCGATTAAATGTTTATGTAAAACACCGGACAATACTAATTGAATACTGTTCAGTCCATTAGTCCTGTCCAATATGACGTAAGTCACGTAACAAACGAACCCTAAAGGCATGATCAATGCATGTTTAGTTTTGGCAGAAAATTTTAAGTGTTGTATGGATGACAGAGTGAGTGGTTGGAAATTGGATTAATATGGGAGTATGTGACTATACCAGTACTACTGCATGACAGCATGGAACCATTGTATGTATGGCAGCAAAATTTATGATATTCATGATATAGTAATTATATTATTGTGCAAGTGCATGCATGTTTGTCTCATCAAAGAATTGCATGCAAGTATATATAAATAGGATCAAATTTGTATTCTATGCCCGCAACAAATTAAATTACAGAATAGAGCAACTAGTCAGCTAGCTTTCAATCAAGTATTGCATTATGCCACATTGAACTGTGCTTGAGACACCCTGATGAGAAGGCGATTCTAGAAGCCAAATCCAATTTATATTTTTTGTGAACAGTTTTTACTCAAAAAAATTGTTGAAATCTTAATAGAAAACAGAAAATCTTACAATGGCTTTTGTTCAAAATGTTCAAAAACATCAGCACCTACTCTTTCAATAAATTTGTCAAAACTGACGCAGTGAGAGAGCATGGTTCCCTTTTGCTTGAAGATCTTTCGATCATTTTTCAACACCGTTGTCTTTGGTGTCTGTATCTCCTCCTCCCCACCTCCTTATTCTGTCTTCGGCAATTGAAGGCATATCAAAAAGATTACGTCTCAGTTTAGTTAAAAATCCAAAAATTTTCAATCTCTATAATATAAGCTGCAACTTGATTTGTATATGCAGAAAGTGTTGCCTGCTTTACCTCTTGATTCCAGTTGTTTTATAAATCATCCCGAAAAGAATTAATGTCTGTAAAACTGTGCCCGTAAGCATTCCACCAGACCAAAACCCCCGGAGAAAAATTAATCAACAACACTAATTAAATTATCAGAAAATGAAAATCAATCTTTCAAAGTTGTATATCAGAAATTAGAGGTGCCAAACATAGGGGATAGACCAAATTTGGACTTTTTATTTTTATTTTTTTATGTTTAATTAGGTTCACAAGCTGAGTCGGTCTGTAACGTTACAGAATCACCACGTTTGCGTTAATGTTTATTCTGCCTAATTGAATTCTTGAGACAAACTCAATTTTCATTAATCTTGCTACTTCTCTTATCAGTGCCAATCTCAGCCCATTTTTCTTTATGTACCCAAAAAGGAAGAAAAAAAAAAAAAAAAGAAGAGAAGAATAGAGAGAATTACCATTACACCTCAACCAACCTTGAAGCCCAAAATGAGACCCAACGGAATACCAAAGAGATAATAGCAAGCAATGTTTACATATGCAACAACACCTTGCCATCCAGCTCCATCAGCAACCCCTACAAAATTGTTTTTTCAATTTTTTATTTAATTATTATTATTATTATTTGTTATCTATTCAAATTAAAACCCAATGAATGCATATATAAAGAAAAAACTGCTAAAAATATTACCAGAAAGCACAGGTTGAATATTGTTGATTGTGATGCATAGAGGCAGGAGAGGCGTGAGCTCTTTAACTAGAGCTTTTACTTCTGAGTCACTTGAAAATAAATCTGGGTAATGATCCCGCGAGATGATAAGAACAAGCGAGAGGACCAAACCGATTATAAATGAAGATATATATATATATATATATATACACTAAAATGATAAGATTATAATTGAGCAAACAATTTATTGAAATCACATGGAAGTCAGAGCTTGATTGTAAAAAAAAAATTACCTGATAGCTGCATTCATTCCCATAGCTATCATCACAGTCCAACCCAATATGTTCATGCTGCAAATTCAATCGTTTATAACACAGATTTGTTTAATATAACAAGAACAGAAAATAGTATAGGTATTAATTCTATTATTTAACTCTAAAAAATAGGAATACAAAAATTTTAAATAAGAAAGAAAGAGTTACATTCTTACCAACTTGGGCTAGGCAATCTTTATATTTCTCCAAATCAGCAAATGGTACAAAACTGAAGGCAGCTGGGACTATAACCTGGTCATCTTCGACTTCTTTAATCAATGTCCTACCATTAATAGTCCATTGCAAATCATTTTCCACAATCCTATGTTCTGGCCTAATTGGTTTGACATAGGCATTTGAAATGTGATAAATTTTGGATATGGTCGAAGTATCTTCAAAGAGTTTAATGTCAACACCAAAAATGCTAGCCTGAACTCGTGTGCCCTGTAGAACAGTACCATAAACTATAAGGTATATCCAACAAAGTAATATAATCTATAAAATCACAAGACAGTGTTAAGCGTTATTTCTAAAAGCATCACCAGATGGAGAATATTATTATTAGAGTAATACAGAAAATGGAATTCAACTTTGAATTCAGTTAATGTAAATAACTTAAATATGATAATTGGATAGTGATAAAACCCATAATTTGATCTCATATATATGTGCATTTTTACCTCGGAATCAATTAAAATAAATCTCTGATATATGTTTGAGCTATGTTGTGATTCCCTAGGCATTGTTTTCTCAGCAATTAATACTTTTGCTGTCCATCCTTTGGTCATAGGAAAAATGTCCTTGATAAACTTAAATTGTTTCCCATTTTTTTTGCAGTACAATAATAAGAAATTACATGTAACCAATATAAATCATTAAAAATCTACTCTCAAGTCTCAACGTTCTGAAATAACAAATAAATCATAGCCATCCAAATTCATGGCATCACATGAGTCATGCTAGTCTTTTGAAACATGATAACTCTTATTTCTACACATTGTGTAGCCCCTTACTTTCATCTTTTATGCTTATTTCTCGGGTAAAACCGGCTATTTAATATGATTAAATAAGTGTTTAAGGTTATTTTCTAGTTGAGGGGCTAAAGTGAAAAAATGTAGAAATATTGGGGCAAAAGTGTAAAAATAAAGAAATATTGGGGCAAAAATACAACTTTTGAAAGTGGGATTATGCACCTTTGTTCTGCTGTTAGGGGCCGCAAAAAAGGGACCAGAAGACCACCATTTTGCAATTCTACGCCCTAGGGCGCAAAATAGGGCGCATAATGCATGGGTTGGGTTGGGTTTGGCGAAAACTTCTTGCAGAATGCTCAACTTTCGGGGGTCATATCTCCATCCTCCGATCGAACTAGGTTTCTATCTACCTATGGTTGGAAAGCCTTTCCAACGGTTCTTCAAGAACGCGATACCGATATTTGTGGAGAAAGTTATGCCCCTTTTTGTAACGGTGCCCGCTGTTGGAAACCCACCCGAGAAATGCCCAAAATCAGCCACTTATGCAAGGGCAATCTCGTCCTTTCCCCACATTTCTGCCCTAAAGCCTCTTCCCACTATAAATACCCCATTTTCTCAAGACAAATCAGAATCCCTTCAATCCCTCTCTTCTCTCTTCCACCCAACACACATTTTCTTCCATTTTCTTCATCTATTTCACTTTCTCCATCAAATAAGTGAGAGATCCAAGCTCCCATGGAGGTTTTTTCTTCATGGGAGCTCACCACACACCTCCACCACCATTTCCACACTTCATCCTTCCATCTTATGACAGATTCAAGGAAATAGGAGTGGTCTTTGGACCAAAGACGAGCTAAGAAGGCTAGGAGCTTCTTTGGAGGGTTTGTCTTCAAAGGTTGTCTCATTTTTACTATTTTCTTTGTATTTTCTGTTTCTTTGATGTGTAACCCCGATTTGGGGAATATTGTAAACCTTCACATGTGTAATATATGTACGTTTGTTCTTAAATTTGGTTAGGTTTTGTTTTACTATTTGCCAATCACATGTATTAATCTCTAATTGCAATATCCATGTGTGTAGAGGTCCGAAATTGATATGTATGCATGATTGGGATTAGAAGTAGTGTAATTTAATTTAGGAGTAGATTAATTTAGTTCCCATGATTGTCTGTATGTTGCTGGATGACCAAAATGTCCTGTTTAGAGTAATTTTGGTGTTAGAGAATTTAGCTCCAAAGAGTAGGAAAGGTTTCAGTTAAGGCATTTAGTTGTTAAATTGGCCTGGGTTCCAATTCTTGTGTTTAATGGGTCTTTGTTTTCAAAAGCACAATTGCTCACCCATGGCTAAGGTTGGGTGATGAATTGATTTCATAATCAAGAGAATGAACCCCTAACTTAAATTGAATGGTCTTAATGAATGACAACCAACTTGTTACATGTAATTGTTTGGTAAGCTTGTTTCCATTTTTAGCCATCCTATGGAGATTGATAAAACCAAATTCATATCTAGAGTAAAGACAAACTGAATTCCTCTTGTGCTCGTGTAGTTATAGGGGTATTTCATTGTTTAATGCTTTCACTCGGTTAGCCATCTTGTGGATGATATTTAGGTTGTGTGTTATATATCGCGTGGTTCGCATTAACATGTCCAGCATGATATCCTCTATATTTGACTAGACAGTTGAGAGATCACTAGGCTGGCATGTAGAGCTCATGTGTGTGTCTCACAGTCCTTAATGAATCCAAGCATTTATGCATGGATGTAATCTCTAAAACATCGAGAGAGATTAGAGATTAATTAAGGGGACACGAGCATATAACATACATGTTGTATGGGTATCTCGTATTCTTAATGCTTTTACTTGGTTGTCATCCCGTATTTGGTTAGCCATTGTGAATGAATTATTGGCTGTAGTATGGCCCACACGGTTGTGCATTACATGCCCAATGAAATAACCATTGTATATGATCAGGCAGTTGAGAGATCACTAGGCTAGCATACAGAGCTTGTGTATGTGTGTCCCAACGTACTTAATGAATCCATGAATTGTGTGGATGTGATTTCTAAGACTCGAGAGAGATTAGAGATCAATTAAGGGGATACGAGCCTATGATATACTTACACATTGAAGAACTAAGTGAGTCTAGAGCTTAATTATGAGGATTGTCATGGTTGAGTCATTTCTCTAGTGTAACCACATTTCATGCATTTCTCCATTCCATCATATCCTTGTAAATATTAGTTTATGTAATTTGTATATTTATAGTATTATTTACACTTTTCCGTACCCGCAACGCACGAGTGCTCTCGGCATGTTGTAATAATACCTAGAACCGGTGACGATCGGTGGATCCCACCTCCCTGTGGAACGATACCCTCACTTGCCGCTGTGTTAGTCTATGTGACTCGTGCGCTAGCGAGGTCGAACTTAATTGTTCATCTTTTGACCGACACCACAACGACGTGTCGTCAAAACACTCCAGACTTAAAACTAAAAACAGAATACTAAGTTGAGCAATTAGTTAATAACTAAGTAGACTTATGGATTTACCAAGAAATGCTTATATAGGTTGTCTATTTTTTATACAACCTTTCTCAAGCAGTTTAAAAACTTAAGGGGAAAAAATGAATAAAAATTTTAACAAGCCAGAAAGGTCAAAAAACATATCCAGTGCAAAACTTAGAAGGGCAACCAAACCCCTAACACATGCTAAGAAGCCCCGAGCAAAAAGCAAAGGAAAAAATGGAATGCAAAACACTGCAAGAGAAAAACAAAACAACCAAGACTGAAGAAAAGCATCAAAAATATACCCATTCCAATCTATCCCCACGTCTGCTTGAACCAGATTTATCTAAGCAATCCGTAAACGAATTCGAACCCCTTGGCATGAACTTGATAACAAAACCATCCAAAGAATTAAGAAATTGTTTAATATCATAAACTAAATGAACAAGCTTAAGATTACCAAAATCTTTTCCAAATCATACAATTTCACTCTCAGGTAAGCTAAACCTTAACAAACATGAATCCGCAAAATCAAAAACATCACTAAAAATAGAAACTTTGACAAAAAAAACAACACAATTGAAGCAGTTCAAATCTTATAAACGAATCAAATAAAACTCAAAGTAAGCTCAAAATCAACAACAAATTACATTAAAATCTAAATTTTACTCAACACAGTTGTTACACAGTCGAAGCAATTTAGTACATAGATATTCATAGAAAGCAAACCTATTTCACTCTCAAATGAGCTAAAATTTAACAAATATTAATCTATATCTTAAGTGTATATACAAACAATCAACAGAAACCTAATCAGCTGAAACTCACCGGACCGAAAAAGGGTTTTCTTCGATAAGCTTCTGGTGTCTCTTTTTTTGTCTTTCTTGCACGATTGTATCTCCTCTGTTTTTCTACTTGTTTCCAAATTCTTCTTCCTTATCAAATAGACCACCACCTATAGTCAAATCACCCCTTTTTTTAATATTTAATATTTTTTGTTTTTCTACTTGTTTCCAAATTCTTCTTCCTTATCGGACCCAAACCCGACTGAGGACCCGTGAAAATTCACGAGTCTGGGTCTGGATCCGTAGACCCACAACCAAAAAAAAAATAATTAATAAAATACTAAAAATATATATACTTAAATATATAAATAACTAAATAAAAAATTAAATAAATAGAGGACATAAAAAGGCAATATTCTTATTTGCATTCATTTCAATTTCAAATTCTTCAATTTTTTTTTAATTTTTTTAATTCACTCACTATTCCGGTCTAATATTCTGGTCCCAGTCCGGGTCCAGGTCGGGTCCAGGTCCAGGTCCGTTCTCGTGGGTCTGGATCCAATTTTCATCCCTACCTTCCACCTACTTCTCAAAATCGCTGTCAAAACTTGTCAAATTATCAATTAATCACTTTTATAAGTTTTACTAAACATTATTTTATGTCAAAATTATGAAATAATCTGATTTTAACTTCTTAAAAGCAATATCAAACTGGCCCTCAATCAAGTTTGGGCCATTGGGGGGAATAAATAAAATTTTCATTTTATAAGAGGTAAATATAAAGAGTTTGAACAAAATATGAAGACTAAAAGGAAATTTTTCAATACCTATTAGACTCAGAATCTGGTAAGCAAATATGTACAAGAACATGAGAATCAAAGACGATGCATTGAGAATAACCCACGATCTCTGATTCTCTGCATATAAATTCCTAACATGTCGATTTGTCCGGCGCCGTACGCTTGGCCGCAAAGGGTTTCGAGAGCGCTTCCCATCCCAACATGGAGCCGAAGGAGAAGCCGGCGATGACGGAGTTCTCGACGGAGACGGCGGCGAGTGCAATGGTGCTGACGTGGCCGGAGAAGACTTGAGTTATGGAGCCGAGGGAGTATTGGGCAATGGAGGTGAAGATGGCGTGTCCGGCGAGCTGAGGTACCTGAGTTTCTTGAGTTCTTAATTTGTAGAACTGACCGGAGAAGACGGGGAGGCTGGTGATTAGTGGGATGTCTTCGGAGTCGTGGTGAAGGAGGAGATGAGTGAGTAATGTGGTTGGTTATCTTGAGTGAGCTGGTCGTCTTCGTCGACGTCTTTATCTCTTGGAGAGAGAAGTGGCTGCTTCTTGTTACCATTCTCCATTGCAGACAGGGATAGAGAGAGAAGAGGGTTGTAATTTGATATCGCATTTATAAACTCTGTACTATGTAGTCAGACAAAATAAATTTTATGAAATAAATAATAATAATAATAATAATTGGTCTTTTTATAATAATTTTATACTATTAATTTGTATGGTGAAAATATAATTTATTTATTTTTAAGGAATAATGTTCAACGAAAAAAGTTGCCCAAATTTGTACATGAATGATTTGCTATATGAGTTGTCGATATAAATAAATATTATGGGATAAGTAATGTGATGTTAATGATATAATTCACATTCCTTAAAATATATATATCTATATATATAATTCACATATATGACACATCATTTGGACATGAATTTGAGTAAAAAAAATTTCTTAGCCTAGCATCACTCATTTTTATATATATTGACTACTCAAATCATCTCACAATGTGACTTGGTAGTTTGATAATGTCTTGGGTTCGAGTCGCCGTCACCAAATGCGTTATTTAAAATAATAATAATAATAATAATAATAATACTCAAACATACATTGAATCGTTGATAGACATGGGTGATGGTTGTAAATATATAAGGTTGTTTTCATGTTTTGCAATTTGCATGATTAGTATGTACTAACTAATACAGTAATTTGGGCGATGGTTGTAAATATAAAATGTTGTTTTCATGTGTTTTGCAATTTGCATGATTATAGTAGAGGAAATTGCAAGAAGTAACCTAAAAATTTGTTGATTTATTGTTTTTAACGATAAATTTATATTTTATTATACTTATCACATTTAGCCCCTCCATTTTGTCTTTACTTCACCCACCAAAAAATTTAGAAATCAACTGGCATGTAACTGAAAAATCATTAACATGTAAGTTGAAAATCAATTGGTATGTAATTTAAAATTTAACTGACATATAACTTGAAAAATCAACTCGCATGTAACTTGAAATCAAGTGGTATGTAACCAAGTTACATGTCAGGTGAAGTAAAATTTAGGGGTAATTTTACCCAAAAGTGGTCAAAAGTGATGAAAACAATAAAATATAAATTGATGGCTAAAAATAATAAACCAATAAATTTTTTGGCTCTTTATGAATTCACCACATTATATTATATACTAAATAATATAGTGATTTTTATTTTTTATGATAAATCAAATTAAATTTATTTTGTTTGGTTTTTTAATTCATTTTGACTAAAGGGCAATTTTGTCCCAATAGTAGATATTTTGAAACAATAAAAATATTGGGTAAAAACAATAAACCCACTAATTTTATGGTTACTTTTAAATTTCACCCAATAATATAATGTAGTTAAGATGCATCAAGCCATGGAGAGTTGGAGAGATCTGAAGATGACGATGGGTTTGATTTATGGGTTTCTTTTTTTTATTATTTAATTTTTTCTATTAGGTAGGGATCCAGATTGGATCTCCACTATCCTTTTGAATAAGATGGATGGTGGAGATCCAATCCAAAATAGATCTCCACATTTAAATTTAATTTTAAAAAATAATTCCAATTTTGCCTTTACATATGCAAGGCACGTGATGATAAACCAAACAGAATCAAGTTTTCGTTACAATTATGTCACATGTTGCCAATTAATGAGAGTTTAGAGGGCCTAACGTTTAAAAAAAAGTTCAGGGAGTAAAATGCAAACTCGCGTAATGTTCAAGGAGGACTGGTGCTAATAACCCTAAAAATAAAGTATCTAAAAGTTAAATGATTTGTTAAAATGAGGCTAGAATAGTAAAACCAAAATCACTTAATAATTAAGTGGGATGATCTCAAATAAAATAAAAAAACAAACAAACAAATGAGATTGTCTTAAATATTAAGTGGTATATTTTAATTAATTCAAATAAGGCTAATTAGCACTGATACCTCCTGAACTATGCTTGAATTTGCACCTTACCCCCTATACTTTTTTTTCGCCATTAAACCTCTGAATTTTTATAAACTGGTTATAGGTGACGGAATTGTAACACCGTTTATTTTTTTGTTATGGAAAATTGCACTAAATTCCCCTTATTATATACATAATTGCATCAAACTGGAAAAATATAATAATATGACCTAAATTGCTAAATACCCCTCTGACCAAATTTTAAAATTTAAAATTGAAATAATGGTTAAATAATAATAAAATTCTGAACTTTTTGATAAAGAAAATTAAATAAATAGAGAAATGAAAAAATTAAATTTATTTAACAATTATTTAAATTATCTTTTTTATTTAAATATCCCTAAATATAAAATCCAGATGAATATTTAAATTATTTATGGGGAATTATCATTTAAATTATCTTTTTATTTAAATATATCTAAATATCACTTGTTCATTTACATTAACAAGGGTATTAATAATGTTAAAAATAAAAATAAAAATAAAAAATCAAATAATAATAATAATAAAATAATAATACCAATGTATAAAGACGTAAACAAGCTTTGCAGCAAAAGTGAGAGCTTTTTATTAAATGAAAAAATGTATACGTATCAAACAATGAGTGGGAAAAGTAAATGGGAAAAGCAAATACGAAAGGTAGATAGCATTCCCCCTTAGTATTATATGTAAATTAATAGAGTTGGCTTTCAATATTCTAAAAAATCAAAGGATTCGAAATATGTATCCCATTTTGTTTATTATTTTTGTTGCAACATTTTCTTACGCTACATCCAATAACAATTTAATGGTTAAATGCAATGGAATGGAACTGCTAATTTTGAAAATCGGTACACTATAGACATCAACATGTGTCATATATCAACAGCTAAACTTACCATCACAAACTATTTTTGTCATGTTTTAAAGGAAACTCTTAAAAATATTAAAACAAAACGAATAATCAGATTGTTTATAGCAATACATAAATGTAAAAAATTCACTCCTTTGAATTTTGTCTAGTATCAAAAATTTTAAACTGTGTCTGTGTGTGCATGTTTCTCGATCCTCTCAAATTGATCAATATAATGTCCACACCATTTATATGGAAATTGTATCTCTGATAAGGTTTAATTTGTGAAAGAATAAGAAATTGAGAATTGAAGTCAGAGAAGAGAAACAGAAGACAGAAACAGATAGAATATTCATTGATCCCATTTAATGGAACGTTGCAGAGCTATTCATAATAAGCTTCTGCCAATAGACTTACTTAATTGACAACTCAAAGCACTAACCAAGAAAGTAGGAGAATCAACTACCCACTAACATCACTAAACTTATTTAACGGAAACAACTTGAAACAACTTAAAATAGACCAGATCTTCACGACCAAGGAACCTCTTCAATATGCATGGGTGCCAGCACTACAACACGAACAGAAATGCAATATGCAGCTACTCCACGTCTCCACTAAGTCATCCCTTGACGCCAACAACTAACAAATTAATTGACTAAATCAATAACAAAATAAAACAGCCCAACAGCAAACTAAATCCAGTATCACTACTCTTTGGCATGCATCACGTGCAACCCCACGCATGCAACCCATAACCTTTAGTCTTCAAGCATGCCATGTTAATTTCGTATCAATCTCCTCCCCATTTCTTTATTCTGTCTTCAGCAATTGAAGCCTGCATATGCACAAAACACATAATTATGTCACATGATTAATTAATTATATCATTTTATAGCTTTATGCTATCACTTGCATTACTTGCTTGCTTGTATCTGCTCAAGGAAATTATTTATCTACCTCTTTATTCCAATTGGTTTTATAAATTATCCAAAATAGAACACAAGTTTGTACGATCGTCCCGGAATTCATTCCCCACCAAATCCCCTGAAATTAATATCAACGAAATCAAACTATAATAATACATAACACATTTGTTTATATATATATATATATATCAAACTTAAATACTAGGAGAAGTCAAAAAATCCATTGAATCCATTTTACACACTAGTATATAAAACAAAGTCTAGTTTAGAGTATTTATACAATATAAAGTATAAACAACAACAGAAAAAAGAACATTAAAATTACCTTAATACCCCAGTCAAATTTGTAAGCCAAAATGACACCCAAAGGAATGCCAAAGAGATAGTAACAAGAAATGTTCACATAGGCCACAGTAGCTTGCCATCCAGATCCAATAGCCACTCCTACAAAGAAAAAAAAAATTATTTACTTTCTATATATAGTAATTAGATAATTACTAATGGATAAATTACCAGAGAGAACAGGTTGAACACTGTTGATTGTAATGGAAAAAGCTAGCAAAGGTGTGAGATCCTTAACAAGTTGTCTAACTTGTTCATTGCTTGAAAATAAAAATGGGTATTGGTCCCATGTGATGATCAAAATGAGTGAAAATACAAGACCCATTATAAATCCAGATATTACAGCCACCACTAATGAAATTTTTGCACTTCTTGGGTGACCAGCTCCTAGTTCATTTGATACTCTCACGCTGCATCGATCATTTGTTTATAGTAAAATCAGATTAAAGTTGATCAAATAATTAATTTCATCGATTTATGTTAATGTCGTCTTGTAATAGATTACCTGATAGCTGCATTCATTCCCATTCCAACCACAACAGCCCAACCCAACAAGTTCATGCTGCAAATACAAAAGTTTGTATAAATCACAAATTATATTTGTCAAAAATAAAGATATGAAGAAAGCGATAGTTCCAACTTCCAAGATAAAAGATATGCATGTAACTTTAATGACTATAGATATGAATATTAATGGGCCGGGGATTTCAACTACTCATATTTAATATGAAATTATACTTAATTTGTTTGGTTTTATTACTCATATTGTGTCAAAGTTCACAACTTGCAACAATGTGAACGCTTTGCGTCTTGTTTCGCAGCTTATGTTGAAGATATTGTCCAAAAGTTCACAACATGACATCGTGCATGTGTTTGGCGCGGTAGCCGGTAGCGCGCAATTATTGACAATTCATTGAATTAATGCCATAATTTAGAAGGTAAAGCACTCTTAGGTTGCTTTTTTATCCGAAGACTACACGGTCTTAAATCTTACTAAAAGATTGAATAGTAATTGAAATCTAAAACTGTTGATATATTTGTTTTTTATTGGGGTGAATTCATAAAGAGCCAAAAAATTTATTGGTTTATTATTTTTAGCTACCAATTTATATTTTATTGTTTTCATCCATTTTGACCATTTTTGGACAAAATTACTCCTAAATTTTACGTCTCCTGACATCTAACTTTGTTACATGCTATTTGATTCCAAGTTACATGCAAGTTGATTTTTCAAGTTACATGTCAGTTAAATTTTAAATTACATATCAATTGACTTTCAGCTTACATATCAATGATTTTCAAGTTATATGCACGTTGATTTCTAAATTTCTAGATGGGTGAAGTAAAGACAAAAGGGAGGGCAATCTTATCTGTTCTAAATGTGATAAGTATAATAAAATATAAATTTATGGCTAAAAACAATGAACCAATAAAGTTTTTGGTTATTTCTTGCAATTTCCTCTTTTTTATTTTTATCACATTTGAAAAGAGTGTCAACTTGTTTGTTTTTTTTAAAGATAAAATAGTTTTAAAATAAGTAATTTGACATTTATATCATTGTTACTATTAATTGTTATGTATTTTCATTTTATATGATACAAACAACTAAATAAAAATATTTTTTGTTTGACAGTAACTAAATAAAAATAATTTAATAAATCCTAAACCATTTTTATATATGATAAGATATTATATTATTCATGATTAAGATATGATAAATAATTGTTTTTTTTTTTAATATGATAAATAATGATTTATAAATTATTTTGATTTTACAAAAAAAAAAAAAAAAAATAGATTTAAAGGTTCAACAATGGTGTTGAAAGTAGCAATGTGATTAATGTTTTTTTAAGCTTATTATAACTAATAGGTTAAAATAAATAGATTTGTGTAATATAAAATTGTGATAAAATTGGAAATATATTATCTTTAGGAGGATAATCTTGGAAAAAAATATATTAAATGTAATCCAAAATATCCAGTGATTTAGAATTAAGTTAAAAGTTGGAATTTGTCCGTTTTTTATTTTAAATTGGTTTTTAATATTTTTAAGTTATTTGACCAATTTAAAAAACAAACAAAACAACCTAATAAATTTAACTCAGACTCATTCAGTTTTAACCAAAAAAAACAAACGAACCCTTAGACTTTTCTAATGATTAATTAACAAAGTAAAGCTCACCAAATAGACAATGCATCCACTGAAACTTCTGCATTCTTCAAATATCCAGCAAATAAAACTAATATCATAAAATACCACATCTCCAAGCTGCACAAGATCATGCAAATATGTAATACACAAGTCAGATCAAAACATACAAATTGGTTCCAGAGCAGCACAAGATTTTGATCAAAATATATACACAGTGAAAGTCAGACCATATGTATATGATATATATCTTACCAAATCATAACAGCGGATGCTACAGATAATCTAACAAATCCCCATAGACTCTGGAACGCCTTCCATGAAAATCCAGACCAAGCTCGCCCACAAGTCCCACCAAAGATATACAAAAGCTGTAAAATAACTATGAAAAACCACGACGCATTTAGTACCACAGCTGCACCAACCAGACCCAACTCCAGCTTCAACATCAATAGCCAACTAAAAAAAATGTGCAACACGAAGGCCACGGCCGCTATAACAGCCATCGCCATGATCTTGCTTTGCGCCTGCAAGAATTTCGAAATGGGGAAATTGAATGCGTAGAGAAAGAGTTGCGGAATCATCCATATACAGAACTGCCCCGCTGCCTTTGATATCTCCGGAGTCTGGCCTATTAGACTCAGAATTTGTTGAGCGAATATGTACACGAACATGAAAATGAAAGCTGTGAAGTTGAGAATAATCCAGGATCTTTGCATATAGACTCCTAACATGTCAATCTGTCCTGCTCCGTAAGCTTGACCGCATAGCGTCTCCAATGCACTTCCCATTCCAAGCTGTTGACATTTATCACAATCAGTTTCATTGTTTTCATTGTTTGGGACAATGGGGGAGTTAATAAAAAATAAAAAATAAAAAAAAAATTTCAAGGGAACAAAATGAAAAACTTTTGAAATGTTATGATAATTTCATAATTTGTAAAACTTTTTTGTTGGGAAAAGGTCATGACCTCCACGGCCCCTCTCCCTCTGCATCTGTCGATAGATTAGTCCTTTGGATTGTAAGGTTAACGGTCAGTGACTAATTAACTAAGTGAAATGATAGTACGTACGTACCATGATGCCGTAAGTGAAGAGAGAGACGACGTAGTTTTCGACGGAGAAGGCAGCTTGAGCGTTGATGCTGACTTGTCCGGAGAAAACTTGAGTAGTGGCGGAGAGAAGGTACTGGCAGATTAAGGTGAAGATGGAGGGTGCAGCAAGGTACCAGAGTTTCTTGAACTCTATGTAAAACTCTCGGCAGAAGTCACCGACGCCGGCGATTGGAGGGATGTCATCGGAATCTGCGGTGAAGGAGGAGGTGGTGATTACTCTGCTTTCGTCTTTCTCTCTGGGGGAGAGAAGTGGCTGCTTGTTACCATCCTCCATTAGAGATAGATACTGTGTGAAAATGACACCCAGATAGTGCTTCAATCAACACAAGCACCGTTTTGGGTTTGGGTTTTTTTGTCTATATATAGCGTGGGTGTATACTGTATATATTTATCTGCACTTCAAGAATAAGAAGCAATGGTTGTTATGCTAATGCCACCAACTCATCACCATATACTCATATACGCTATAAATGCATTCGGAGAAAAAGTACAAGTCACTCACACATGGAAAATACTCTAACCCTTTACCAAGTTGGCAATTGATATATTTAATTGGGAGTGGGAATTTGTAATTATATCTTAATTTAATTAGCAGGTGAGATTTTGCGATCATATTTATATATAAAGAGTAAATTTGTTGGGGCTTGAGGTTTGGACAGATGACTTTCCGGTAGAGCGGTTAGAATCCTACCAATAAAGAAAGCTTTAAAAAAAATATCTGGTCATAAATTAATATATATTGTCCAAAAAAAAAAAATGAAAACAGATACCACCACCCAAAGTATGGTGTATATATATATATATATATGACTCTAAGGTAAAGCGGTTCAAATTTTAACGAAAAGTCATTCACACATGAAAATACTCTAAACAATTACCAAGTTGGCAATTGATATATTTAATTGGGAGTGGGAATCTGTAATTATATCTTAATTTAATTAGCAGGTGAGATTTTGCTATCATATTTATATATAAAGAGTAAATTTGTTAGGGTTTGATGTTTGGAAAAATGACTCTCAGGTAGGGACGTAACCAAGATTAAATATTAGGGTAGGCTAAAATAATTTTTTTTTCCCGATCATTAACAATATGAGAAAATTGTATTAATTAAAAATAAAGATACACTTATGGGTCGTTTGTTTTTTCCACTTAAAACTTAATGGGTCTGAATCATAATTACTAAATTGTTTTGTTTCTTTTTTAAGTGGTCAAACAACTTAAAAATATCAAAAAAAAACTTAAAATAAAAAGTAAAGAATCATGATTTTTTACTTAATTACAAATCACTGAATTGCATTAAATACAATCCAAAGTCTTTTCTTCCGATACTATCATCGATATATAAAATATTTTCAATTTCATCATAATTATATATGGTGTAGAAATCTTTATTTTAATATATTGCTTATTTTAAATACTTTAAAAATAAAAAAAAAACCCTAATCATTTCTCATATTAGTGTTTAATATCAATACTTTATTATGATATTATGGTGATGTATTTATATATTATTTTTTTAGAGTGTTTTGTGTAATTTTTCTTGCTACCCCTTTTATTTTATTTTAAAAAAAATATATTTTATTTTCTTAGTAAAAATGAAGTTTGTTTGTAATCGAAGAAGAAGATCGTGATCATATGTGTTCATATATAATTATTATTTTTTGATTGCTTTTATTCCATATTATATGTATAATTGTTTAATATGGTATAAATGTAAAATTATTTATTTTCAGACAATTTTATTTTTAAAAAACAAACGTGTTAACAATACATTCAGATGTGAGGATCCAAACTCAAAATAAATTCCAAGGAAAATGAATTATTTGAATTACACTTGAAGAATGCCAAACAAAAAAATAAAAAACAAGGAGAGGATTCTAACTCAAAATAAATTCTTAATTAGAAGATGAATTATTGATAACGATAAAGAGGTTGGATCAAAGGGGAAAGTCAAGAGAAATAACAATTATTAAAGAAAAAAAAATGATATTAATTACCTCGTGAGTCGTGAAATGTGATAAAGTTAGATAAAAGTCTTTAACAATACAAAGTTACTAACCTAGATTCCTAGTCCTGCAGGTTAACGTTCTCCATTGATATTAATCTTTTTTTTTTTTTTTTACTTTGTTTTTTTTTTTTTTTTTTTGAAAAAGCTAGGGTGCAAGCCTAAGGTTCGTCTATGCTCTTAGGTAAAGCAGTTCGAATCCTACTAATGACGAAATCTTTCAAAAAAATATCTAGTCATAAATTAATATATATTGTCCCAAAAAAAAAAAAAAAATGAAAATAGATACCACCACCCAAAATATGGTGTATATATATGACTCTCAGGTAAAATGATTCAAATCCTACCAATACCAAAAGCTTTCAAAAAAATATCTGGTCCTAAATTAATAGTTATTGTAAAAATTAAAAAAAAATGAAAACAAATACCACTACCCAAAATATGGTGTGTGTATATATATATATATATATTAATAATTTTCATTCAAATTTATATAGTAATTTTTTTTTTTTTTGTTAGAATAATGTCTCTAATTTAATATCTATACACAAGTGATCTTAAAGTTAATGGCGCAATTTAGGATAAATATAAAATAAGATATCATTTAATGTTTTTCCCCTATGGCCTTGATCGATATTGTTGAGGCAACTTGAATTGATTTTGTCGTGCTGGCTTTTGCTTTTGATAAATACAAATTGATGCGGGAGCATCATCATGCAAATAAAAATGAATATGAAATTATGTTTGTAGCGTCATCGATGGTTTAATTTTTCTTTTTATTTTTGAATTTTGGGAGAGGGAATCGGTGCATTCGATTATTAATTAAAACAAAACAAAACAAAAATATAGTAATACTGTCACATCTAACATTATTGATTATACTTTTATCATATATTCAAATCTCAGTAGTTGAACATTACTACATCCTTTGCTTAAAGACAATAATATAAACCCCTGAAGTATGATATAAATACAGTTTGAGAGTAAATATGTATTTATCTATTTAAATACCTTATACTTTTAAAATTAAATTAATAAAAGGATCAAATTGATCATAATTATTCAAATTTATAAAAGAACTTTAAAATTTAGAAACATTTTTTATTAAAAAAGCTAGTGCATATAATTTAAAATTTAGAAATCATTTTTTATTAAATATAACTTTTTATTTACTTTAAAAATAATAATAGTAAAAGTAACATTAAAGAAAATTTAAATTTTAAAAACGGTTTTAATTTTTTAATTTTTAATTAAGTTTAAAATTTTATTTCATTGAAAATATTATCTTCAATATTTTACTTTAATTTTTGGGGTAATTACCCTTGTGGCCATCAACTTTTGCCACCACTATCAAAATGGCCACCAAATGGGGAATTGGTCTTAAAGTCACCATTTTTGACAAACATTGTTACACTAGTGGCCATTCCATCCAATTCCATTCATTTACATCAAATTCCATCTAATGATTGGTATTTTGGTAAATGAGTGGATAACATTAATTTATTTTATATGGTTTTTGGAAATCAATTTTTTTTTTTTGTTTTTTGAAACAAATAATTACATTTAGTGTGTATATACGTATAGCATATCTCAAACATATATATATTTTACCTCAAATATGTTTTTTAGAACTTTTAGATTTTGTAGACTTAATCTTCTCAAAAAATAATATATATATATATATATTTCTTTTCAACTTATTTTAAATATGGTTTTTATAATTTTTAGAATTTGTAGCACTAATCTTCTCAAAAAAGAAAAAATTTATAAATATATTTCTTTTCAACTTATCTTAAATATATATTTTAAAAATTTTAGATTTTGTAGTCTTAATCTTCCTCAAAAAAGAAATATATATATATATATATATTTGAGATATGCTATACGTATATACACACTAAATGTAATTATTTGTTTTAAAAAACAAAAGAAAAAATTGATTTTCAAAAACCATCTAAAATAAATTAATGTTATCCCCTTATTTACCAAAATACCACTCATTGGATGGAATTTGATGGAATGGCCACTAGTATAACAATGTTTGCCAAAAATGGCCACTTTAAGACCAATTCCCCATTTGGTGATCATTTTGATAGTGGTGGCAAAAGTCAATGGTCACTAGGGTAATTACCTCATTTTTGTAAGAACTATGATTTCAATGGCCACTGGGATAATCTTAATTTTTTATTTAAAAAGATTATCTTCATTTATTAATTTTAATAACTATGATTTTTTTTTACTAGTTTAATTGTAAGAGTACGGGAGATCTGAATAGATAAATATTTACTTATTTTCCAACTCCACTTATCATAGTGTATTTATCCAAAACAAAATACTGCAATCCCGTTTGACCGAAGATTTTCTCAACTACCAAATATATGGATTGCAATTTGCGCCAAGCTTACTAACTCTTATCAATAAACCGTTTGATATAACTCAGTATTAGAACATTTATTCAGTCTGATAATATATATATATAAGCTCCCACTTAAAAGTTATAATCTCCGGTTGTCCAACTCTATGACATTATTTCACATGAAATAAATTAAATAATAGAAACATGTTAAGGTTAAAATCAAATCTCCACACATGACACACGACACACGACACACGAGGTAAATTAAAAGTGAATGATTGGTGTTTACATAAACTCTAACTGAAAAGTTGTAATCTCCATCTATCCAACTCTACTCACATTATTTCACACAAGGAACTTAAAATCGATATATCCACCGATATATCAATATTTAAAGAAATTGATATCGAAACAGGGGTAATATCCAATATCTAGCAAATATCTGGTCGATTTCGAAATAACCATAAAAATCTCTCAATATTCCCGAAATCTAGGGATATTTTGCACAAAAAAAAAATTTAAGAAAATTAATCTTAAACACTTAAATCATTGTTAAAATAATCTGTATTGAAAATTATTTTTAAAGAAGCATTAAAACATTTATAAAATTTTCCAACACAACTTTATATATAATCATGGATGGTTACTATTGCAAATGAGGGAGGTTTGTAAAGGAGAGATAGTGCGACCTGGTGCAACTCGATTTGCGACTAATCATATTGTCCTTGATAGTCTTTTGAAAAAAAAGACAAGTTTGAAACATCTATTTACCAGTGATGCATGGGCTACAAATCGATTGAGTCGAACCACAAATGGAAAAAGAATAGAATGAATTATTTTAGATTGAGAGTTTGGGGATAATGTGACTTTTATAGTTAAAATATATGAGTCACTATACCACGTTCTGAGATTGGTTGATACCGAAGTTGTATCCATTATGCCTATCTTATATGAGTTAATGTGTGTGATGAAAGATACAGTAAAACAGCAAAAAGGGAATACTAAATGGATTCTAAACATTATACAAAACCGGTGGGATAAAATACTTAATCACCCACTACATGCTGCAGGTAAATTTTATTTCGGATTGTTTGTCATTCATAATTAATATTTAGTATAGTATTTAATTATTTATACTAAAATTAATATTTTTTATTCTTCTAGCTTACTATTTGAACCCAAAATACCAATATAGAGAATATTGGGGATAATTCAGATCTTTTAAAAACTGTACATATTGTCTATACGCAATTAGACCCTAAAGCTGTAAGAATTGCTAATTTCAGAAATGAGATAAAAAGTTACAACTTACAATCAATTTTATACTTCCAATATTATAACTTCTTTTCATGAGAGTATTGTGTCATATACTAATATTTATATATATTATTTACATACTGATCTCATGAGTCATGATTGTAGCTCATATACTTTAAGGATGGAAAAATTTTGGTGAATGAGCAGCCATGACAGCTAGAATCAAAATGCAACAGGGTATATAAGTTTTATTACAAAAATCTATGTAATAATAATAAATAATAATATCAATGAAATGGTATTCATACGTATAATAATTAATAATTTTTATTGTAGCTGATTGGTGGGTAATGTATGAAAATTATGCTCTATCATTGCGTATAATAGCAGTTCGCATACTATCACAAACAACATTATCTTCTGCATGCGAAAGAAATTAGTCCACATTTGTTTTAATCCACACAAAACAAAGAAACCGTATAAGCTTGAACAACTTGTTTATTGTAATTATAATATGAAGTTGAAACTTAGGGATATGACAACTGAAAAAAATAAAGTAGATGAAACTGATTTTATGGATCTACTTCAAATAGCAGCTGAAGCAGGGGACGATAATGAGAATCCTTTTTTTGACTAGGTTAGACATGCCTATTTGGATGATGATAAAGGAAATCCTAATCCACAAATTGCTTCTCATGCTCGAGACATGAGAATAAATGTTGAACAAGTGATTAGAGAAGAAATTGGTGTAAATCGTCGAGTTACTGTTAGTAGCTCTTCCGATGACCAACATATCTCTGATGGAAATAGTGGAGGAAAAGATGATGGAGATGGTAGAGGAGGTTGGGATTTTGGTGCAAGAGGTTAGGATGTTGGTGCAATAAGTTGGGATGTTCGTGCCGGAGGTTAGGGTGTTGGTGCAACAGGTTGGAATTCTAGCGTGGCAGGTTAGGATGCTCATGCAGGTAATTTTGATCAAAATCGTGGTAAACAATATGAAGGAACAAGTCAAATTGATGAATATTCTTTGAATATGACTCTCTCATCAATGAGTATAGACACATAAATAGTTCATTGGGTGATTCACAAACAATGTCAGGCTCTCACGTACCATATTATGGTAGTTATGGTGACTGTTGTATATTTAATTATCATTCTGTAGAAATGTCATATGCAATGCATATGCATGAAGATCAACAGTATCCACCAAGTTGAGTAAATCCAAACTACCTAATTCATGGATTAGTTGGAAGAGATCAAGCAGCATACTTGTGACATATTAATAACTACCTTGAAAACTATACTAGCACGTTTTCGTGAGAAAGTTATTATTCGAATCAAAATAGAAATGTATCTTATGTATTTGAACCAGCAAAGAATTTATTTTGGTTTTAAATTTCAGACATGCAATGTATTATTATGTATGAATTATGATTTATGATAGAATCTTTGAAGTATGAAATTATATATATATATTTTTTTTTAATGATAATTTTTTTTATTAAATATTTAATCTCTTTCTATTGTATATAATATTGTAAAAGTAAAACAAAATATTATTTTATTAAATACTTAATTTAAAAAATTATATACATACTCTATCTATGTTATAATTTATAATAAACTCATAACTATGTTAATTTATCGTTGAAATATGATTCATTTGATGTATAATTACTTGTTTAAGCTTGTCTTAACGTTTTCACAAAAAAAATTCTAACTTTAGATGTAAACATCCATCATTTTTTTAATTTTTTACTGAACATCCACTGATATTGATAATATCCCCGATATATCCATAAATTTAGAAGTTCAATATCAATACCGATACTGATACCTATATTTTATCCCTTTTATTTTAACGTGAAGGTTGCTCTAAAAAAAAATTAAATAATGGAAATATGTTAAGGTCAAAATCAAATCTCCACACACGACGCACGAGGTAAATTAAAAGTGAATTATTGGTGTTTAGTATATAAACTCCCACTTAAAAGATGTAACCTTCACTGACCAACTCTATTCATATTATGTCATGTTAAGTTTGTTTTTTTAAAAATAAATTAAATAATAGAAATATGTTAAGACCAAAATCAAATATCCACACGCTACACACGAGGTAAATTAAAAGTGAATTGTTGGTGTTTAGTATTTAAACTCCCACTTCAAAGTTATAATCTCCGGCTATCCAAACTCTATTCTAATTATTTCAAGTGAAGGTTGTTTGTTAAAAAAAATTAAATAATAGAAATATGTTAATTCCTAAATCAAATCTCTATATGCGACACGCAAGGTAAATTAAAAGTGAATTATTGGTGTTTAGTATATTAAAAATTATAATCTCCGACTGTCCAACTCTATTCACATTATTTCAAGTAAAGGTCGCTTTAAAAAAAAAAAAAAAAAAAAATTAAATAATAAAAATATCCACACATGACACACGAGGTAAATTAAAAGTGAGTTATTGGTGTTTAGTCAAGTTTCAGAAAAAACAGAACATCATTTACTATAAGTCTATACTAAATGTCGTTTATACTAAATGTCGTTTTTAAAGTGGATGGTTGCAGCCAGCAGTTTTGCAGATCAATTACATTTTCACATTATTATTAGTTGTGAATTTGAAAGCATCTCCTCTACCGGTTAAAGCAATATTACATTATGATCTTTACAACCATGTTTGGTATGCCGTATAGTACTATATTGGATAGTATTAGATAGAATTGTAAAGGACTGTATTATATTGGATTGGATTATATTTAATACAGTCTTCTATTTGATGCTTCACTGCACTACCGTACTGGACTTGTTGCCACAATATTCATCTATCAAAATTTAAATTTTTTTGATGTCTTTTGTCTTCTTTGTGTACTTATTTAATTTATTTTTATCCAATAGAATTTCAATTTAAATAAATAATTTGAATCAATTTTTTAAAATTTTAATAATTTATCGGATTTGTATTTGTATATATAATAAAGTAATATAATATCATACATAATCTAAAATATACATAACCCAAATTATAGCCTCAAAATTAAAAACACATCATTATTAAATTCAACGTGAAAATTAAAAAAAAAATATATATATATATATATATATATTGGTATATGTTTTTTACAAAAAAATTTTACAACAGTTCGATAACTACCAAATTATCTCAGTCAATTTTTTTTTTTTTTAACAAATTATTAAATTTAAAAATTTCTTTGAGATACAAACTTGTCTTTTTTTAATACTTATTTTATTTATTTTTGAAATATTTTTTAGAAATCAAACGCCGGATTAAGTAATCCAGTCAAATGCTTACATCAAACGCCGGAAAATATTAATTTAGTATCCAGTCCATTAGTCCAGTCCAATATAAGGTAACAAACGAGCCCTAAAGGCATGATCAATGCATGTTTGGTTTTGGTAGAAAATTTTAAATGTTGTATGGATGACAGATTGAGTGGTTGGAAATTTGAATTAACATGGGGCTATACCAGTACTACTGCATGACAGCATGGAACCATTGTATGTATAGCTGCAAAATTTATGATAGTCATGATATAGTAGTTATATTATTGTGCAAGTGCATATACGTAACATGCCTGTTTAATTGTCTCATCAAAGAATTGCATTCAAGTCTATATCCATACATATGATCAAATTTGGAAGTTTCGGGGCCAATTTTAAATATTCATAAAATTTTAATATAAAAATATAAATAACTAAAAAGTTAAATAAAATTTAAATAAGCTTGTAAAGAAATTGACTTGGAGCCCCTTGATATCATAAGGTGGTTTAGCGTAGTATACATATGTTCTTTTTTATTGTTGATGAGTCTTGATTGAGTGTTTATGTATTTATATTCTATAAGGATTCAAGCAATAGTGTATATATAAATTAATAAAAATGTTTCATGAAAATAACAAGGGTAGAGAAAAGTAATTAAACAACTACGTAATTAGGTATGGTGGAGACAAAGGAATCAATACACAACAAGAATTGAAATCTCGTGTGAATATCTAATTATTTGTTTCAATGTTAGGTATTTTTGTTTATAATTATAATTATAAGGACATGTAAGTTTGGATGAAAGCGTGTAGTTAGATTAAGAAAAAGTTCGTATTGAATCCGAATATGTTTTCTATGCCCGCAACAAATTAAATTACAGAAAAGAGCAACTAATAGTCAGCTAGCATTCAATCAAGTATTGCATTATGCTACATTGAACTGTGCTTGAGACACCTTGATGAGAAGGAGATTCCAGAAGCCAAATCCAAATTATATATATTGTGAACTGTTTTTACTCAAAAAAATTGTTGAAATCTTATAGAAAACAGAAAATCAGACAACGGATTTTGTTCAAAATGTTGAAAAACATCAGCACGTACTCTTTCAATAAATTTGTCAAAATTGAAGCAGTGAGAGAGCATGCATGGTTTCCTTTTGCTAGAAGATCTTTCGATCATTTTTCGACACCGTTGTCTTTGGTGTCTGTATCTCCTCCTCCCCACTTCCTTATTCTGTCTTCGGCAATTGAAGCCTGCATATCAAAAAGATTACGTCTCAGTTTAGTTAAAAATCCAAAAAATTTCAATCTCTATAATATAAGCTGCAACTTGATTTGTATATGCAGAAAGTGTTGCCTGCTTTACCTCTTGATTCCAATTGGTTTTATAAATCATCCCGAAAAGAATTAATGTCTGTAAAACTGTGCCCGTAAGCATTCCAGACCAAATCCCCTGGAGAAAAATTAATCAACAACACTAATTAAATTATCAGTAATAGAAAATCAATCTTTCAAAGTTGTATATCAGAAATTAGAGGTGCCAAACATATGGGATAGACCAAATTTGGACCATTTTATTTTTATTTTTTTATGTTTAATTAGGTTCACAAGCTGAGTCAGTCTATAACGTTATACAATCATCAGGTGTCACAGAATCGTCAGGTTTACGTTAATGTTTATTCTGCCCAATTGAATTTTAGGGACAAACTCAATTTTCATTAATCTTGCTACTTCTCTTATTCAGTGCCAATCTCAGCCCATTTTTCTTCATGTACCCAAAAAGGGAAGAAAAAAAAAAGAAGAAGAGGAAGAATAGAGAGAATTACCTTTACACCCCAACCAACCTTGAAGCCCAAAATGAGACCCAAAGGAATACCAAAGAGATAATAACAAGCAATGTTTACATATGCAACAAGACCTTGCCATCCAGCTCCAACAGCCACCCCTACAAAATTGATTTTTCAATTTTTTATTTAATTATTATTATTATTATTTGTTATCTACCCAATGAATGCATATATAAAGAAAAAATTGCTAAAATATTACCAGAAAGCACAGGTTGAATATTGTTGATTGTGATGCATAGAGCCAGGAGAGGCGTGAGCTCTTTAACTAGAGCTATTACTTCTGAGTCACTTGAAAACAAATATGGGTAATGATCCCGCGAGATGATAAGAACAAGCGAGAGGACCAAACCGATTATAAATGAAGATACTACGGCCACCATTAATGAAAACTTTGCTGTTCTTGGGTGACCTGCTCCTAGTTCATTTGATACTCTCACACTGCATTGTTTATATATATACACTAAAATGATGAGATTATAATTGATCAAACAATTTGTTGAAATCACATGGAAGTCGGAGCTTGATTGCAAAAAAAAAATTACCTGATCGCTGCATTCATTCCCATAGCTATCATCACAGTCCAACCCAATATGTTCATGCTGCAAATTCAATCATTTATAAGTTATAACACGGATTTGTTTAATATAATAAAGTTTATGTATATCAAAAAATTCAAGTGCGAGAATTTCATACGTTTATTCCTACGAAATTCAATTACATAATGCGGGCAAACGTTATGGAACATTTTAACATTGTGTAATCAATTCCCACAAGAAAAAAAGTGTATGCTTGAATATTTTATAACAATATAAGAAAAACAGCTATCGTATTTTAATACATATAAGGAAAAGATTAATGTTAAAAACCACCCTCACATTTGAACTATTATTGGATGTATAGTTACAAATGTTTTTATTCTAGAAACCTCCCATATGAACTAACACCGTTAGTATTATGTTTTTGTTGACTGAGTTTGACTATTAAAAAGTTTAGAATGTCCCTATTTAAGCTTCAATTGTATGAATTGACCATTATACCTTCATACTTTTACCAAACAAATTAATAAAATGGTACAAAAAGATGGGAATGTTAACTTCCAAAGAAGAAGTTATTTTGTGGATAATTTTATCCTTAAAAATAACAAAATTATAAATGAAAAGCATTGAAAATGAATATTTGCTTGGATTTATAAAAAAAAAGACAAATAAATATGCATTATAGTTTATTTTCAATGTTTTTGGTTCATTTGTAATTTTGTTATTTTTAGGGATAAAGTTGTCCACAAAATAACAACTCATTTGCAAGTTAACATTCCCGTCTTTTGTATCATTTTATTAATTTATTTGGTAAAAGTATATGACGATTTAATGGTAAATTCATACAATTGAAGCTTACATAGGATATTTTAGACGTTTTAACGGTCAAACTTAGTCAATACAAACGGAATGCTAACGGTGTTAGTCTATAGGGGAGGTTTCTAAAATAAAAGCATTTGTAACTATACATTCAATAATAATTTAAAGGTGAGGGGAGGTTTTTAATATTAACTATACATTCAATAATAATTGTTTATAAGTTATAACACGGATTTGTTTAATATAATATAGTTTATGTATATAAAAAAATTCAAGTGCGAGAATTTAGTACGTTTTATTCCTACGGAATTCGATTACATAATGCGAGGAAACATTATGGAACATATTAACGTTGTGTAATCAATTCCCACAAGAAAAAGAGTGTATGCTTGAATATTTTATAACAATATAAGAAAAACGGTTATCTTATTTTAATACATTTAAGGAAAATACTTGGGTGCTGACCAGTCAACACCCAAGGTATTGACTTTGTGTTTTGATTGGTTGAAAAAACCAACACCAACCCTATGAATTTAATATCAGATAGCTTAAATGGTTTTTTAAACCAATCAAAACATAAAGTCAGTACATTGGATGCTGACCGGTCAGCATCCAAGTATTGTCCTACATTTAAACAAATTTTAATTATAATAAAATGAAAAATCCAATAAATAAATAAATTACTAAAGGACCCTTTAATGTTTATGTCTTGGAAGAGGCTGCCTCCTCGGCTCCACCACCATCAGGTCGCAACCTCTCCTGACTCCTCCCCGAACCAATCGTTAAAAGTGTATAGTCGTCTTCCCCGATCCACAGTCTAGGTAGCAAAGGATGCTAACTTTTTGAACTCTTCCATGAACTAGATCATGGAGCTAGCACACTAACTTTTTTTAATTCCTCCATCGAGTACAAAAATAATCTCTAAGATAAAATTCATGTTAGTAACTACTAACTAGTTATGAGTTAATAATGATCAAATATTGGTATATTTGTCTTGTCTTTTCTATTTTTAAATTTTTTTTTTCTTTTTTTCTTTTTTTTTTATTTAAATGTTTTTGTCTTTTTACTAGCCAACTAACAGTCTAGGACTAATTTGATAACGAAAAAACAAAAAGATTAGGGATCATTTTAAGCAAAAACGGAAACATTGTAAATTATTTACAATTAAGTTAATGTATAAGGATACTATTGTAATTTTACAAAAAAAAATTCTGCACAGAGGACCCAGAATCCAGAACTGAAATTGCCTGACAGAACAGAAGCTGATACATTTTCATTTATATTTGTTGTATATGCCAACATCAAACTGAATGACACCTGTGAATTGAAAATTTGTCCATGATCGCATGTCATAACCTTCTTGACTCTATTAACAATTCAACATGAACTGTTAGCAACTATCCTTTTCTATTTTTCTTGTTACTCTGTTTTTTCATTTTCTTTTTCTTTTTGTTTTTTTGAATTTTTGTCGTGTTTAGGTTTACAGATGATAGTCTTTATCAGAAACAAAATATGTGGCCATAGTTGTCTCTGAATAAAAAAACTATCCAATTTGAATACGAAACTGTTCTATTTAATTTGTTTGACCAACTCTAATAAGGCTCTGTTTTTTGTTGTTATTTGTATTATATTAACCTGCAGAAATTGTCAGCAGTGAAGCCGCCTTAAATGGCGTATAAACATGTAATTACTAATTAAAGACAATTCTATTAAAAATAAAAAAAATACTAATTAAAGACAATTAATTAATGCATTTTGACTAATAGTTAATTAAAGGTTATTGATTGACAATATAATAATTATATAATAAAGTCAGAAAAGCTCACCAAATGGAAAGAGCATCAACGGAGATTTCTGCGTTCTTCAAATATCCGGCGAAGAGAACCAATGCCATAAAATACCATACCTCTAAGCTGCACGACATTATTAAACAAATATCAAAGTTAGATCAACTTAATTTGATTCTGCAAATCTCTCTCTCTCTATATATAGTCTCGGGATCCGTGTTGAAATAAATAGTTTTTTTTTTTTTTTTTTCCTGAGAATTTAGATATTGACAATGATAAATGATTACAAAAATTGGTAAAATCACTGTGAGGGTAAAACTTGTATAAGACGGTCTCATTGCTACTCGGTGAGACTGTTCAATGTAAATATATCATTTATATTAGAAATATAAAACTATAATTTAAAATTACTATATGGTATTCTTGTAAATGAGAACGTCCCAATATGAAAGTTTTTCTCTGCAACGAGGAGAATGGTAAAACGTGAACTGTGCAGAATTTTTTTCCTGACGTAAAATAGATTACGATTATCTCTGGACAGAGACGACAAAAGCAGTGTTTAGTTTTGGATATGGAAACCGCAAGAGAATCACATGACTAATTTCAGGTGGAATACTGGAATTGGAGAAAACTTTCTGTGCACTACTGCCACGTGTACGCGAGGAGAATGGTAAAACGTGAACTGTGCAGAATTTTTTTCCTGACGTAAAATAGATTACGATTATCTCTGGACAGAGACGACAAAAGCAGTGTTTAGTTTTGGATATGGAAACCGCAAGAGAATCACATGACTAATTTCAGGTGGAATACTGGAATTGGAGAAAAATTTCTGTGCACTACTGCCACGTGTACGCTATATAATCTTTCCCTATCAAATGTTTCATTCTTAGTGGTCAATTATATAACTCTACAATGCATCTAATGCACCGAAGATTTTCTCGTATAATTACGAGATTGAATGGAGCCAAACAGATTAGTGCAAAATTACCAATACCAGTAAACAGATAGAATCGACTCTTCTTTGTATCACAAACCTTGACTTATCTCAATCAGAAGCAAAATACAAATTGATAACAATATCTGAAGGTGCTGGGTCTAATGAGAATTATAACCTATTCTATTCTGTTTTATTTTTCAATGCTGGCACCAATCGAGTTAGTATTCGTGAAAGAGATTCGAATTCCGATCCTTATGGTGAATGGAAAAGTTCCGAACAACTTTGTTAAGAGTGGATGTTAGATATACTATTTATTTATATATACTACTAACAGTGGCGACGATTCAAATTCTCACATCGGAAAGTGTTCAAATACACTATTTTTTATTAGTTCAGTAACGAAATTCAATTACATAGAAAAAATAAGTAATAGAATTCAAATAATTAATTAGCAATTATAAATTAGTGAAAGAATATTTTTCAATGAAACAAAAACAAAAAAGAAATTAAAAGTTTCTAGTCTTACCAGAGCATAACAGCGGAAGCTAAAGAGAGTCTAACAAATCCCCATAGATTTTGAAACGCCTTCAATGAAAATCCAGTCCAAGCTCGACCACAAGTCCCACTAACTATATACAAAAACTGCGATATATCAATGATCCACCACGACGCATTTAATACAACAGCAGCACCAGTCAGGCCCCACCCGAGTTTCAACATCAGCAACCAACTAAAAAACGTGTGTAAAACAAGAACCACGGCGGCGATCACCGCCATCACCATGATTTTGCTCTGCGACTGTAAAAACTTCTGCATGGGGAAATTCATCGCGTAAGCAAAAAGCTGCGGGATCATCCATACGGCGAAAGTCCCTGCCGCCTTCGATATCGCCGCCGTCTGACCTATGAGCACAGGCGAAGCCAAAATTTCAAATTTAATCAAGTTTGGACCATTGGGACGAATAAATAAAATCTTCATTTTATAAAAAGTAAATATAACAAATTTAAACAAAACAAGAGGACTAAAAGGAATTTTTCAATACCTATGAGACTCAGAATCTGGTAAGCAAATATGTACAAGAACATGAGAATCAAAGACGATGCATTGAGAATAACCCACGATCTCTGCATATAGATTCCTAACATGTCGATTTGTCCGGCGCCGTACGCTTGGCCGCAAAGGGTTTCGAGAGCGCTTCCCATTCCCATCATGGCGCCAAAGGAGAAGCCGGCGATGACAGAGTTCTCGACGGAGACGGCGGCGAGTGCAATGGTGCTAACGTGGCCGGAGAAGACTTGAGTTATGGCGCCGAGGGAGTATTGGGCGACGGAGGTGAAGATGGCGGGTCCGGCGAGGTACCAGAGTTTCTTGAGTTCTTTGTAGAACTCGCCGGAGAAGACGCGGAGACCGGTGATTGGTGGGATGTCGTCGGAGTCGATGGTGATTCTGCTGGAGATGAGTGGGTAGTGTGGTTGGTTATCTTGAGTGAGCTGGTCGTCTTCGTCCTTCTCTCTTGTAGAGAGAAGTGTCTGCTTCTTGTTACCATTCTCCATTACAGAGAGAGATGGAGAGAGAAGGGGGTCGTAATTTGATAGACAAAGTCTTTGGATGGTGTCTCATATATAAACTCTGTAGTCAAGCCAGAATAATTTTTATGAAATAAATAAATAATAATAATAATAATAATTGGTTCTTTTATAATAATTTTATACTATTAATTTGTCATATGAAAATACAATTTATTTTATTTTTAAAGAGTAATGTTCTCCGAAAAAAATTGTCCACTTTTTTTTTTTTTTTTTATGGACAAATTGTCCACATTTACACACGATGACACGAATGACCTTTTTTTTTAAATGATTTTTTTTTTAACAATTTTTTTCCGGGGAACATTACTCTTTAAAAATAAAATAAATGGTACAGATATTGATACCCATAAATATGGATAAGCATATCCATATTTATAAGTACACCCATATCTAAAATTTAAAATTAAAACATTACTATAAACACATATCTTAATGTCAATAGTATCCTTATTAAAATGAATGTTTTCATTTTAACATAATTTATTTATAAATCCTCATAAGTTATTAATACATTCAAAGCGGAATACTTTAGTAAAAATACTGCAGCATAATTATTGTAGTGGCACTATTGCAGCAACAGACTGTAGCAGGAACTTCAGTAGTGACGAGAATACTGTAGTGTCACTGTAGCAGCAATGGTATACTGTAGTAGTGGTACCGTAGCATCAACAAAACAGTTATTTGAACAACCGCTATTGTTCATTTAAACAACCATAATGAATAATCTATTAAAATAGTTATTTGAATTACTATAGTATCACCGGAATTACTGTAGCATCAACCACTATTCATTTAAACAACCATAATGAATAATCCATTAAAACAGTTATTTGATTTCATTTTGCTAATGTTAAATTTTAACTCACAAGTATTGGTTGGACAGAAAATACATGCAGAGCAATAGCATTCAGGTTGAATTAGTTTTTTTTTAATTTTTTTAATAAAGCTATATAGTGGAAGATATGGGTGTAATTAATGAGCATAAATAGTATTTTGCTTATTTTTAATTAAATTAATTTGTCTTTATTGGCAAATTCCTATTAAGATATTTTTGTAATTAAGTTTTTTATTAAAATATAAGTGTGCTTATTATATTTATGGGTGTCAATATCGGCTCCCTAAAATAAATTATATTTTCATCTAACAAATTAATTGGTATATGAGTTGTCAACATAGATAAATATTATAGGATAAATAATGTGATGTTAACAATTCACATATATAACATATCATTTGAACATGAATTTGAGTAATATATATATATTTTTTTTTTCTCAACCTAGCATTACTCATTTATATATATATATATATATATATATATAGTGACTACTCGAATCATCTCATAATGTGATTTGGTAGTTTGATAATGTCTCGGGTTCAAATCGCTGTCATCGCAAGTGGTATTTAAAATAATAATAATAATAATACTCAAACATTCATTGAACCTATTTCGTTGATAGACATGGGTGATGGTTGTAAATATATAAGGTTGTTTTCATGTTTTGCAATTTGCATGATTAGTATGTACTAACTAATTTGGGCTGGTTGAGTTTGCTGCTGTTTTCTGCTATCTTTAGTTTGTTTGGTTTGGTTTGGTTTGTGCTGCTTTTCTTTGGGTTTGTGGGTGGCGTTGGTTGGGGGCTTGGGTTGCTGGTCTGTTTTGTTTCCGTTTTGGAGTGCCCTGTTTGATCTTGTCCTTGATTGGGTGCCCTTTGTTTGCTGTTGTGTTTTGTTCCTTTGCTTTCTAATAAAGTTTGTCTTTTCAAAAGAAAAAGTATATATGTACTGACTAATAAAGTAATTTGGGCGATGGTTGTAAATATAAAATGTTGTTTTCATATTTTGGCAATTTGCATGATTATAGTATATACTAAATAATACAGTGATTTTTATTTTTTTTATGAGAAGAACCATCGTATATACAAAACTTTATTACGAAAAGATAAAGAAGGGAATTCAAAAGTAAAACAAGGAGAGAATTGGCAAAAAACAAACAAAGAAGCAAAAATATATATATATATAACAAATTACAAAATGTATAGTATGTGGACCACATTAGACATTTCCTTCACTGAAAATACAGACAAGGAAGAAAATTCATGACAATTCATTTTTATAAGCTGTCAGTTCTCATCAAATCAAATGGGCAGCTCATGAAAAAAATAAATATAAATAAATATAAAATAAAATAAAATAAACATGTGATCAGTATAAAAATGCTAATATATAAGTAATGACTTGTCAAATTAATATGAATTCAATATCCAAAATTAAGTGTAATAGATTAAAAAAAAAAAAAACATTAATAGCAAAGGATTAACCAAGAAAACGACCATTTATTGATATGGTTATATATCAAAGAACGTTTATTCGATTTGATAATATCTCTAGTTCGAAGCGCTATACCTACATATGGTGTATTAAAAAAAAAAAATGAAAAAAAATTGCACTCTTACTGTTATCTACCGGAACAGTTGTATATAGTTGAATAAAAATCCAATGACAAAATCAATACAACACGCATATCATGAGGAAACTCAAAAAGTGCAACAGCTTTGCTTTAATTTGATAAAATTTCAGGGTATTATGTGGAAAAAATAGTCAAAAAGGTGGTAGTGGGATCATTTGGAAAAGACACATAAATAGTCACCCAAAAAGGTTCTCCGGCATCAATCAAATATACTTAGAAAGGTAAGATATCTCTGGTATCTACTCTTCATGATGTTAGAAAGGTAACCTAATCATCAGGTCCTCAAATCAATCTCAGCAGTGATCAAATGAAAAAAATGAAAAAAATTGCACTCTTACTGTTATCTACCGGAACAGTTGTATAGTAGTTGAATAAGAATCCAATGACAAAATAAATACAACACGCATATCATTAGGAAACTCAAAAAGTGCAACAGCTTTGCTTTAATTTGATAAAATTTCAGGGTTTTATGTGGAAAAAATAGTCAAAAAGGTGGTAGTGGGATCATTTGGAAAAGACACATAAATAGTCACCCAAAAAGGTTCTCCGGCATCAATCAAATATACTTAGAAAGGTAAGATATCTCTGGTATCCACTCTTCATGATGTTTGAAAGGTAACCTAATCATCAGGTCCTGAAATCAATCTCTGCAGTGATCAAAAGAATGAAAGTAATAAGCAAATCAAAAGTATCGTCATCTTCTTTAGGTTTTTTTTTTTTTTCCTTTATGGTATTGTTTTTTCTAGGTTTTTAGCAACATTTACATATAAAAGTTTCTTTTTCATTTCATGTTATAAGCAAATGCTTCCAAGCCTTGTGATGAATTTTTTTTCAGAATTTTCTTGCCCATTTAATTCTTCTGAGCTTTTGTTTTTTGAAGAAATTCTTCTCAGCTTCTATCAACAGTTTCTTCGTTATTTTCATAAAATAATAATAAATAAATAAAATTTCTTTGTTGATATATTTGACTTTCGAAAATATTTGATGAATTGCAGAAAATTTATGGGATTTTAACCCCATTTTGACTAAATAAAAAGAAGAAGAAGAAGACAATTTGTTAGTAAAAAAAAGTTCTAAAGACACTCAAAATTATTTTTTTAATATATTTGTTTAGAAAACAGAGTTTTTCCATATTTAAACATTTTCTTTTTTTCCTATTTTGTGTTTTTTTTTTTCTTTACTGTTTTACAAACCCTAAAATATCCACTTCTTCTTTCTAATATTTTAAATTTTTTCTTAATTGGAAGGTGATGGAGAATTGTATACAACTAGAAAAAAAATTTAGAAGTTATGGAGAATGATATGCAACAAGAAGAAAATTTAGAAGTGATGGGAGAATGAAATATAATTACTGATGTACTATTATACACTGATATAACAATCTCTTGATCAATTTTTTCTCATGATTTAGCAGGAAAGTTGAGCCTTTACGGCCCCAAAAGCTGCACCATATTCCACAATTAGGCCCTCATCAATCTAGCTGTTGTGATGGTAAGAAAAAAAATATGATCATATTAACATTATACAGTAGTTGTTGGATTAAAGATAATTAAGGACAGTTTGATATTGCTTTTGAAAAGTTAAAATATAAGTTTTGACAATGATTTTGAGAAGTATATAGGAGGTTACTTTTTGAAAGTAATTATAGAATAATCTATTCCAACATTTAATGTATGTTTTAGAATATCATTATTATCCTAATGAAATCAAGTTAAAATCATTTATATACCTTATTTAATTTCAAAATTAAATATTCTATTTAAATATTAATTTAATTTATAAAACCTTTTAAAAATAGTTTTATTCTTCTAATGGAATTTTTTTTCTAGTCTAAATATTTTACTTAAATATTAATTTAACATATATAATTAATTTTTAAAAATGAAATAGGATCATAAACTCAAGTATATTTTAGTTATTGTAACTAATCTCAGTACTTTTGCAATAAAATTACCAAATATATTGATACTGTTTTTGAGCTATACAGTAGTTTTAAAAATACAATTAACTAAATATCTACTGATTAACTTCACAGCTAATTATTTTTTCAACACAACTAACAGTGATTATTATAAAAGTTATAGCAATACCAAACTGATCCTTGACGAGTTAATTAAGTTAAAAGCAGATATGAAGCATATATAACGTCATCATATAGAGATCACAATAATCATTATCATCAAGGATAGTAGCAGCATCTTCCTATCAGTATCAATATGGGTCATATTATCATTATCATGTACATGTACATGTGTTTTCTTTATATGAATTAGGTTCTATGACATGTTAATTTGCTAGATAGATTTTGAATAAATTATGTTGAAAGAGTCTCCGTGACTAAAGAGATCAAATTTAAATTACTAGTTTATATATATATATATATATATATTAAAAAATAGTAGTAGGTGATATTAAAATAAAAGAGAACATCTTTAGAAATTTATTTTTAAAAAAAATAGAGTGTATAGAGCATCTTCAAAAGACTCTTTAAATAAGATATTTCTAAAAATAAAATGAGCCATGTCAGCATATTTGACTCTAACAGACTATTCAAATGAGATTCTACAAATAAGATTTTACTTCTCATTCTTCAATATTAAAGAGTGACTTCTCCCTCTTTAATTATTATTATGTTATTTATTAAATCACATCATCATTAATATTTAACATCTATATCCTTTATCTTTTTAATTAATTTCAATTAATATATATAATAAGTTTTTATTTATACATTTTATCATTATAAAAATTATAACACTAATTTCATCTAGATTTTTAAAATATGACTAATATTAGATATTTAAAATAACATATTATTAATATGAAAAGTTATTATTTTTATCTTGAAAAAAATGAAGGGTAATTAGATTTGTTGGTGGGGAGCGGGAATTTGATTGATTTCATTAAAATAATATAAATCTATTTTTAATTTAAGAGTCTTTTGGAAAGACTTTTCTTTTTTCACTTTTCAAATTGCCATATGGGTAAGCAAATAGATATTTGAAGAGTGAAAATAAAAGAGTTTTTTAGGGATGCTCCAGAATAGGGAGTGAGTAAAAGTGAACTCTTTTTATAGGGGTATTATCACTAAAATCCCAACTTTTTCATGAATTGTCACCTATTTAAACGTCTTTACCATATTAGTCACTTTAGTCCCTTATTTTTTCAAAATACATCATTTTAGTCCATTTGACCGAAAAACTAACGGTCAACTATAACAGAATGTGTAAAAATACAATTTTACCCTTTATTGTTATTTTTAATTTTTGTCTTTTAGCCTCTCTAGTTTCAATAATAGCTGACCAACCCTTGAAAAAAAAAATGCTTCCATTGGGGATCGAACCTTCAACCTTAAGGTTAAAAACCACAAGCTTTAACCAGCTGAGTAACTCTAGCTCATTATTGAAGATTTTTTGATTTAAATGTATATATATAGTTATATAATTTGTTTAAACTAATTTAAATATGTTTATATAATTTAAAATCAAAGCCCATAATTTCTTTTTATTTCTTTCTTTTTTTGGATTTTTTTTCTTTTCAAAAAATATATTATTTCAATTTGATTAAAAAAAATAATAAAAAAATAATAAAAAAAAAACCTAGAAAATCAAAGCCCTTAAATTAAAAAGGAAAAAAAAAAATCATATATAATAATAATATATAAAAAAACATAATTTAAAATAAACTCATATATAATAATTATAATAAACTCATATTTATATAATCTAAAATAAACTCATATATAATAATAATATATAAAAACATATTTATGAGCATGTAAAAGAAAATAACAAAACAAAAGAAAAAAAAATTTTCAATTTATGGGATTTTATTTTCTGGTTTTTTTATTATCAAATTGAAAAAATATATTTTTTGAAAAAAAAAATCCAAATAAAGAAAGAAACAAAAACTACGGGCTTTAATTTTCTGGATTTTCTTTTGTTTTGTTATTTCATTTTTTATTTTCATAAATATGTTTTTATATATTGTTATTATATATGAGTTTATTTTAAATTATATAAACAGATTTAAATTAGTTTAAACTAATTATATAACTATATATACATTTAAATCAATAAACCTTCAACAGTAAGTTAAAGTAGCTCAACTGGTTAAAGCTTGTGACTTTTAACCTTAAGGTTGAAGGTTTGATCATTGATGGAAGTATTTTAATTTTTTAGGGGTTGACCAGCAATTATTGAAACTAGAGGGACTAAAAGAAAAAATTAAAAAATAACAATAAATGGTAAAATTGTATTTCTACACATTCTGTTATAGTTGTCCGTTAGCTTTTTGGTCAAATGGACTAAAGTGATGTATTTTGAAAAAACAAGGGACTAGAGTAACTAATATGACAAAAAAGTTTAAATAAGTGACAATTCATGAAAAGGTAGGGACTTTAGTGATAATATCTATTTTTATAAGCTGGCAGGTCCCATCAAATCAGATGGATTAATAGAAAGGATTTTATTTTTTATTTTTGGGGTCTTTACAATTTGGTACTTATCTAATTGGGAAAAGACACGTTTTTACTTTCTAATTGATTTTTCAACAAATTGGTCCTAATATAATTCAAAATACAACAAATTGGTCCTAAAATACAACAAATTGGTCTTAATATAATTCAAAATACAACAAATTAGTCATAATATTTTATTAACCATAGGACCAATTTGTTGTATTTTGAATTATATTAAGATCAATTTATTAAAAAATCAATTAACAATTAAAAAAATATATTTTTCCAATTAGGTAGGGACCAACCGTAAAAACCCCTTTATTTTTTATAAAAAGGGCAATAAAACCACTGTTCTGCATTAATAGCAAGGATTAACCTCCTAGAAAACCCCACCACCAATCAATGTGGTTTGTCGGTCATTAAATTCAATTTATTGTTTTTTAAAATTAAATAAAATAAAAAATCACCCTCTTATTAATATCTACCGGCCGCCGGAACGGTAGTATAAAAGTTGAATGAGAATCCAATGACAAAATAAACACGAATATCATAAGGAAACTCAAAAACGTTCGACAGTGCTTTACTTTGATGAAATTTTAGGGTTTTCTAAAAAAAAAAAAAAAAAAAAAAAAACTAAAAAGGTGGTAATGCGGAAAAGACACATAAATTAAATTATAGGTCGGCAAGGGAATCGTGATATATATATTCATCAACTTTATATAAAGTTGCATGTAAAGTAATCAGCTTTTTATATAAAATTTTATTGCATGTCAACATACGTGGACTCGATTAGAATATGTTCCCTCCCAGGTATAAATGAAGGATAGAGATCCCCGAATCACCTTATTTTTGCTCATCTTTCAAGCATATGTTCAAACAACAGAATAGTTGAGATTAGTTTACTTTATTTTTTTCTCTCTTCCTCCAGATTTCTTTTCCTTCTCCTTTATTTTTTTTTCCTCTCTTCCTCCTGATTATCCGCTTCCATTATTTTTTTTTTTTTTGACTCTTTCTACCGATTGATTTTATCGTCTCTTTCCTTCAAATCCAAATCCATTTCCAATGCTTCCTGTTTTAATATTTATTAGACATTATTTCTACATCTAAAAACTGAAAAATGCCCTACCAATCTCAATCAAATCTACATCTAAAAAATTGGTTGTGGGCAATAAAATGTTGCCACACCTCAATTTCTGTCAAAGATGATCATCAACGGCTTTTATGCCCAGTAAAAAAAAACTTTAGTCATATATACAAAACAGCTATAATGTTGCATTCTTACAACCCCGAATAAAATAATACTAAAAATCATTCCAATAAAGAAGGGTTATTTGAATTCTAAGAATCTTGAAATGCAGATGTGAAATTCTGCATATTTTGTTGAAGCAATACTTGAAAATTTAGCTATTGAGATTGCTCATGAGGAGTATTTGTCATTGGAATTGATGCATTACAACTTTGCAATTGTTGCTGTATCCATTTGAATAATATCCAAAAAAAATTAAGAGTTAATAGCACTGGACCCCCCTGAAGTATACGTGAAATTGTAAACTGTCCCCTAAATATTTTTTTTCGGTGGTAAGCCTCTCGAACTCTCATTTTCTTTGCACCAGCTTGTTTTATTGCTCCCTAACGAGGGGCATCTCCATAAAGGTGGTGCAAAGAAAATGAGAGTTCGAGGGATTTACCGCCGAAAAAAAACATTTAGAGGGCAATTTACAAGTTCGAGTGCACTTCAGGGGGGTCCAGTGCTATTAAGTCAAAAATTAAATACACTTGTAACAAAAACATACAATCAATTGCCAACGTTGAATACCAATTGCTATCCAAAACATACAATCACCCAAAAAAATGTACCGTTAACTATTTCTAATCAATAGAAAAAAATTCAGTGAGCTATTGAAACAAGAAAACAACAAGGATCCAATTGTAAATGGAAATAAAAAATATTGTACAGACGTACAGTAAGACTTCACCTTCCATTCAAAATTCTAACCGTTCTCTATACATTACTCAAATGCTCTATTTCTAGCAAATTACTACTTTTCGATTATCAATTTGATAAGGAGTCCACTGAGGCGTAAACCCATAAAGAATGAAGGGGAATTACAATTAACAACTAGTTAGCTGTTAAATGAGCTTAAATCAATCACAAAATAGTTCAAAATATTTGGACCAAATAAAGAAACATTAAATGAGCTTCTAGTTGAAACAATCAAGAAGTAAAGGTTTTAAGATGAGACCCTTTCCCCATCTAAACCAGATTTAGTGAACTATTGAAGCATGAAAACAAGAAGGAAAAAAATTGTAAAGAGCAAAAAGAAAATGATGAAAATAGTTAGAAGATGAGGAAAAATTACTAGATTGGTACCTAATTCAATTGTCACCGGGGCTAAGGATTGGGTCTCATCGCCGGTGGCGAGACGGAGGGGAGGGTTAATCTTGTTCGCCGCGATCAGATGAGAGGTGGGTCACGACGGCGCGGTTGGTGTGGGGGGTGTGGGTCACGACGACTAGATGAGGGTTAATTTTTTTGTTTGAAAGAAACATACGGTGTTGTTTGTTAGGTGGAGAGAGACAGACAAAAAAAAACAAAAAACAAAAAAACAAAAAAAAAAAAGTAAAATAATCTTAACTATTCTTTTACTTATTTGCCACATATGTTTGAAAGATGAGCAAAGATAAGTCAGGTAGGGATCTCAATCCATAAATGAATTGGTAATTATAAATGCAACATGCTCATTAATAATTAAAAGTCTTTTGTGCATGAAAATTGTGTTCATCTGTCCTACATTACATTGATATATATATATATATATACTTTTTTTTCTTATTTGAAAGATAATAATAGTATTTGAGTTCACACCAACCCAACGATGTAGATGCGATAACCATACTAATATAGCAATATTGGACCCAAATTAATAATTATGTAAGTTCGAACCAAAAGAAAAGTGCATGAAAATGGAGTTCATGACTAGTCCTAGATTACATTTGTATTTTAAGGATTGTGTTATTATATAATTTAGGGTACATATTCGTTGTTAAAAACTAATTAAGAAAGTAAATAAAAGAATCGTGGAGATATTGTTTCCTTTCGCTAGGTAGTTCTCACAGTCTCATTGCTATCATTTTTTTTTTTTTTTTTTTTTTGAAATTGAACATCAATCGAATTAAGGGTCTATTAAAGTTCGATGTAATCAACCGTTATAAGTACAATCCGAATTAATACCATAATATAATATATATATATATATATATATATATATTAACTACGGTCTACAAGTAATTACCTTTTTACCGGGGATCAATCATCAATGTAGGGTTTTAGCAATACAATAAAATCACCACAAAAATGAACATGTATATACTAAAATTATACATAATGTTTCTATATAGCTTTTAGAATTTATATAGATTATTTACATACTAAGGGGTCGTTTGTTTTTTTGTCTGAAGACTTAATAGTCATGAATTTTACTGAAGATTGAATAGTGACTGAAACTTGAATCTGAATAACATGTTTTTTTTTTTTTTTCTCACGTCTGAATGTACTGTCAACATATTTATTTTTTAAAAATAAAATTGTCTAAAAAGAAGTAATTTTACATTTATACTCATACTAATTAAAAGAAGTAATTTAACATGCAACACTCTTTATAAAATTTTTCATGTTCTTCAACAAACAAAGTTTAATTTAACAAAACAAAAAATTCATCAAGGAATATAATTTTGCATGTTATTCTGCAAACAAAGTTCAAGTTCAATTTATTATAAACAAAAAAGAGTTCAAATTCAATTTTACATATTGTCTAAATATCTAGTATATAATTCTAGAAACCATTTTTGTTTTTTGTTTTTTTTGTTTTGTTTTGTTTTTTTGTTTTTTTTTGTTTTTTTTTTTTTTTTTTTTGTTTCCAGTATCATATGCAACCAGAAACCAATTTTTTTTTTTTTTTAAAGGTTCCTAGATACCTTTTTTTTTAAATAGATCCCTAAATTATATACACCGGTACCTTTGTTTTTTTTTTGTTTTTTTTTGTTTTTTTTTTTTTTTTTTGTTAAGTGTTTTTATATGCAACCATAAACCAAATTTTTTTTAAAGGTTTCTAGATTCCTTTTTTTTTAAATAGGTCCCTAAATTATATACACCAGTATATATTTATATATATATATATATATAAACAATTATTCTATAACTTCTTCAAGCTACGAAATCTACTTAATATCAAATGCAACCACAAAAAGAATATTTGATAAATTATATAACTGCAACTATGACAATCATAACAAATTATCATTCTAGATTATAACTGCCATTACATGTAGATAAAAAATAAAAAATAAAAAATTTAAGAGTTCTTACCAGTATTTGGTAGGAGAAAAATTCAATTGTTTAATCCCAGGAAGATTTCAATATGAGAAATGATTACAGTTTTTTCTTTCTTTCTTTCTAAAAGCCTTTTAAAATAAA